>CM018695.1:91351085-91767705 GCA_009363875.1 Mikania micrantha | reverse complement strand
TTTGAACACTATGATTACTTAAACCTGTTGTTATGCACCAACCTTTGTTGTTGATTTGATTTGCATGTTTTCTCAGGACGCTAAGCGCGCGTAACAGCTGGCATGGACTAGGATGATAGAGGTCTCATGCATTTCTTTCATTTTGATTATTTAAACTTGAATATTAAGTATTTGAATTGTAATGTTTGATTACAACTGTTTATGGTTTTAAACGCTTCCGCACTTTTTGTAACTCTGGTTAATATGTTTGTTTTAAAGACCAACGTATGTTTTGAAATTCATATAGAGGTCTTCGCTATGTCTACATGATCTGAGATCCTGGTTTGTCACGTTCCCAAACGGTATGATTCCGTTAGTTGAAATTGAGGGTGTGACAGATTGGTATCAGAGCCATTGGTTATAGCGAACTAGGTTTGCATTTGTAGGCCTAGACTATGACTGTTAGACATTAGACACATCTGCTTATACACATTGCTTAGAAATTTCATATGACATTATGTAATTGACTTGCTTACGTATTCCATGGCACTGCACTTACATATAATATTATGTAACAGGCATGGCTTCATCATCAGTTCCTTATGTTATCATTGATGATTCTGAGGACGAGGAGCCGATGGTTCCGGCACCACCATCATCACCACCACCACCCATTCCATCACCACCACCATATGAGATGGAGGACTCCGATCCAGAGGAGGATCCGGAGGAAGACCCAGAGGAGGATCCTGATGAGGATCCAGAGGAGGATCCAGATGAGGATCCAGTTGAGGACCCGGATGAGGATCCGGTGGAGGCACCATGGGTGAATACCCAGGGACTCTATGCTGCAGGACCATCTACACATCCACCACCAGCACTGGACGCTCCTGAGCCTAAGAGGCAAAGGACGGATGCAGAGGAGATCGCCAAGTTGCGCGAGGACGTGGATACAGCAGAGGAGAAGCTCTATCAGAGATCTCAGGAGTTATGGGATGCCATTGAGAGGCAAGAGGAACTTGCCCAACTGGTTCATGACATGCGAGATGAGATGTGGAACATGATTGGTCGTTTAGAGGAGTCAGAGAACCGAGCCGAGATCTTGGAGGGCAGGATTGAAGCTTTGGAGGATTTGGTGGTAGTTGAGAATGAGGAACAGGATGAGGACGAGGATGAGGAGAGGAACCAGCACCAGTTGCTGAGTCCGATCCTGAATCCACCGTGGAGGACGATTGATTCTCTTTCTTTTATTTCTGTTTTGTTTAAACTTATTAGGAACGGGTTGTGTTCCTACATTAGTAGTTTGAAATTTTGTATTTCATTTCAAAAGTATTGTACTCAAAGAAAGTTTCTATTTATGAAAGAACTATAGTTTGTTTCCAACAACTGTGTTGTTTATGTTACATGTTGTGTTTATGGTTTTACTTACATATGTCAAAATTGGATTTTGATTATGCATTAACATTTCTTGTAAATAGGAAGGAAATGGCTGAAGGAAACGTACAAATGACAGTTGCTGAGCTCAACGAGCTAATTAACAGCAGGGTGGCCGAGGCAATAGCACAGTACGCTCAAGCACACAACATGGGCCAAATGGTCCAGCTGGGGGATTGCTAAATCCACAGGCATGCACGTTTAAAATGTTTTTGGACTGCAAGCCCACAATTTCAAGGGATCGGAGGGGGCTATAGGACTTCTCCGATGGATTGAAAAAGCTGAATCTGTGTTGAGATGTGCAACTGCCCGGATGACAGCAAAGTGAAATTTGCTACTGGAACTTTGGAGGGTCCAGCCCTGACTTGGTGGAACTCCAATGTTCAGACCCTGGGGTTGGGTGAAGCAAATGCATTGACCTGGAACAACTTCAAAACCTTACTACAAGAGGAGTATTGTCCTCGTAGTGAAATGCAGAAGTTGGAAGAGAGTATTGGCACCTCAAGATGGAGGGGTCAAACATTGAGGAGTACACGACCAGATCGCATGAACTGGCCAGACTGCTTCCACACATGGCTACTCCAGCCAGTAAGTGGATTGAACGGTATATTGGAGGACTAGTGCCTCAGATTCAGGGGATGGTGACTTCAGCAAATCCCACCACCATCCAACAAGCTGTACGTCTAGCACATCAGCTTACTGATCAGGCAGTGTTACAGGGAACCCTGCCTAAGCGGACATCTGCTACTAAGGTAGGAGATCACAAGAGGAAGTGGGAAAGCAACAACTACAAGGGTAATAACCAACAGCAAAACAGGAAGCAGGACTCGAACAAGTCCTATCATAATTCAAACAGTGGTCAGCAATCATCATCTTCAGGGGGCTATATTGGTAAGCACCCCAATGCAACAAGTGTGGTTACCATCATGCAGGTAACCAATGTGACAGAGCGAAGTGCCAGAGGTGTGGCAAGATTGGGCATGCGGCTAAGGATTGTCGCGGAGAGCTGCAGAACCATAACAACAATCAGAACAACAATCAAAACAACGCGCAGAAAGGTTGTTTTGAGTGCGGAAAGATGGGCCATTTCAAGAAAGATTGCCCACAACTAAAGAAAGGCGGGGACAACAATGGTAATGGTAATGGAGGTGGCAACGGTAATGGCAATGGCACCAACAACAACAACAATAATAATAACAACAATAACGGTGCTAGAGGCAGGGCGTTTGTGATCGGAGGACGTCAAGCGCGGGAGGATCCCAACATCGTTACGGGTACGTTCCTCTTAAATAATCACTATGCCTCTATGTTATTTGACACTGGTGCCGACCGGAGTTTTGTATCTAGTTCACTTGCTAAGTCACTAGATGTTAGTTCCACTGCCTTAGATAGTCCCTATACTGTGGAGTTAGCGGATGGTAAGTTGATTGTGGTAGAAAACATTTATAAGGGATGTATCCTTGATTTGATGGGACAGACATTAGAGATTGATCTGATGCCTATTGCCTTAGGCAGTTTTGATGTAGTCATTGGCATGGACTGGTTGTCTAAGAACCAGGCTGAAATTGTATGCCATGAAAAGATTGTCCGCATACCTCTTCCGCAGGGAGAGACATTATATGTACAAGGCGAGAAGAGCAGTACGCCACTGCGTCTCATATCTTGTATGAAAGCACACAAATGTCTGCGGAAAGGTCATATGGCAGTTATAGCACTTATAACTGAAAAGCCGGTAGCTGAGAAGAAACTTGAAGATATACCTATAGTTTGTGAGTTTCCGGAGGTATTTCCAGAAGACTTGCCGGGATTACCGCCTGTGAGACAGGTGGAATTCCGAATCGATCTTACACCAGACGCAGCACCGATAGCTAGGGCACCTTATCGACTTGCACCGTCAGAGATGCAAGAATTATCTACACAATTGCAAGAATTGTTGGATAAGGGTTTCATACGACCTAGTTTTTCACCATGGGGAGCTCCAGTATTGTTTGTCAAGAAGAAGGACGGAACTTTCCGAATGTGTATCGATTACCGGGAATTGAATAAGGTTACAATCAAGACCGGTATCCGTTACCCAGGATTGACGATCTGTTCGATCAGTTGCAGGGTTCGAGTTACTACTCGAAGATTGATCTCAGGTCGGGTTATCATCAATTAAGAGTTCAGGAGGAGGATATTCCAAAGACAGCATTCAGGACGCGCTATGGCCATTATGAGTTCTTGGTCATGCCATTTGGGTTGACAAACGCTCCAGCTGTATTCATGGATCTCATGAATCGTGTTTGTAAACCTTATCTGGATAAGTTTGTCATTGTTTTCATCGATGACATTCTCATCTATTCAAAGTCTGAGGAGGAACATGCTGAACATCTTCGATTACTGTTAGAGCTATTGAAACAGGAACAACTGTACGCTAAATTCTCGAAATGTGATTTTTGGATGCGAGAAGTACAGTTCTTGGGGCATATTGTTAATGAAAAGGGCATACATGTTGATCCAGCGAAGATTGAAGCGATTAAGAATTGGGAAGCGCCAAAGACCCCTACCGAGGTACGACAATTCTTGGTTTGGCGGGTTATTATCGACGATTCATTGAGGGTTTCTCAAAGATTGCTCAACCACTTACAGCTCTGACGCACAAAGGAACGAAGTATAACTGGACTGATAAACAGGAAGCTGCATTCCAGTTGTTGAAACAGAAACTCTGCAGTGCACCGATTCTGTCCTTACCGGAAGGAACGGAAGACTTTGCGGTGTATTGTGATGCATCTGGACAGGGCTTGGGATGTGTATTGATGCAACGGGATAAAGTGATCGCTTATGCTTCCAGACAACTAAGAACACATGAAAAGAATTACACTACTCATGACTTGGAGTTAGGAGCAGTGGTTTTTGCTTTAAAGATTTGGAGGCATTACCTGTATGGAACTAAGTGTACTATTTATACTGATCATAAGAGTTTGCAACATATTTTTGATCAGAAGGAACTCAATATGAGACAACGACGATGGGTTGAGTTGTTGAACGATTATGAGTGTGCGATTAAGTATCACCCGGGAAAGGCTAATGTCGTAGCCGATGCTTTGAGCAGAAAAGATACAACGGGAACAAGACGGGTTCGCGCACTTATGATGACGATACATACTGACTTACCTGACAAGGTACATAGTGCTCAGATTGAGGCCTTGAAAGCGGAAAACTTAGTACCGGAATCTTTACGAGGAATGGAAGAACAATTGAAGGTTAAACCTGATGGAATTCGTTATTTTATTGATCGAATGTGGATACCTTTGTATGGAGGTTTAAGGGAACTCGTGATGGACGAAGCGCACAAGTCCAGATATTCAGTCCATCCGGGATCAGACAAGATGTACCATGACTTGAAGGCACTGTATTGGTGGCCTCATATGAAAGCCGATATTGCTAAGTACGTTAGCAAATGTTTGACTTGTTCGAAAGTTAAAGTTGAATATCAGAAGCCATCTGGTTTACTGCAACAACCAGAGATACCGATGTGGAAGTGGGAACAGATTTCGATGGATTTCATTACTAAGTTACCCCGTACACCGAACGGTTGTGATACAATATGGGTAATTGTCGATCGGTTAACGAAATCTGCACACTTCTTAGCAATCAAAGAAACTGACAAGATGGAGAAGTTGACTCGCATTTACATTAAGGAAGTAGTAGCACGGCATGGCGTGCCAATTTCTATCATATCAGATCGGGATGCCCGATTTACTTCAAATTTCTGGAAATCTCTTCATAAGTCATTGGGGACTCGCTTGGATATGAGTACCGCTTATCATCCACAGACCGACGGTCAAAGTGAACGAACGATTCAAACGCTCGAGGATATGTTACGAGCTTGTGTAATTGACTTTGGTGATAGTTGGGAGAATCATTTACCGTTGGTGGAATTCTCTTACAATAATAGTTATCATACAAGTATTCAAGCAGCACCGTTTGAAGCTTTGTATGGTCGCAAATGTCGTTCACCAGTTTGCTGGGCTGAAATTGGTGACAGTCAGTTAACAGGTCCTGAACTGGTGCATGAAACAACAGAGAAGATAGTTCAAATCCGAAACCGTATGGCAGCGGCTCGAGATCGACAGAAGAGTTATGCAGACAAACGTCGCAAGCCGTTGGAATTTCAAGTAGGAGACCGAGTTCTTCTAAAGGTATCACCTTGGAAAGGTGTGATACGATTCGGCAAGCGCGGCAAGCTTAGTCCACGTTACGTAGGACCTTTTGAGATTCTGAAAAGGATTGGTCCTGTTGCGTACCAACTCAAACTACCGGATGAACTCAGTGGAGTTCATGATGTTTTTCATGTGTCGAACTTAAAGAAATGTCTTTCTGATGAGACATTGATTGTACCATTGGAAGAAATACAAGTAGATGAACAGTTACGATTCATTGAAGAACCAGCGGAAATCATGGACCGAGAGGTCAAACAACTGAAGCAAAGCAAGATTCCGATAGTCAAGGTCCGATGGAATTCAAGACGGGGTCCTGAATTCACATGGGAACGGGAAGATCAAATGATGAAGAAATATCCTCATCTATTCAAGACAGCTACTGCTAACACTGAGAGCGCACGTTAAATTTCGGGACGAAATTTCCTTCAACAAGGGGATGACGTGATGCTTTCACACATCAACACTGCAAATTTCAAACTGTAAGCACAAACGTTTTATTTATTCAATTGATTTTGTTATAGATATTTGTGCTACATTACATTTTATATGTTTTATGTGCTACATTTCATATGTTACATGTTATGGTAGTACATACACGATTGGTTACATACATTTTATGTGTGGGGTTGCATAGTACATTGGTTACATACACTTTGCTATGTGCGGGGTTACATAGTACAAACAGTTTCAGACACTCACTAGGTGTGAGGTTATACAACACAGTATGATCAAACACAAACAGTCACAGTTAGGTGAACTAACTAGTGTACACGCAAACAGTCACATTGAATGATCGCAAACAGTCACATTGAATGATCACAATTGAGTTGTGATGTTGCAAGCATTAAACTTTGTGTGTGAGTACACACAAGCACATAGAATGATCAAATCACACTATCACGTACGATTTAAACTCGTAAGTAGTTCCCTAACTACTCTTAACACTTGCTAATTTTCGGGACGAAAATTCCTTCAACAAGGGGATGATGTGACAATCCGACTTTTCACACTAACTCTGTTAACGGGAGTTAGTGCTATCACAGGCCCAACAAGGTCAATGAAGGCCCAACAAGACCAATGAAGGCCCAGTAAGGCCAAAGAGGATCCAGTAAGGTCAAGGGAGACTCAATAAGATCAATTAGGCCCAACGGAGTCTATGTAGGCCCAACAGAGCCAATGTAGGCCCAATAAGCAAAGAGAGCCCATTAAGGCCCAATGGGAACAAAGTAGGCCCAGGGAAGGCCAAGGTAGGCCCAGGAAGGCCCAGTGAGGCCCAGTGAGATTTAGAAAGTCCAGTAAGGTTAAAATGGGTCCAATGAGTTTAAATTAAGTTCTATTGGGTTAATTTAGCCCAATACTAAGTTAAAGGAAGCAATTAGTGATAATTTGAGGTTATTAAAGTAACTTTATTGATCGAAATAATATGTTATTGATCCAGATTATCGTATAGGAGTTATGAATTTAGCAAAGTGGGTCTAGAAACACTAAAATACAAGTATTACAAGTGTAGTTACATCAAAATTGAAGATTTGACTTTAGAAGTCAAAGTTTCGGCCAAATTGGATTTGTAAAGGTCGAATTTCACATTTATATTAGTTTGTAACTGAAATTGAAGCATCCTAATCATCACCATTATGATGATAAACAGTTTTCAGGCGTTATAGAATCGAATCATTAACCAATTAATTGAAAACGGTTACATCAACTTAAAACCGTGGCCCTAATCATAAAACTCATAGAATTCGATAACATCTTGAAAAATTGAGCATTCCTTCACATTAGTCGGCATTATTAGAGGAGGTTTCAAGCATCAATTCAATCGGGGAAGCTCTGTGGTGAGGAATCGGTATTCAAGGGGGCCGAAACTAGGGCTATAAGGGGATCTTCAACAATTCGACATCTAATCAGGTAAGAAATCAATCCTACACCTTCTAACATGGTCGAATAAGAGTTCTAATACATCAATTTCAATTGATAACATTAATTTGATAGAATTCGATTAACTAGGGTTCATATCAAAAGCATTTTGGGGGTTTTGATCTTAGGGTAGCTAATAATCGAATTGATTGATATAGGAAGTTTCATAATGTGCCGATGAAGCTAAAACATTGAACAATTTCTGGTTAAACATCGAGTTAAGAGGAATTTAGAGTTAGGGTTCTTGAATTCAAAGTATTTGGGGGTTTTATCTTAGATGAGGTTGTTAATCGAATTAAAACAATTGGTAGACTCGGTTGGTTATCAGGAATCATAGCCCTAAAGTCTTGGTATTTACCAGAATTGAATTCGTAGCCAATTGCAACAAGAAGGCTTCGGCTATGTTAAGGAAGAAGAACTAGGCCGAATCAAGATTTAAAAGAATTAATTCCTGATTAATATCGCGAAACCCTAGCGGGCTGGACTGGTTAAACGCGTGTGCTTTGAACAGGGGGGTCGCGGGTTCGAATCCGGGCAACACCAATTTTTGGATTTTAAATCAATTTCTTGTATTTTTGCCATAACTTTCACATACGGACTCCGATTAAGTCCGTTCAAGTTGCGTTGGAACCGTAATTAGAATACGGTCGTATTAGGATAATAAAATTCATATTTTAGTCCGAACACGAAATCGCGTATAATTACGTTTAATTAAATAAAATCAAAGGTGATTTTATTTAAACGATTTCAAAAGCACGCGTACTTCCGTATGCCAAATTTTCACACTTTAACATACGTGTGTTGAGATGTATGTGATTTCAAACACAAAACGATTATTCGAATAACAATAGGTTATTGTTTAAATCACAGATTCTTCGTAGAGGATTTCTACGCGAGTTTTCACACACTTGATCATTCTACTATCATCAAAGGTGCGTACACGGCCCCTTTCTTATTTTAAACTGTTTTGGGGGAGAAAACATGTGCAACAAACTACTTTTAGATACATATCACTTGCATGAGTTATCTGTTTACATTATGTGCAACATATCAACTTGAAAGTCCTTACACACCTCGAACCGTTTAGTTTGCTGTAATGCAAAGCGTGGTAGTTGGAAATAGATCTATTAGGTTTGACAAACCTCACCTGGTAGATGGGATCTACGCAGGTGTTTGACTGACCAAACACATTCTTTTACTATTGTTGTGATAGACAATAGTGGCAAGGCGAAAACATGCTATAGCATGGCAACTAGTCAGCTTCGGTGTCGAACACGTATGTAAATAGTTATATGACTAGCTATCATGACTGTGCAATTGTGATTATGTTATCTACAACTTGTTATTCAAACTGATGTTTTGAACACTATGATTACTTAAAACCTGTGTTATGCACCAACCTTTGTGTTGATTTGATTTGCATGTTTTCTCAGGACGCTAAGGCGCGCGTAACAGCTGGCATGGACTAGGATGATAGAGTCTCATGCATTTCTTTCATTTTGATTATTTAAACTTGAATATTTAAGTATTTGAATTGTAATGTTTGATTACAACTGTTTATGGTTTTAAACGCTTCCGCACTTTTTGTAAACTCTGGTTAATATGTTTGTTTTAAAGACCAACGTATGTTTTTGAAATTCATATAGAGGTCTTCGCTATGTCTAATGATCTGAGATCCTGGTTTGTCACGTTCCCAAACGGTATGATTCCGTTAGTTGAAATTGAGGGTGTGACATAGTATGTAAGTGTTACATATGTGTATATAATAAATAGATATTTAAAATTATAATATTTAACAATATATTATAAAATAATTAGCATGTGTTACATCCTCCCTACCTTTGTTTCAATCTCGTCCTCGAGATTATTGAAATAGGTGTGGGTATTTCTTTCTCATCTCTGACTCCAGTTCCCATGTGTATTCAGGACCACGTCTGGGGTTCCATTTAACCTTAACTAATACCAACTTCTTATGTTTGAGTCTCTTTTCACGACGGTCTTCAATTTGAAGTGGTTGTTCGATAAATTTTAATTTTTCATTCACTTCAACATCTTGAAGTGGCATTAATAATGATTCATCGGCCAAACATTTTCTGAGATTAGAAACGTGAAACACATCGTGTACTCCGACCATTTCTTCCGGTAGTTCAAGCTGATAAGCCACCGGTCCGATTCTTTTAGTAATTTTGAAAGGTCCGACATAACGTGGACTTAACTTTCCCTTTTTACCGAATCGTACTACTCCTTTCCATGGTGAAACTTTAAGCAGCACTTTATCACCAACATTGAATTCTAATGGCTTTCTTCTTCGGTCTGCATAGCTCTTTTGTCGATCTCTGGCCGCTTTCAATCTTTCTCTAATTTGAAAGACTTTGTCAGTTGTTTCTTGCACGATTTCTGGGCCAGACAACTGATTTTCACCAATTTCAGACCAACAGACTGGTGTTCGACATTTTCTACCGTAGAGAGCTTCAAACGGTGCAGTCTGAATACTTGAGTGATAACTATTATTGTAAGAAAATTCCATTAGAGGTAAGTGATCATCCCAACTTCCTCCAAAGTCTATCACACAAGCTCGAAGCATGTCTTCTAATGTTTGGATTGTTCGTTCGCTCTGCCCATCAGTTTGTGGATGATAAGTAGTGCTGAAATTCAAACGTGTTCCGAGAGCTTTTTGAAAACTTTGCCAGAATCGAGATGTAAAACGGCTATCTCTATCTGACACAATGGATAATGGCACACCGTGTAGAGATACAATCTCATTTACATATAATTGTGCTAACCTATCCATAGAGTAAGTTTCTTTTATTGCTAGGAAATGAGCAGACTTGGTCAGTCTATCAACGATAACCCAAATCGTATTATTCCAACGACTGGTTCGGGGTAGTTTAGTTATAAAGTCCATGGTTATCATTTCCCATTTCCAAACTGGTAGTTCAAGTTGTTGCAACATACCAGAAGGTTTCTGGTGTTCAGCTTTAACTTGTGAACAAGTTAAACATCTTGCAACATATGCGGCAATATCTTTTTTCATGCCGATCCACCAATAGTTCTCCTTTAGATTCTTATACATTTTATCGCTTCCTGGGTGCATCATGTATTTAGATTTATGCGCTTCTTCCAATATTCTTTCTCTTAAGCCGCCAGTGACTGGCACCCATATTCTTGTGTTCATTCGAAGAATTTCATCATCTCCTTTGATCAGTTGTTCAGTCATGCCCTTCATTCCTTCTTGCTCCTTGTTTTCATCTTTTTGGGCTTGTTTCTGTGCTTCTTTAATTTGATTAAACAAATCGACTTGAAGTTCTAGCCGTAAAGCACGTACCTTTCTCGGTTTCTCCACCTCCTTTCGACTTAAGGCATCAGCAACCACATTTGCCTTTCCTTCATGATAGATAATTTCACAGTCATAGTCATTCAATGTTTCCATCCATCTTCGTTGTCGCATATTCAATTCCTTCTGATCAAAGATATACTTTAAACTCTTGTGATCAGTATAAACTGTGAAATGAACTCCGTACAGATAGTGTCTCCATAACTTTAATGCAAAGATTATGGCGCCTAACTCCAAATCATGAGTCACATAGTTCTTCTCATGAGTTTTCAACTGGCGTGATGCATAAGCAATTACTTTGTTTCGTTGCATCAATACACATCCTAATCCTGTATGAGAAGCATCACAATAGACAACGAAGTCTTCAACACCTTCAGGTAATGCTAGGATTGGAGCGTGAGTCAACTTATCTTTAAGAATTTGAAAGGCCTCAATTTGCTTGGGACCCCATTCAAACTTTTCAGCTTTTCGAGTCAATGAGGTGAGAGGAACGGCTATTCGGGAGAAATTCTGAATAAATCGACGATAATAACCCGCCAAGCCTAAGAAACTACGCACCTCTGTTGGTGACTTGGGGTTCTCCCATTTGGTAATAGCCTCTATCTTAGATGGATCTACTTGAATACCTTGAGCATTAATAACATGCCCCAGAAATTGTACTTCAGTGAGCCAGAAATCACATTTAGAGAATTTAGCATACAATTTCTCATGTCTTAGTAATTCAAGTAGGGTTCTAAGATGTATTGCATGATCCTCGGGTGTTTTTGAGTAAATAAGAATATCATCGATGAACACAATGATGAATTTGTCCAGATAAGGTTTGCATATCCGGTTCATCATATCCATAAAGGCAGCTGGAGCATTAGTAAGTCCAAATGGCATAACAGTGAACTCATAATGCCCATACCTTGTACGGAAAGCAGTTTTAGGAATATCTTCATCCTGGACTTTTAGTTGATGATATCCTGATCGAAGATCGATTTTAGAAAAATGACAAGCTACTTGAAGTTGATCGAATAAATCATCAATTCGTGGGAGTGGATACTCGTTTTTGATTGTCACCTTATTTAGCTCCCTATAATCAATGCACATCCGCATCGACCCATCTTTCTTCTTGACGAATAAGATTGGAGCTCCCCAAGGTGATGAGCTAGGTCGGATAAAACCTTTTTTCCAATAGCTCGTCTAATTGTTTCTTAAGCTCTTTCATTTCCGTCGGTGCCAATCTATAAGGAGATTTAGCAATTGGAGCAGTACATGGTACCAGATTGATATTGAATTCTACTTCACGTTCTGGTGGTAAACCAGGCAATTCATCTGGAAACACGTCGGGAAAATCAGCTACAACATGTAACAACCGGTTTTTAATAATGAATGTATTGTGAATAATGGTTAATTAAACGATTGTGGTTGTTGTGATTTGAAAATATGTAAGAATTACGTCATTAATGGCAAGAGCACATTTGGTCGTGCTTGAAATCCACGAGGATTTAGTAACTTTTGTTATTGGGGATTGATAGTATGTGAAAAATGATGAACGTGGGCGAAAACCGTGCGCAAAACGGAGTTCGTATGCTCCCGGAATCGCGAAACGAAGTTAAAAATCAAAAATGATGACGCTGGTGACGTGGGGCGGTACGCCTGGCGCGGTGCACCCAGTTGGGGCGATGCGCCCCAGGACCTATGTCGGCTAAAATTGTGTTAAAGTGATCAGAACGCATAGAAACTCTCAAAACTTCATTCTCTCGACCATAAGCGACCATCAGACGAAAATTTAGCCTTCTTAATCCTCAAATCTTCATTACAAAGGCTTTTAATCATCCAGATCGCGTATAGGAACGTGTTTTCAAGTCCTGATCGTTGTTGTAACCATAGAAATCCGTCAGATCAGGTAACGGTTTGTTTTATCCTACTAGTTTAATATTGTGTGGATTAAATCTAGTTTTGATTGTAATAATATGATTATGGGTATTGATTATTGCCTAGTTGATAACTAGGGATTGTTAGAAACGAAGAACTTGATATTTTGACGGTGAAATCTTCGTTTTGAAGGCGGGATAATGTCCGGTTGTTATGAAACCCATATCATGGTAGGATAACTAGCAGGATGGGTTGAATATGATTTTAAATAAATTATGGATTATAATCCATAGATTAAATGATGATTTTGATGAATTGATGTTACCATTATTAATAGTTATGATCTAAAAATAAAAATTGAATAATAAAAGTGATTAAAGATCGTAACTAATATAATGAACATCAATTATTTGATAAATTGCCTGGGAAGGCATGAAATACGAATAATTGTGATAATTGACTAAAACTTGCTAAACGTAGTAAGATAGAGTCAATTATGTGATAAATTGACTTTGAGGAAGTCAAATCAGTCAAGTGTGTTGAACTTGACTGTATGTGCTATATGTGTTGAAACTAGTTGTATATATGTATTTTGCAACTAGGTGGTGGTAGTGAAAATCAAACCACTAGTCATAGAGCAGGAAAGGAGCCTGCAGTTGCTAATCCCTTATCTGATTAAGGTAAGTAATCCCACAACTATGACATCACATAATAAATATTGAAATTGTTGTTGAATAAATTATATAATAAATATGGCATTGGTGATAGGGTAATATTGAATAATAAAAGTTCAACAACCTATGATAAATCCAATACTTTGGTAAATAATAGTGTGGGACTTCTATGATGGAAGTACCGGTTGGGTGAACATCATAGTAATTTGATTGAATTATATATGACTCCACAATGGTGGATAGACAGAGGTGCTGTCAATTGTCTTAGATGGAAGTACCGGTGGGTGAACATCTTAAGACTTGAATTATATATGACTCCACAATGGTGGATAGACAGAGGTGCTGTCAATTGTCTTAGATGGAAGTACCGGTGGGTGAACATCTTAAGACTTGAATTATATATGACTCCACAATGGTGGATAGACAGAGGTGCTGTCAATTGTCTTAGATGGAAGTACCGGTTGGTGAACATCTTAAGACTTGAATTATTTATGACTCCACAATAGTGGATAGCCAGAGGTGCTAGCAATTGGCTATGGTGGAAGCACAGAAATGTGAACCCCATAGTGTAATATTGATTAAACTATTGTGAGCAATAGTTGATGATTGGTAATGTGATATTTTATATGGTGAGAGTCAATTCGAATAGAAATGACTCAGTTTGAATGTTGATTGTGAAAAATGTATTTTTACATTTTATTGTTGAGAAACCATTGGGGTTTACTTACTTAGTTCTTATGAACTAATGAGAATTATTGTGTGATGTTTGTAGGTCAAAAATGACGTACACGGCTGTAAGGATCGAGGTGGACGAGAATCGATTCATTTAAACCTTGTTGCAAACGTTTGAAATTTTGGTTTAAACTTACTTATGTAAATAAGTATTGTAAAATGTGTGACACGTTTGCGTTTGCGTTAAACTTTGTTTAATATTATTAAATAAAGAGGGTTAAACAAGGTTTTAAAATTGAAAAAAATTTGCTGGGACCAACTCTGATATTATTTAAAAATATTGTATAGTAACCGGGGGTTACACAACAGGTACGTCTTTCAGTTTCTTCTTTTCTTGATCTTCAGTTGTGACTGAGACTAGGTAAGCTAAACAACCTTTGTTTAGATATTTTGTAGCTTTGATCATAGAAATGATTCCAACATTATTCGTTGGCTTATCACCTTTGATGATCAACTTTCCTCCCGTTGGAACACGAACTTCAATTGATTTGGTGTCGCATAAGATACAAGCTTGGTTTGTAGCTAACCAATCCATCCCGATTACCACATCAAAACCAGCCAACTTCATTGGTAAGAATTTCACAGGTATATTGTGCTTAAAGAGTGTGATCTTACCATTTACTAATGCTTCATTTATTTTGACTACATCACCATTAGCGGTTTCTACCAGATAAGGCTTATCTAGTTTCACTAGTGGTTCATTTAGAAGCTTACAAAATTGATAATCAATAAAGCTTTGATTTGCTCCCGAATCAAACAAAACCTTAGCATAAACATTATTGATAAGAAACGTACCGGTAATGACATCCGGCATGTCTGCAGCTTCCTTGGCATTAAGAACAAAAGCTCGAGTTGTCTTCTTTGCAGTTGTATCAGCTTTTGCTCCTGAACCACCAGCTCCGCCAGTCCCACTCATTTTATTCAATTTAGGGCACTCATTTCGGTAGTGTCCCGGTTCGTTGCAATTAAAACACGTCACCATCACTTTCCTTCTACATTCTTCCAATGAATGACCCATCATTTTACAGTGGCTACAGTACTTTGCCCTATTACACTTTCCCAGATGCTTTTTCCCACACGTTTTACATTGTGGGAACGTACCACTGCCTCCTTCTTTCTTCACAAATTTTCCTGCAGGCCTCTTTGAACTTTGATCAACCTTTTGGATTGCTTCTTTGCTTTTCTTCTCCTCTTGGGTTCTTACCATTCCATCTGTAAGCAACCTTGCCAGTTCAACAGCTGAATCAATGGTCTGAGGCATAGCAGCCTTAACCATGTCACGTATTTCGCTTACCAGTCCCCAGATGTAACGACTGATAAGGTTTGATTCCGGTGTCACAAGATGTGGCACCAATCGAGCATATTCAAAATACTTGGAAGTATACTCACGATATCCAGCACCGACCATGCGGTGAGTCAGGAATTTTCTCTCGATTTGTTCCTTCTCATTCATTGGGCAAAACTTTCGAGTTACGAGATCCCGAAAACTTTCCCATGTCATAGCATACGCATTGGTTCTGCCTTTGGTTTGAATAATGGAGTTCCACCACTCCAATGCTCCATCTTTAAAAGAATTCGAAGCATACAGAACCATATCTTCTTCGGCACATTTGCTGATTGCAAGCACCGCCTCGATCTTTTCAAGCCACCGTAATGCTACCACAGCTCCTTCCGTTCCAGCGAACTCAGGAGGTTTACAAGATTGGAATGTCTTATATGAACATCCCTCAGTTTTGAAACGTTTCAAACTAGAAACATCTATATTTTCATTGTTCGAACCAGACAACTCTTTTGCTTTTGTCACTTTGTTATCTGGATTCGAATTTTCATTATTTTTCATAGCTGCAATAATCGTTGGAATTGCATCCTTAATTTCCTTTGCTATTATTTCCTTGAGTTCAGCCTTTTGAATCACAGGTTCATTAGCATCCGTGTGCGTTCTCTTTCGCCCACGAGTATTTGCAGACGGTCCGCCAGAATTTTGGTTACGAGACATTGTCTACAAAATATCATTTGACAAGATCTTAAAATAATTCATCGTAATTTAGCTTATAAGCTATAATCAAAATTCATCATGTTAATCATTCTTAGTATCTCAAGTATTCTATTTTACCTATTCCTTTGATAGGCACTTATCTTAATTCGGTTAAAGCTTAGATACATTCAATAGTACCTATTTCGCTAAAACCAGGAGCTCTGATACCAACCTGTCACACCCCGGGCTCTCGGCGGCCCGGGTGCTGCGACCCGAATTGGTTTCATTGATTATACAGTCTCGGTCAGAGTTTATTACTCTTTTTCATATGTTTTAAGCGGAAGCGTTGTTTTATAAATTCATAATTTTTATAAACAATTCACATGCATGGATGTGAAAACCATAATTTTCATGATTTCTAAATAGTTCATACACGTGGGTATGAAAACCATAATTTCGTAGTTTGTAACATAACTTTTCTGGGTTTAATAAAATTTCATATGCATAGATATGAACATATCATTTTATTTCATATTAAACAAACTTTTCACAAACACATATTATACATCCTTTTATAATATTATGTTCGTACAAGACTTGGAGGCATAGCTCCAATAGCTCCATGGTCATATCACAAGATCCTATTCAAGGCATCATAGGCCAAGAATCTCTAATCTTGCTTCTCTTTTACATTTCATTATTACCTGAAAAGTTTTTGAAAATAAAACGTCAACATAATGTTGGTGAATACAAATAACAGACTCGATATGTAAGCATAGCATATTTGGTACTTTAACCATAATTAATAGTGGCAATACTACACATTTAGCAGGTTATTTCACTGATCGATACAACCATTGCATACCCTGGCTTGTACTGTCACTGGTTAGGAACAACAGCGGACTGCGTCTTACAATTGTTCCCTCCAGCCCACAGCCCGTCACTGGTTAGGTTGCCTGCGGAGTGCGTCTTACGTATAACCTTCCAGCCCACGTTACCAGCCACGTATGGGAATTTCACCCATAGCGGATACAATTTGCAATTCGTACGTATACTAATGGCCTAAATGCTGGTCTAATAGTATCCCTTTATGCGTCAAAGTTTAACATACCATGCTCATAAAAATTCATTTATAAAATTAAAAACAAGTTAAATGTATTCACCTGAATTTTGGATTGGCAGGGTGACAGCTTTAAACTTGTTATTGTAAATTGGGCAGCGTTTCTGCTTAATATATGCTTATAACTGTTATGCAAAGAATATTTACATATTTATTTATTTATCTATTTATTTATTACGACGATTATTATTATTATTATTACGATTATTATTATTATTATGATTTTAATTATTATTATTATTATTTTACGATGATAATAATAATAATAATAATATTATTATTATTATATTATTATTATTACTATTACGATGATAATCAATATTATTATTGTTATTTAGGTAAACTAAAATTTTTAATATATACATATGGTCGGATCTTAACCCTAATCCTTTAAGTTAATATTTTAATAAAACTTTAAATTTATGAGTTTAATTAAAAATTAGACAATATACCTAAACGAACCAACTCCTTAATCTTTACTCGTTATATTGATCAGCACCTCCTAGCATCCATATCTCCTCATCTCCTTCTCAAAAACGTGTGTGTATATATATTTTATGTATGTATGTGTTTTATAATCGAAGTTCAATTGTGTATTTATAGATCATCGAAATTTTTTGCGCAAGAATTTCATAGGTGATGTTTTATACGTGTTTTCTTGTTAAGCAATTGAATCCTTGTAACCATTTAAATTGCTGTCTAATTCTTCCACGTAATCTCACAAAATTGAAATTTGCAATTGTAAGATTTTTAATATTTTATTAATATAATTAATTTAGCTCAAATTTCGTTTTTCACGTATAACTTTTAACATATAACGTTTTATAAAATTCTAAAAATACTGCTGGGACCTGCTCATTTTTATCTACATTTCGACCAAAGTTTCGTTAAAAACGGAGAAAGTTTAATTATAATATATTTTATTAATTTTGAGCGGTCTCCTATAATATTAACTATCCCAATAAGTATGTCAAAATTTTTTAATAATCATTTTACTCGTTACTTACTAGCTAAAATACTAAAAAAAAAAAACTACTAAAAGATAAACATAAAATTGAATAAAATATATGCTAAATTGTTTAAATGTTCTAGCTCAATCCTTATATCCTCAACTTCCTTGCATTTATCCATACCTTTCCTTTTATTCCGTTTTTTCCGTAACACCACCCCGACTTGGAATAGTTAGCACAACGCCAAGAGGCTAGGCTCCAAGAGGCTGGGCTTCAAGAACCTGGGCTCCGATAGGCTGGAATCTAGAGGCTGGATCTGGCCTAACTAGTGCATCAAATATATAGTTTTTGAATGTTTGATTTTTCCATTTTACTCCAATAGTTTAAATTTTGTCATTTTGGTCATTATATTTTCATTTTATTGTCTTTTGATCATCATGGTTTTCATTTTATTGTCATTTTAGTTCAATTAAATTTTAAAGTTTTGAACTAAAATGACAAAATTAATCAAACCACAAGGACGAAAATGACAATAAAATAGAAAACATAATAACCAAAATGACAAAATTTTAAACTATTGGACTAAAATGACAAAAGTTGTCAAACCATGGGAACTAAAATGACATTTTACTCTTGATTTTTTTTACTTTCTAATTTGTCTTAGGCAAAGTCTAAAACAATAAGCTCTTATTTGTGTACTCGCTTCTTACATGGAACTTTATTTAATAAATAAACAAACCCCGTTTTTCAAACGGTACTGCATTTATATACAAGTTTTTTTGAACGACTTAATAAACAACTGTCGGATACTGTGACTCAAACGAACTCCAATAAAGTTCATTTCGATTGTAGTTTCACTGTTTGATAATGAGTATGTTGTAATATATGAGGAATGAAGAACCAAGTTACTACAATTTTAAATATTTTTTTTGTGTCTAGCTATGTTTATGTAAACGCCGCTTATATGTAGATTTTAAAAAAATTCATTCCATTGCTTGTCACGAAGCACGAACACAGCCTATTTGTTAATAAAATTCTGTATGGTATATCACGAATTGACGCAGCATAATCTAATATTGATCATTATGATATAAAGTGACTCATCACAAGCTCACAAGTCACAACCTTAACTAAACCTGTAAGGCCCAATAGGAGATGCAAAGCGTGTCCTGGCCCATCTACGTTTCACAACAGACTTAGGTTTTTATTTATGGTTTTACAATAGTTTTTGTTTCTGTGTGTATTGTAGAGGTGTACAAAAAAACCGGACCCGGAACCGACAACCCGAACTGGAACCGGTCATACCCGAACCGGTGGGTACGAACGGGTACGGTTTTTCAGACAAATTAGAACCGGAACCGGAACTGGTTCCACCTGAACCCGGCCAAAACCCGAACCGGAACCGGCCAAAACCCGAACTGGAACCGGTCAAAAACCGGTTGGAACCGGTTAAAACCCGGAACTGGAACCGGAACCGGGTATTGACTTTGTTGACTGCAACTGGAACCGATTGGAACCGGAACCGGTTCAAAAAAAACCCGATTTGTACACCTCTAGTGTATTGTACTATTGTCTAAACCGGTAGCTTATATATAAGATAACAAAATTCATATAACATGGTAACCTACGTCATGTCTCTAGTTATATATGATGAAGTTTATTCATCCATGTTTAACACACAGATCAACACTAAGAATAAGCAAAAGAGCAACCTTTTTCCACTCTTTAGATTGAGAAGACCTATCTACTTATTACTATAAATCTGCCACTTGCCATCAATGATGCATTTTCCAAAGTTATTTGCAGGTAAAACTTGTCTACTTTTAAGACTATATGCAGTGACCCATGATGGTGGTGTGACATGGGTTAGTCACACCCCATGGTGCCCTCCCTTCACTACAAAGGGGCATGAGAGAGTGAGAGGAGAATAAAGAAGAAAACAAGAGGGTGATAAGGGTTTGATGAGGGGCTAATGATATCATATGTGATGATGACGTAAAGTGATGAGGGAGTGATGATGTTAGTTATTTATGTAACGTCTACATGAAGTGATGGGGTATTTACCATTACACATGACCGAAACATCATAGTTTTATAAGGCAATACACATCTACTCAACTAAAACTAAAAAGGGCAGGGTTCTCACTTGCATAATAATAATAAGAGACCTAATGATTTATTCCTTTTTATTGGGTAACTCAATACTGTTTGTTCACGCACTAATGCTATGCTATGGTCGTTAATAATTGTTACCTATACTATAAGATAGCATATCATGGATGCAAATAAAATTACTAATAATTTCTACATTTTAATTATTATATTAGTTTTTTTTATAAACCATTCATTTTTGCCGTCCTATTGCTTTTCATGAAATTCAGAAAAAAAAAAAAAAAAGTTGCTCTTTGACTATCATCTATAGCTACTAGCCTACTATATCAAAGACTTTACCTTTACAAAAATTTGACATTTTTTATTGTACATTTTGCACCTAGAAGATTAGTCAGCATTAGCAGGTGATCTAAATTTTCTCATCTTCACTGAATTACATCGGACGGATCAACAAGGCCGAAAATACAACTCCTTTTCCTCCTGTAATACTTGATCCCAAATACATTCTCACGCGTCAACAGGTAAATTGCACGTTTCCACATATTTTTTAAACACGCTGAATAATATATGACTAATATAAGCAAAACGTTCAACTTTACCGGAACTGAATCATATAGCAAAAAGCATATATATTAGAGACATTATGTTTGAAATTAACATCATTGTCGGTATGTTTCGGATGTGTTTCAGGCTTTCAGCATTTTGGTATCACAAGATGTTTTTTTTCTTAAAAAATTACTTTATTATCTGGAAACATGAATTTTGGTCACTGTTTCATGTAGGATAATGTAAAAAGGAGTTTAGAAGAATGTCAGAAATAATTTTGTGTATAGGTTGTCGCTAATGTTGTAAAATTAATTTGTCACTTAAAATTAGTTTTAAACTTCAACGGTACGGCTTGAAACTAATTGAACCGAACCAATTAACCAAACAGGCTTTCCTTGAAAGGTATCAGAACCTTATTGGGCCTAACAATGCGGGCTGCAATGACTGTGTTAGCTACGAATTAAGAACAAGAGAATTCTAGAGAGAAGGAATGTTTTCATTTCATAGCTAAACCTTCTCTGATTACAACGATTAGTAGTTATAGCTGTTAATCACTAACTAACTAACCAATCTTATTACAATATTGACATTATTAACCCTTCTATTTATCAACTATTACAATTTACACCCTTATGTGTAACAAAACTTCCCCCCTAAAAACAATTCTTGTCCTCAAGAATTGAAATGTGGAAACCGCAGCTCAAATTCATCCTGATATTCCCAAGTTGCTTCTGTTATTGGAAGATTGGCCCAATGAATAAGAAACTGATGCAGCATTCTATCTCCCCTTCGCACTAAACGTTTATCAATAATAGCTCTAGGTTGAAAATGAAATCGAGGATTAGTAGGCAAAGGAACAATCGGAGCATGATTTCCATGAGCTTTCTTCAATAAGGAAACATGAAATACTGGATGTAATTGCGCTTCAGCAGGCAAATCCAATCGATACGCACAATTTCCCACTTTAGCAATTATTAAGAAAGGTCCAAAATACTTAGGACCCAATTTTGAATGTCTAATTCGTCTTAAAGAAGACTGAACAAAAGGCTGTAATTTCAAGTAAACCCAATCTCCTTTCTCAAATGATCTATCACTTCTCTTAGCATCAGCATATTGTTTCATTCGATTACGAGCAGATTGCAAATTATGCTTAAGATGTTGAATCATGGCCTCCCTATCACGACAAAATATTTCCACAGCTTCCACATTAGTATCATGAGGAATATACGGAATGTGCAATGGTGGTGGAAATCCATACAGAGCTTCGAAAGGACTCATCTTAAGAGTTGAGTGAAAAGTGGTGTTATACCACCATTCTGCCAAAGTCAACCAAGATACCCACTGAGCAGGAGCTTGCATACACATACACCTCAAATAGGTTTCAAGACATCTGTTCAACACTTCAGTTTGACCGTCTGTCTGAGGGTGATAAGCTGTCGAATGGGCTAATTGAACTCCTTGTAATCGCATAAATTCCTTCCAGAATTGACTAAGAAAAATGGGATCTCTATCCGATACAATGGTTTGAGGACAACCATGTAGTTTAAACACAGAATCTAAAAATGCCTGAGCCACTTGAGCAGCATTAAATGGATGTGATAAGGGTATAAAATGGGCAAATTTGGTTAACCTATCCACCACAACCAAAATAGTATCTTTACCCTTAACTTTAGGTAACCCAGAGACAAAATCCATTGAAATATCAGTGAATATATGTGCTGGAACAGGCAGAGGTTGTAGTAGACCCGGAGAAGCAACCGGTTCATATTTGGCTTGTTGGCATTGAGAACATTCCTTGACATAAGCAAAGACTTGTTTGGAACAACCCTTCCAATAGAACAAAGCTTTAATCCTCTTCAAAGTAGGTAAATACCCTGAATGTCCACCTGTAGGAGAGGAATGAAACAAATACAAAATATCTTTCTTCAATTGAGCATCATCTCCCACCCACAACTTATTTTTTCTTAACAAAACATTCCCATTCCAAGATACATGTACAGGTGCCTTACCCTGCTGACATTTCACAATTAACTCTTGAAGTTGAACATCAGTAGACCAAGAACTTTTAATTCTTGTGAATAACAAAGGATCAATGCTGCTAATACCCATAGAAAATAGAGCCAAACCTGATACACGGGACAACCCATCAGCTACTAAATTTTCACTGCCTTTTTTGTATACAATCTCATAATTGTAGCCCATCAATTTAGCCAGCCACGTTTGTTGTAAAGGAGTAGTAATCTTCTGTGTTAACAAAAACTTTAAACTCTTTTGATCAGTTTTGATAAGAAACTTCTTAGTTATTAAGTAATGGTGCCATTGTTTGACTGCCATCATAATAGCTAAAAGTTCTTTCTCATACACTGATAAGGACTGTTGTTTGATAGATAAGGCCTTACTCATGAAAGCTAAAGGATGACCTTCTTGCATTAAAACAGCCCCTAATCCTTTTGAAGATGCATCAGTCTCTACCACAAAAACTTTAGAGAAATCTGGTAAAGCTAATACAGGAGCAGAGCTTAAAACCTGTTTAAGTTGTTCAAACGCTAACTGTGCTGCTTCATTCCACTGAAAAGCTGATTTTTTTAGTAAATCAGTTAAAGGTCTTGCTATAACACCAAATCCTTTGATAAATCTCCTATAATAGCCAGCTAATCGTAAAAAACCCTTAACTGTTTAAGGTTTTTAGGAATTGGCCACTGCTGAACAGCACTGACCTTGCTTGGATCTGTTTGAACCCCCTGCCCAGAAATGATATGCCCTAAATATTCCACTTTAGAACCACCAAAAGAACATTTAGACCTCTTAGCAAAAAGAGTATTTTTTTTAAGAATTATCAACACAGCTTCTAAATCTCTCAAATGTTGTTCCATTGAAGGACTAAACACTAGTATGTCATCAAAAAATACTAATGTAGTTTTCCTCAATAAATCTTTAAAAGTAGCATTCATTAAAGCTTGAAAAGTGGCAGGGGCATTAGTCAACCCAAAGGGCATCACCACAAATTCAAATAACCCTTGGTGAGTTCTAAATGCAGTCTTATGTATATCTCTCTCATCCATTCTTACCTGATGGTAACCTGCTCTTAAATCCAGCTTTGAAAAAACTGTTGCACCACCCAATTCATCCAACAATTCCTCTATCAAAGGAATAGGAAACCTATCCTTAATAGTAGCTTCATTCAATTGCCTGTAATCTACACAAAATCTCCAAGAACCATCTTTTTTTAACTAACACAACAGGAGATGCAAAAGCACTTCTACTACTTCTTACTACTCCCGAATCTAACAATTCTTGTGTCAATTTTTCTAAAACATCTTTCTGTGCTGCTGGGTACCTGTAAGCCCTCTGATTAATAGAAACATTTTCATCTTTTAAAATGATTCTATGATCACATTCTCTTTTGGGTGGTAAGGCTTTTGGTTCTAAAAAAATATCTGAATATTTCTGCAATAAAACAGCCAAAATATCACTTTGATTATTATCACTAACCACTGGTTCATGTTGAAATGAATCAACATTCACTGCTTGCATACTAAACAATTGTACATCTGCTAATTGCAGTGGATCATCTAACAAATGATTCATTTTCTGAAAAGAACAAAGAGTCATATCTTTTGATCCGACTCCTTTCAATTCAAATTGCTGATTTCCAACCTTAAACTTCATAGTCAATTCCTTAAAATTCCACACTATATCATTAAGAGTTTGTAACCATTGAACTCCCAAAACCATATCATAATTGGTTAAAGGTATTAACATCACATCTGTAACAAACCAATTTCCTTGCATTATCCATTGAAAATTTTCACACAAGTGTGTACAGGACATCTTATTTCCATCAGCAATAGTAATATTCATTGTTGCTACTGGCTTAACTGGACATTTCATCTTAAGAGCTAAATCCAAATTTAGGAAGTTATGAGTTGATCCTGAATCTATGAGAATGTGCAATGGTTTAGTACCAATTGAACCTTTAATCCTCATAGTGGAAAAAGAATGAACTCCCATAATAGCATTTAAAGAAATATAAGGCTCTTGAATTGATTGTAAAATCTCATTATCATCTTGCTGTTCCTCATCATTTTCTTCAACTAATTCAATTGAAAATAGTTGTTTATTTTTACATTGATGTGTAGGAGTATACTTCTCAGAACACCCAAAACACTCCCCTTTAGCCCTTTTTTCTTCTATTTCCTTATGTGATAATCTCCTAGCAACCGTTGGCTTAGATTTCAAAGGAGGGCTAGGTAATAATGGCAAATTGGAAGCAGTAATACCAGAATTAAATTTGGTATTATTTGAGGCAGGAAAACTAGAATAAGTGGGTTTTACAGTTTTGATAGGAGTGGGTTGTAAGACATTAACAGATTCATCTTGAATTCTAGCCAACAAATAAGCTTCTGGCAAATTTCTAGGTCTTAATAACCTTAGGGGATAACCAATTTCAGGTTTAACAGCCCTTAAAAATAAGCTAACAGCATATTCATCACAAATTGCCACCTTAGTTAAAGCCATATCAAATTGTTTACAAAAATCCTTAAGAGTTCCTTGCTGTTTTAGATTTGCTAATGCTCCCATAGCATCCTGGCCCAATACTTCAGCAAATCTAGAATTAATGAAACCCTTATATTCCCCCCAAGACATACCATCAATAGATCCACCCCTGGATTGAACAAATGATTGATGCCATAGAAGAGCTATATCCTCTAAATGAACAATAGCATATCGAACTTTTAAATTGTCTGGAGTTGAATCAATTACAAAAAAATGCTCTACTTTACACAGCCAACCTTCTATGTTTTCCCCATTAAATTTAGGAAAATCCATCTTTGTAAAACGATTTTGATTACCATTAAAAGCAGTATGAATAGAAGTTGTATGAGAGTTATTTGCTGAAGCATGAATATTACCCATCGTTTGCAAGCTATTCAAAATCTCATTCATCTGAATTTCCAATTGCGATTTCAGTGATGACAAATTCTCCGCATTCTTCAGAGATACCAATCTAATATTTTCCAGATCTGATGAATGTTTGCCTGCTGCAGATTCCAATCGAAGCAAAGACTGATCGTGTTCCTGTACTCTCAGCTCCAAAGTTTGATTACGAGTCGTCATGTTGAAATTGACTGTGAATTCGTGAAATTTCGGTGATCGGAATCAAGAGCTGCCGAGAATCGGAAAGCTCTGATACCAATTGTTAGCTACGAATTAAGAACAAGAGAATTCTAGAGAGAAGGAATGTTTTCATTTCATAGCTAAACCTTCTCTGATTACAACGATTAGTAGTTATAGCTGTTAATCACTAACTAACTAACCAATCTTATTACAATATTGACATTATTAACCCTTCTATTTATCAACTATTACAATTTACACCCTTATGTGTAACAGACTGGGTCAAGCCGTTGTTAACAGAAAACCCATATGCTTAAAACCATAAAATATTCTGGGTCTCATGAGTCCACGAATGTCCATCTTAAACCTTTAACCACGTGCCCGCCTTAATCTTATTACATTATAAAAAGATTTTAACTTTATATTATCTTAATGATCCAACTTAATCGTTCATTAATTCGAAACAAGTTACATCAAAACAGCAGGTAGACGGGCAACAAGCTGTGCCGCCAACCCTTTCTGAATTGCAAATCCTAACCTTCCAAACACAAACTCCTGCCCCTTGGGGTTGAACAATTGTTGTGGATGACCCGTTGAACCCTCGTCAAGAAGTGGATAGCTTCTGACGCTAGGGAGCCAAAAGTATCAAAGGCAAAAGGGACAAAGACATGCTGGTTCTCTGCACAAGCTTTAGCATGCTTATCCACTTTCTTTGATTCAGCCTTTCTTGCTGCTTGTCCGGCCACAAACCCGTTTTCCCTTAAACCAACCAAAGGGGAAACCCCTGTGAGGTCTACACAAGCATGTTTCCCCCCAGCCCAGCCAAAGACGAGCAGATCCGCTGGCCGCAGAGTAGATCTCCCTTCCATTGGGTCTGTGAGGAAATTCACAGGGGCCTCTTTCTTAGCAGAAATCCCAGCTCTTCTTAGGATGTCCCACAAAACATCCCGCACCCAGTCGTGTCGATATTTGAACCCAGGGAGCTCTTTACAATGAACTGCGTGCTCCCCGTATTTATCCATACAAGCTTTACGACATATCGGGCAGGTTTCATCTTCCGGGTACATAGGGATCATCAACAGGTATTTAAGAATGGATCTGTATATCTTAATGATTTAATATATAATTTTATAATTTTTAAATATTCATTATCTGTTATTTATAATTTTTTATTTTAGTACTGAATTTTCATAAAATTATTCTTTCCAACATGTCTGTTTACATGAGTTTTTAGTTCAGATATTTATGTGTAGTAAAACGTTTAATGCCCTTAGAACAATGTTTTGAAAACCGGACCGTACTGGCCGGTCGGACAGGTCAAGCCGGGAACCGGTTGTCAGACCGGTCCGGTTAGGGGTTCTGAGCCCTTTTTGGGTGAACCGGCTGTTGACGTATCCGAATCCGGGTCGGGTTTGTGTCGGGCTAACTCGTGCCTTGTTATCCCGAACGCGGATCCTAGCTGCAATAACATAGAAAACCTACGTTAGAGGGCCCAAGGGGGTTATCCCCGAGGACACTCCGACGCTCAAGTCAGTAATCGATACAAAATAGTGATATGTATAATATATGAACATGTAAAGAAGCATATAAGGATCAATAATGAGACCCATGAGAGTTTATTAAGAAAATATGTATTTGATGCTTACCAAAGTTAACAATGAGAGAATATAGTAAGAAATGTATTCCTGGTAAGAGAAGAAATAGATAATTAAACATGCCATGATCTTCAAGTCTTGCTAGAGATAAGTAAGGACAAGTAGATTATACATAAACTTGTTGTCTAGATATATAGAGAGAGAGATCGAGATAGGATGCTAAGTGTGAGTTTTCCACTTTCAAGCGGTAGCCTAAATGTGAAGTATTCCCCTCTATTTATAGAGGTAAAATAGACTTTACCTCATTTGGTTGTATCCCTGCTACGGTTAGCCAGGTCATGACTGGGCAAGCCCTGCTAAGGTTGGCCAGGTTAGCCTGGTTAGGCATCTTACATCATCTCGGTGATGTTGGTATCTCGGATAAGGTTTGTCCGGGCCGTTTGTTATCCAAGCTAAATGTCAGCCGTGATATACTTTTAGTTCGGCTAAAGGGATGTACTTACTCCCGTTGAACCGGCTTTTTTTTATTTATTATTTTTGATTTTATATATATACAGAGCCGGCCCCGAGATTGAAAAAAATCCAGGGCTTGGGCCGAGAAAAGAAATAGGCCCTTTTAGGGCGGTTTTGAGAATTGAGGTGCACATAATCGAACCATATTTGTAATTGAAAAAACCCGAACCAAATTCGGTTTGGTTTCTAACTGTACCCGAATTCCGAGTTCGGTTCCTAACCGTATCTGAACTTCGGTTTTTGGTTCAATTTTCTTTACAAATTTTTTCTTGAATTCGGTTTGTTTGATTAACCGATTAAACCAAATTCGGATTTAAATTTATTATGTTATTAAAAATATATAAGGTTGAATTCGGTTTGTTCGTTTTTAACCGGTTTGTTCGTTTTTAACCAGTTTATTCGACTGAATTCAGTTTATTCAGATCGGTTTATTAAATTTTTAACCGGCTTATTTGGTTTTTAATCGGTTTATTCGATTTGTTCATTTTTAAGTGAAACCAAACTAAACCAGTTATAAAATTCGGTTTGGTTTTTGGATAGGAAAGAAATTGAAAACCAATTAAACTATACCAAATAAATCATTAACTGAATTGATGAACACCTCTAGTTTAAAGGGATTGAAAGTAACTTCTTATACTTTAAAGAAAATTACTTTTTGTACCCATTAAATTATATGTTTTTCGATGGTTATTTATATATTTTTATATGATTTTTTATATACTATATAAAAAAATTTAAAATTTCGGGCCCTCTAAAATGTCGGGCCCGGGGCGGTTGCCCACCTCGCCCCTCCCCAGGGCCGGCCTTGTGTATATATATATATATATAATGTTTATAAAACCATCCGGTTCATAAATCCGGTTCGACCGGTAGGACCTCTGACCAGTAAGGAGAGTGTTCGACGTCTAGTCCGGTTATGAAAACATTGCCTTAGAATAAAAACCAAAGCCATCTTGCATGTCAGGAGAAGAGACATGATGACGTGATTAATATTTTTTTATTTATGCCATATAAGTAATTGTATGTAATGATAATCAAATGGGAGATGATTACAATTCTAGTGTAATTTGTTAGTTTTAAAAGGGTAGACGTAGACCACATACATGATAATTTCTCGCACTTTGCATAAATTGCTATTGGCCATGCTTGACGATAAGCCTCTAAGAATTTTTCGAAGCCTTGATGAACTTAATCTTCTATTTTTTTAAAACATAAATTCCTATAAGTTTATTTTTCTAATATAGCTATTTAGAGCTTCTAAATGCTTTGAAGGGCAGCAAAAATTCAAGTAAATTAGACAATTAGTGATTCAAAAAGCTGTCACCAACTATGTATAGGCCGGGTATATATGGTTATTTACGTATATTTTTCTAATTTAACATCCAACCTATATTATGTGTCTTGTATAATATAGGCTTATAAGAGTCTTATGGCCCCATCTAACACGCAATGTTTCAAAAATGATTGGTCTGGTATACGTTTCATCACTGTTGTAAAAATCAGCTTAGGCAACCGCCTAGGCGCCTCTATATCGTGTTGATTTTGGACTAGGCGGGTCCTAGTCGGCCTAGGTGGATTTTTATTTTTTTTTTTACTTTTTTTCTAGTAAAAAGGACAATTTACATGATTATTTAGACATTTTTCAACCCAAAATCCTGAATATGTCTCTGAAATATCAAATCCAGCCACTTAACATCGAAATCTATCTTTAAACGTTGAACTTGGTGTTTAAGTTTGAACTTAAAGTACTTGACTTAGTTTGTTTAAGTTTATTTTTTTTAATTATTTGAAGTATTATATTAAATTATTGATAATGATGTGTATATAATATATATTTGTAAAATTACATATAAAAATTCAATTCGCCTAGCGCCGATTAATCCCTAGCTAGGCAGTACCTCACCGCTCAACTAGCGCTTAACGACTTTTACAACCATGCATTTCATATAGATATGTACGAGACTAATCATTAACGTTAAAAATTTTTGTGAAATAATGATTGACCTCTTTATACGTCTCGTATAGACATATACAATATATAATATATGAAACTTTGAGGGTTATTGTTACCGTTTCATTTAGTGTCCAGTCATTGTTGACATGATATTTACACAAGTTATCAAGACATCGTTAGCCGATGTAAGAGAGCCAATTTATAAGTAAAATTACTGAATGTAAGATAACCTAGATAATAATAAACTTAAGTTATTTGGGATGTTTGAATTCATAATGTAGAGTGACTTTTTTAGATGGATAAATGGTTTTTGTTAAAATTGGGTGAATTTATAGTGTATATAAGGGTAATTTATAGTGTAAATGGTTGAATTTAAATAGGTAAATTGGATTTATTAATTTTTTTCACCCCCTCCTCCCAACGGCGATATCCCCCAAACAACTGTCTCTATCACCCCGTGACCCCATGGCCCCATCACGCATGAGCCGGTGACACCCGGTGTGTTTTGGAGCAACGGCGCCACGAGGACGTGACCAGACCCTTCACGCTCTAGTCACCCCATAACCATTTAATTTTCTTTACTTGTATACTCAAAAGCAACATGGAGACGCATGCCACAAGTTGAATCTTATTAGTTATCCAACATACATAAAGCTAATATATAGCTTTCACTTGGTGGGAATGATGGATGCACTTCAATAAAGAGTATATGATTCATTTATATATGTAGATAAGTGTCTATAATGGACCTCAGTTCATAAAATATCTATATTAAATAGCAATTATCCATATACAAGTTAAGACTATATATATATAATGTCTAAGTGCTAATAATTTTAAATTTTCCACTTGAGCGCTGGGTGGATACATATATTAAAAAAACTAAATAAATATATATGACGAAATCAACAAATAATATGGATTTAAAATTTAGAGATTTTTGATGCCACTTTTGCAAGCATAAAGATATTACACATCTCTTCAAAATCCTCCAATTTTCATTACATATTAGTTGCTTCATGCACCATCATTTTGATGTTGGCATGTTGCATATATGATCAGACAATATTAAATGACAGTGCTATGTTCCAAAAGTTTATAATAATAAGGTTATAATAATAATACTATTAGAAAATATAAAAATTAAATTCATTAAACCCCAAATTTATCTACAATTTACAAATTGTCGTAAAAAGTAAAATATACATGCACGCATAGACGGAGGTTATAAGGGGCCCAAGGGTGCCCCGACACCTCTTTTTTCTCTCAGAAGGGTCGATATAATAGCTTTTCGTCGGAAAATCCTTCGGTTCACTCCGTTTTCTTCCTAAAAATCCTTCGGCCCCCTCCGTTTTCATCCTAAAAATCCTTTGGCCCCCTTCGAGCTTTTTTTCAAACTCCGTCACTGCACTCACACCTTTTAATACATCCATTATTAAGCTTAAAATTTAAAAATGATCCAATAATTAATGATTGACATATGATTATTCTTTTCTATAGATATATATAATTCCTTAAATTAATTAATTAATATGTAAACTTATTTTGTTTTATTTTAAAATTAAATGAATTATCAATAAAAAATTTAGTCGATGCGGTTAGTGTTCTTTTTAACATTTTTTTTGTAAAACGCATAAAAAAATTTAAATAACAAAAACAAGGATTTATAAAGCCCGTCCATCCAATTGATTTAAGAAAAATAAAAAAAAAATTTCTCGATTTCTATCAATTATTATGTATCTTGTCTTGAGACACGTACGTGAATTGAATCGCTTAATTATATTTTTTTTTAACAGCGAAGGTCTCAATCGTGTGAACCCAATGTTTCCAGGCTATGTCACCAAGGTCTAGTTACCTGAACCTCCCATGAGCCACCACAACCACCCCAGGAAAAACTCCACTGGGAAAACCCCCAGACCCTCCACAGACCCCTTTTTCGCTGCGGGAGGGATTTGAACCCAAGACCTCCCATTTGGAAGAATCTTGGGGTACAATTGAGGCAATGCCTTTTAATTAATCGCTCAATTAAAAACCGGCCTTAATTTGTCCAAAAAAGATTAACTATAACTGCAACTAGCTAATTAACTGCAGATGGTACGTGAATTGAAATTGTGTATTTATCTTTTATATTTGTATTTCAAAGAATATTTATTCATCTCCCTATCAACGTACACAGAATATTAATTTACACAGCATGCATATATATATATATATATATATATGGGAAGGTTCCCCTAAAAAGTCTATTTTGCCTAAGAAGGCTAAGAAGGATTTTATAAAATTTGAAAACCGACCCAAATAAACTCAAAACAAACTCATTTTTGCGTCATTGGAACCGTCTTGTCAAACCTTAAACCCGGAACGTTAAAACCCAAACCATAAACCATAATACTAAAACCTAAACTTTAAACTCAAACAATAAAACCTAAAGATAAACCTAAAAGTTAAAAATCAAGCCCTAAAACCTAAACTTTATTGCTAAACGTTAAATCTAAAACTTAAAAGCTAATATTATAGTGTTCGACGATACGGTTCCAATGCCATCAAAATGAGCCCAATCGGAGTTCGTTTGGGTCGGTTTTGAATATTTTAAAAATCCTTTTTAGCCTTCTTAGGCAAAATACACTTTTTATTTGATCCTACCCCTATATATATATAGGATGGTTCCATTGTTAACCCTTCCTTATAGCGTTAACCGCTTAACCCTAGCGTTTTTTGCCCGAATCTTTGTTTTTTCTTTTCATGGTTTTTATTAGACATAAATAGGGGGGTTTCTTTTTTGTGTTTTTGCTAATTCATCACCGTTTAGAAGTTATAGTAAGTGTAAGTTACTTACACTTACTTACATCAGATAGGGATTGTAAGTAAGTGTAAGTAACTTATACTTACTATAACTTCAAAACGGTAATGAATTAACAAAAACACAAAAAAGAAACCCCCTATTTATGTATAATAAAAACCATGAAAAAAAACAAAGATTCGGGCAAAAAACGCTAGGGTTAAGCGGTAAACGCTATAAGGAAGGGTTAACATTTGATCCTTCCCCCATATATATATATATATGGGATGGTTCCATTGTTAACCTACCTTAATTGCGTTAACCCAAATAACCCTGCAAAAAATGCCCGAATCTTTCGTTTTTTTTCGAAAATTGCAAAACATTTCGGTATAAAATGTTGCGAAAATTGCAAAACTTTTACACCGATGCAAATTTGATCTGCCTTGCGAATTAGCCAAAACACAAAAAAGAAACCCTCTAAATATGTATAATAAAGACCATGAAAAAAAACCAAAGATTCGGGCATTTTTTGCAGGGTTATTTAGGTTACCGCAATTAAACAGTGTTCTTATTTGAACCAAATCCTATATATATATATATATATATATATATATATATTATATGTTCTCAATACTTTCGATACAAAGTGCATGGGATAAAATGAGACGCTCTGCCGGAAAAGTTATGGATATGTTGGTATAAAAATATTACATTATTAGTCTATGCGGTGTGCCCCTTGGTGGAGGCGTGGTTGGGGCTGGTGGAGGCGTTGAACACCGCCCCCTTGGGGCGTGGGTGGGTTGGGTGTGGCCACAACAACGGCGTGGTTGGGGATGATTTGTTGACCGCTTGGAGTGATTTTTTAGGCGTGGGTGGACACTTGGCATTTTCACCACAAGTGGTTGAGTGGATGGTGTCGGTGGATGGCTACGTGGCGCCTAGGTGGAGTGGCTCCAACCACTTGGCACACCTCATGGTGTTACATATATAATTTCAAAATTAAAAAATATACACACTATAAAAAGTAGATATATAATAATCAAGCAACTAGGACGAACATAATTAAGGTCATTAATTAGGTGGTTTATATATAATGTACAAAGTAAATGAGACGGATAGTTGTTTGATTATAGGAGATACATCGATCTATGGCATCACAAAAAAGACATGATGACCGAATTTATGACGACTATGAGAAAAATAAATAAGGCATAATATTAATATGTGTTCACATGAATGCATGCAATCATGAGTACATGAGAGATAAGAAGAGAAAGAAAGGGGAAGAGATCTTACAAGCAATATATGAAAAGTAATAGAGTGACATATAAATACAACATAATGTTAAACCAACTTATAATAAACTAAACATTTGATATTAAACTAAACATATTATTTATAAATCTGATATTGAATTGAGCTACACGACAATAATATATTAATAAAACTAGTCTTGTATATAAGGGGTAAACTTTATATAAATGTAACCAACTTTCAGCTTTGTTCCAATTAGGTCACTCATACTTTTTTTTTTGTTCCGATTAAGTCACTCATACTTTTTTTGTTCCAATTAAATCACTCATACTTTTTTTTGTTCCGATTAGGTCACTGTACTTTTAATTTTATTTCAATTTGGTCACTCACATGAGTGACTTAATCGGAACAAAAAAAAGTATGAATGACTTAATCGGAACAAAAAAAAAGTATGAGTCACTTAATCGGAACAAAAAAAAAGTATGAGTGACTTAATCGGAACAAAAGAAAGTATGAGTGACTTAATCAGAACAAAAAAAAGTACGAGTGACCTAAGTGGAACAAAGCTGAAAGTTGGTTACATTTGTATGACGTTTTCCCTATAAGGAACTAGGTTAAAACCATGTATTACATGAGTTTGATATATATGATTTATTAAAATCATAAATCAATAATTTTTTTCTCTTATTACGTAGATTGAATAAATATAAGTTATTAAGGTTCTAATTTTATATTTTATTATTATTTTACTTTTGATAAATTTTTTTTACTGTTGACATTTTTCTATTTTAACTTTAGTTTTTATTTATTTATGGGTAGACAATTTTATTATTTTAAACATAATTATTCATTTTCAATTATTTAATAAGAGGAAGACATTAATTGAAGAGAGAGAAGCGAGAAATTCAAAAGTTGACTTAACCAGATATTGACATGTGGCAGTAGAAAACTTTTATTTATTATAATAGATAGATTGAAGTATTCATAGCCTAAATTGAACTGAATAATAAATGTTTGCCAATTGAGGTATTGCGACAATTATATATCAATAAAACATAGTTATAATTGAGGTATTACGTATTCCTTTAGCGGTGACAGGTTAATTTTAGCGGCGTTTTTTCTCTTTAGCGACGACTCTTTAACGGCGACATGTCACCGCTATTGGTATTGGCGGCTATTTTTGGACTCTTTAGTGGCGATTTTTGTCGCCGCTATTGCTACGTTTTATTGTAGTGTTGATTTTTTTTACCCATTTCTTGTCACTATTATAGTTTTTGTTGAATTCTATTGTTTCTACAATAGGTAACAAAGAAACTATAAGAATGTGTGAAAAGAGTGATTTAACAACAATTTCGAATATATATTTTAAGGAAAGTAATAAAAGCTAGTTATGTTGAACTTACACATTCGAGAATTAATTTTATTTAATATTATATAAATGTTGGATTTTAAACTTTCAATCGTTGCTCTTTAATAATAATGAATTGTGTTTTTGATTGAAATCTGTAACAGTAAAACGTTAGTCGTAGCTTGGTTGGTGTGTTATAAATATCTAGTGACAAATACATGATTTTTTTTTTGTTTGTTTGTAAATGAACCTTCGTTGAAGACTAAAAGCGGCCCCAAATTCCTGAAACTAACTCTAAACTTAGAAATCAATATTTTACTAATTATTTGGAGTTTTCCCACATCCATACGTGGTCTTAGATTTGCACATGAGATATCAATTCCAGTATTGTTTTTATGTTATGAATTTATGAGGGGGTAATTTTTTATTTTAGTCTTGAAATTATGCGGATGAGCATAAATTCCAAGCATTTGTCTCTTTATATCATGTATGCCTTGTTAAAGAGTTACATAAATTCTATATTCTTCACAGGACAACAGAGATGCCAATGTGTTATATATGTATGGTATGATATGTGAATACAACAATAGGAATATAGAATATATGAAGTGTTTTCCAATAAACATATCTCCTAGCTATTTTATAAATTAATAAATATATATCATGATATATAAAATCTTTAACAATATCTTTATTTCTTTCAAAATTCAACCAAGAAATAGTAACGAGTTTTTGCCTTAAAAAATGAAAATCGGAATCTCATACCTCTTGACTTGTTCTTTTACCTACATTGCACTTGTAATTACCTAACCCATCTAGGACTCATGTGATACTTAATATATAAATCGGAATAAAACATAATTCTAATATAAATGAGATAAATGTCTTGCATAGAATTTCCAAAAATATAATTCCATAATCGATATTTGTAACCAATTTAATCTCTTTTATATTCCATGGTATTCTCAATCTTCTCTTCACACATCCACGAATCCCCCTAATACTTGTCGCACAAACAAGGAAATAAATGTAACTAAAATAAAACAAGTATTGTAAAATATAATTAAGTGAAATGAAACATGTAAACTATAACAAATTACCAAATGATACCAAAATATATTGTTTTGAAGTCTGAAATCTAAACTTAAAATGATGAGAATAATTAAGACAACATTTTGCATTACATAAGCATGTACCTACAGGCAAAACTGAGTCATATCATAAATCGAAAGATACATGGAAAGCTATTATCATGCATCAGTTGCGTGAGATAGCATGTGCTAGCTTAGTATTCACATCCACCTATCCCTCAAATTTTGAAATATAGTTGTCTTACGATCGGTCTATATGTTTATCATAATTCCTCATTACAAATTCATATCATAACAATTAATAACAAAATTAAAAACCAAATATTAAGGGGGATGTCATATGAAGTATTAATAACTCAGAAAGATGTTAGATTAGATTTAAATTGCAGATGCTTAAAACAACAAAATGTAGAAAAGATAGGAGATTAAACCGATAGGAAAAATTTTGGTTAACCAAATTCAAACCTATCAATGAATCATTCATACTCAAAAAATTTCATTATATCATAATTATTAGTAGAGTTTAAAGATAATAAAATGTTGACATATCGTACCTCAAACTCTAAGGAAAAAAAAACTACTTTCAAACAATTCAAACAACAACTTTTTGTTATCAAAAGTAAAAAAAAAAAAAAAAATCTATTTAATAACACAAATAAGAATGCCAATAAATAAATAAAAAACACTTTCTCAACATTTGTAACAAAAGTAAAATAATTCTATCTAATAACACAATAAATAAATATCTCTTGATTTAAAAACTTTAATTTCAAACTATTTTATTTTTTATAACTTTTTAAGTTTTTTTAATAAAAAAATTATATTTTAAGAAGACAAACTTTAAAAAAAGTTGTCTTTTTAAAAAAAATGATTTTAACATTAAGTCTATTTTTCTATAAATATATCTTAAGAAATTTTTTTGTCCAATTATGAGCGACAATAAATTGAAAAATTAGTATGTGAATACTTTAAAAATATAACACGTGTTAAACTATTTTTTATTTATAAATATAAAGATGTAATAAACTTCTTCAACACTCACATAACTGTTCCTGGGCCTATCGCTTCGAAAAATAAATTAGCATCGCTTCATAAATCTCTCAAGATACTATATCTAAGTTGCTCACATGTAACTAACTACTAATTAATAATCACAACCATTTATTGATAGTGGGTATTATTTTACAAAAATAAATGATTATTTGAGTAGAACAATAAAAGCAATCAATAGATAGCAAAACAAAATGACAATTCTTATTTTATCTAATCTGTCACTAAATATAAAAAACTTAAGTGTTGTTAGGCTCACTAATTGGCTTATGACATCTCGCCTAAGAAATCCATTACGGACAAAAAGTTTCATAAAAATATTGAACTAAAATAGCATTTGTTCCGATAGTATTAATATGTGTTAAGTTGTTTTTTTTTTCTAAAATGTATTAAGGGTTCAAGTCCTATCGTGGACAAAAAAAAGTTGGAAAATATTGTTGTTAAAAAAGAAAACATAACATTTAACTAGCTAGTCGATCTGGATGACCACATATGGTTTGACAGCGAGTTAGTGAACTCTCTAAGATGTCTATCTAATGACATTCGAATTTGAGTCTCCACTAAATAACCCAAGCTACTGCCCACTTGAACAAGCTTAAAGTGGTTAGCCTAAATATATTGATTGATTTGCAACAAAACGAACATTAAAATCTTTAGTTTTGCTTTTGAAATTGGTTGGGTCCATGTAGACGACAAATGGATTTACAAGCATCCTAACACTAACAACCCAAGTGGAATCCGAATCAGACGTAAGCGAAAACGACACCATGCTTGCATTCTATGGAATCTTCATTAATCTTCCAGAAATTAAAAAAAAAATGACATTGATTCAGAAAATCCAAAATTACAAAAAAAAAGCCCATGCTTTTCTCCCCCTAGCCCCTCATATTTTGTAGTTGTACTTGCATATTAATTACTTCTTCATATTAATATTTTCCTTTTCTCTCTTTTTCACACCCTCAAATACATCACTAGCTTGTTAATTACACTTTTGGTGCTTCCACCGCGATCATTGGTGGCGTCAGGGTCGATGAATTGATCGCGATCATGGGAACAGATGACTTGTTCATCTCGTTTTTCTGCATCTCAACATCGTTATCCTCAACATCATCAAACATTATTGTGTTATTATTTCCTAATGAAGTAGCTTTTACAGGGTCCAGGATCTCTTCTGTCATCTCTTTCTCCTTGTATTCCTTGTATTTGCCCCATAGTACAGAGTACAGCCCAATCACTATTAGTAACGCGCCCATCACACTATAATTTTTTTTTTAAAAAAAAATGACACTCGTTAGTAAAAGTTTACACTTTTGGTTATATAGAGGCCAAAAGACATATATAATTAGTTAATTACCCTCCCATGTAGATCTTTTCAGCTAAAATAAAAGAACCCATGATTGCAACAATGATCATCATTAGAGGACTAAAAGCAGTCACAAAAACTGGTCCCCTCTTTTCCATTACTAGACCTTGAACATAGTATGCAATGCTTGATGACACAATTCCCTGTTATATATAATTAATCACCATGTTATTTACAATCAATATATATGTATGTATGTATGTATGTATGTAGAGAGAGAGAGAGAGAGAGATGCATACAGCATAGGCAGCAGCAAGAAGGTTCATATCCCAACCAATAGTCCAAACACCAGGCTTGTGTTCCATTACAAAAGTAACAGCAATGGATTGTAAAGTACCAATAAAACAAACCAAACATGTGAGGGAGAGAGGTGCAGTGTATTTCCTCATTGTCACGTTCTGCAAAACCAATTAAACCATATATATAAATATAGTTTAGTAAGTACGTGACATTTTATAAATAATTAAATAAGCTAGCTAGGTGGTGATTTTAGTTAATGTATATATGCATGCACCTGAACGATGAAAAAAGAAGCCCATGCAAAAGTAGCAATAATAAGAAGAATGGAACCCAAAACCCAATCTTTATCAGAAGAAGCCGATGGTGCAGAGGAAGTGGTGTCGGCATAGTGAGGATGAATATGCTTCGTCCAAACCAACTCAACCACATTACCCTTGTAAAGTGTCATCAACATGGCTCCTGCTACTGTCACCATGGTTCCAATCACCTTTGCTTGACATCTAATCTTCTTTATCTCCAATTTCTCCATTCTTTAAAGCAATATGTATATATGTATTCAGTTTATATATCATAATTTATTAATTAAGCCTTTTAATAATTAGTTAGTAATTAATTAATTTAATAATATGATTAGTACCTGCAGAGGATCGCCATTACGAAGGTCATAGCAGGAAGCATGTTGCTCATAGCACAAGAAAAAGTGGGTGATGTCAGCTTTAATCCAGCGTAGTAGAAGTTTTGATCGATCACCGGCCCAAGAAGTCCCAAAACAAACATTTGCATGAATATGGAAAATGTAATCTTTGGCCTTATATTCCTACATGTCACAAAATTAAATTAAGTTGAATAATATTAGAATATATATATATATACACATGAAAGACATATATAATTATCAGTTTAATTTTTAAACTAAGAAACTATATATTTATATAATTATATACATTAATTCTTCATTCATGTATACGGTAATTAGTTACCTCTCGAGGTAAATGGCGAATGGGGCAATAGCAGCTGTCGCGAATGCATGGCGATAAACAACAAGGACATAGTGGCTCATGCCACGATTTAGTGACACTTTGGTGATAATATTCATCCCCGCATACCCAAACTGCAAGCAAATCATCGCGATATATGGTTTCGCGGTAAGAAAAAACCTAGCAAAACATCCCAATTTTCCTTCCATTTTTTTTTGGTTTGTTCTTGAAATGATAAGTGTAAGATTAATCTGTAATTGAAAAAAGAAGCTAGGGAAGCAAAGGATCGGAGGAAAACAATGATTATGATTGTGTGTGTTGTCCTAGCTACTTATGGGTGTTAGATTGAACATATTTATAGCGAAAATGGGTGGGTAGGTGGTTGGGGGTGTTGCTTGTAGAGTGTATATGACTGTCTATCTGCTTCCAAAAGAGTTGAAATGTGACGCATGAATATTCTTGTTTAGCTAGTGCAAGTGTGCATGGTAGATGCTCACCTAGCTTTATTTATTATTATTCTGTTCTATTATTTTACCCCTAGCTAGGTAGCTAGCTAGTGCATATCTTACGTTTATCGTTTTCTATGCCTATGTCATATATCATTAATTGTTCAAAGTTATTTCTCATATCTTTTTTAAACAAAATTTGTTATTTTTATACCATGCAAATTGGATAGTCGTTATATATAAAGTAAATTGAGAAACCAAGTCAGATGTTAAAGTTATAAGAAAAGAATGACTAGTGATTAAATAAAAGCACGTATATATGTCAAATTCATCATTTAGCATACAAAACGAGACTAGTTATATTAAGCTCATGACCTAGTCACAAATAACCATCATATTTTTAATATTTTAGAGCAGTAGCTTACTCATTTTTATTCTTATTCTTTTAATTTAATTAAAATATATTTAGTATTTAACTTATCTCCTATTTTCTAAAACCTTTCACATCGTATTCCTCGTGTGTGTATGTGTATAATTATAAAAAAATGAGAGAGAAAAAAAGAATAAGAAATGTTATGAAACCGCTTAATTATGTGACATCTATAATTATACTAGGTTAGCACCACGTGTATTATACGGGCTGAATGATAAAAATATAATAAACAATCATTAATGAAAATATAGATAATATAAGATTTTTTTAATATAAAATATGGCTAAAATTTTGTATTTAATTTTAGTAATAAAATAATTATATTATTTTTTAAACAATAATTTTTTTGTTTCTTTATTTTTTTAAAATACTATTTTTAAAAATTGTATATTTTATAATAAGTTGGATATTTAAAATGTGTTTTTTTAATATTAATAATATTTTTATGTATTATAGAATATGTTTCTTAGTTTAAAAATATAAAACAAAGTATTTTATATTTAATATTGTTATTTAATATGAGGTGTATTTAATAGGAGAGAGAGGCAGGAAAATCAAAATTGAGAGGCTCTGTAATCACGCCATATGTCTCTAAAAACATCGATTTATTATAATAGATAGATTTGATAATTTTGAATTCTCATAATTTCGCATTAAAAATTGGGTGTGTAATTAACACTTGTAGTTAGTGATAGTTTAAAACATACGATAGTATTCTACATTTTTAAGGGTATATACCCATTATATTTTTCATTTTATGGATTTCTACGTGGCTTCAATTGGGTGAGTGAAAGTTCATTAGTGGCAAATTAAATTGAATTTAGTGGAAGTATGATGCCAACGGGCCCATTTTTTTATTTCAAGTGGCTGGGGCCCATATAACTCATCTTCTACCAGCCCAAACGTCTTCGTTCCTGGACACCTTCTGCATCTATTACACTTTTATCGAATATGATCGCTCCCTTCTGCCAACAAATTTCCAGACATTAATACCAATTTTATTGTTATTGTTATTTACTTATTTATTATATATTGAACACCATCGTCGCTACATAGATTTTTTATTTTAAATTACTTAAAACCGGCATAATAATTTCATAATTTCCATTACATTCTTATGAAGCAAAACACTCATATTAACGCATGGATATGAAAACACCGTATGCGCGCAGATATCGATGTTAAAAAACGTCACTAAAAGTCGGCTATAAGACTATCCACAGTGGTTACCCCACTGAAAATCCCTCCCCACCGAAATTTTCTGCTACGTCATTGCCCAACTGAAAATATTAAAACCCCACAGCGGTCACCCCACTGGAAAAACTTCCCCATTTGTGAGAGAAGAAAAAATCATTCCCGCCGGTTATGTGAGAGGGGTGGAGCAGGGAGCGGTACCCGCTGAACCCACAAATTCGTTCCCGCCGGGGGAGGTGAGGCGGTGTTCCGCCGGTGCCCTGCATGGTCTAAAGAGTTATTTGTCTGCAGGTAATCTATATTATGTTATATTTAATTATTTATGAGGTCTATGTGAAGGTCATAATCTTTCCTACCTAATTTGTAACGAAACATCTTATCTTATCATGTAGATAATTATACGATTGATAACCTGTTAATTAAAAAAAAATCATTTATTTGGCAATGACTGTCTGGATCTTATATTGCGTGCGAAATACAAAGTATTTTCACGCAGCCCAATCACGACGGCGTATTTTCCACACAAGTGTGTAACCGATAATCATGCAAGCCAATCATGAAAGCCTCATTTTTCACTTGTATAATTGTTATCACGTAAGTGTTACCAAAACAAATAGAAGGTCAAAAGATTTTTTGCATGAAAAATGTAGGATGGATTGTAAACCATTGATATAAAAATCAAAATAAACTTGATAAACATATAGTCAACTTTGCATTTTGTTCCAATTAAGTCACTCAAATTTTTTTTATGTTTCAATTAAGTCATTCATGTTATTTTGGTGTTAAATCCTATGTTTTTAACTTGAGTAGCGGATAATACACGTTGATGTAAGTTTGAGTGAATATTTTTTAAAAAAAAACGACTGACTTAAATCAATAATTATTAGTTTTAATTAATATATGACAAAGAACAAAAAATTAATAATGAATAATTATTGATTCAAATCAGTCATTTTTTGAAAAAAAAAATATTCAATCAAACTTATATCAACATGTATTACTTGGTATTCAGGTTAAAAACATAAGATTATAACACAAAAATAACTTGAATGACTTAATTGGGACACAAAAAAGTTTGAGTGACTTGATTGGAACAAAATGAAAAGTTGGTTATATTTTTATAAAGTTATCCCAAATATCAGTGGTTCAGATTTAAAGATGAAATTATCAAACATGAAAATAAATATTCTCACAGAGAAGGGTAAAATTAGTATATCTTATCATTATCATTTTTTTCATATCCACCAAATTTTTTTAAATACATAATTTTTTTTATACAACATTATTTTTTGTTAAAAAACATTACATCATAAAATTGAGCATTTAACTCTTTAATTTGAATATATTATCTATCTATTCTAATAAGTCAAGGTTTTTGGGGACACATGGCGTGATTCTGGAGCATCTCATCTTTGATTTCCCGCCTCTCTCTCCTATTAAATACACCTTATATGAAATAATAATATTAAATATAAAATACTTTGTTTTACATTTTCAAACTAACATATCTATCTATTCTAATAAATCAAGGTTTTTGGGGACACATGGCGTGATTCTGGAGCATCTCATCTTTGATTTCTCGCCTCTCTCTCCTATTAAATACACCTTATATGAAATAATAATATTAAATATAAAATACTTAACCAAGGGCTTCTAGCCTAATGGTTACCCCCTTGGCTTCCCTATGGGAGGTCAAGGGTTCAAATCCCTCCCAAGGCGAAATAGGGGTCCTTGGGAGGTCAGGGGGTTTTCCGGTGCGGTTTCCTCCTGGGGTGGTGGTGGGGTCTCAACGGAGGTCATGGTAACTAGACCTTGGTGACGTGGCCTGGAAATCAGTGGTTCACACGTTGAGATCAAATGCCGTTCAAAAAAAATATATATATAAAATACTTTGTTTTACATTTTCAAACTAACATATTTTATAATACACTAAAAATATAATAATATTAAAAAAAGAATTTTAAATATCCAATTTATTATAAAATATACAAATTTTAAAAATAGTATTTTAAAAAAAAAATTAAGAAACAATCGTTGACAAAAGCTATTGTATAAAGATAAAATATAATTATTTTATTACTTAAATTATTAAATTATACAAAATTTTAGCCATATTTTATATTAAAAATCTAATATCATCTAAATTTTAATTAATGATTGTTTATTATATTTTATCATTCAACCCGTGTAATACATTGGGTGCTAACCTAGTTTTTATATATTTAAAGGGTATACAAGTAATATTCATGTACTGTAATGTTAAATAAAAAATTGTAGTTATAAATGGTTCTTTTATTTATCAACTAATATTAGTTGTCAATTGAACACCCTGTTGTATGCATGTGTATGTATATAGATTTAATTTATGATAACTCAATTTTAGAAAAAGAAACTTTTATACTCTATTTGAGTATGGTTCAAATTAAAACACATTAAAATTGATTTTTTTAACCTAATTTGTTATTCAACTTTAATGTGTACCATATTACATAGAGGGTTCAGATATGGTTTAAAGATTTCCTTTTTAAAATCGAGTTTTTGCATGATACAATATGTGTGTAGTTTAAGCCATATAGTGTAAGTGACATAAAATAAATTATTTATACAAACTTGTGTATATAAATGGTAATTTTGTTTTAAACTAATATTAAAATTTAATATCCCTCTATATATGTGTGTGTTTGTGTATGCATGTGTCACTACAACCAAGTTTATATGATACGAACAACTTTTTTTTTTTGCTAAAATATGTTGTTGACTTAGGTTAGAAAACAACAATTACATGAAATCAGTATCAGTGGCGGACCCAGAAATTTTTTTAATGTGGGGGGGCTAAAAATTTTTATGCTAATTTAAGGATCTAGCTTGATAATTTTTTTATCTTTAGTTCAGATCTAATCATGTTGAATCGGGTCGCGTCATGTTAAAATAAGACAATTAAACTAAATTTCATATATAAAAGCATAATAAAAATACAATACATCTAGGATGAGTGCATTTTAGGATGAGTTTTATCAAAATCAGTTTGAATTTAAATGAGTCATTTTAATAAACATCAATTTTTTTCAACTTAAAGGGAATTGCAACTAAACAAATAGTTTAATTGAATAAATTTTAGTTATTTTCTCTTCAAATTTATTACTGATCATTCTTATATGTTTGAATCTATTGTATTCACTTAATTTTTAAGTTATCCATCTTGACCTTTATTTTGTTAAGGTGTTACAATCTCAACCCATTGTATGTTATAGTTCTGCCCAATTCTATCTAAAATACAATATTTGTTTATCCAATCTATGCATTTATCTTGTTATATGTTAAGATTTTCAGACCTAGTTGATCTCTACTTGGTTTTATTTTTTAAAACTTATCCAAAACAATATATATGGAGACTTTTTATGTAACTCTTTTTCAAAAAAACAAGTATAACTATTACTTAAATTCGCGTCACAATTCCAATTATACAAATTTAAGGAGGCGATTGCAAAATATTAAGAGGGTCGGTCAAAATTTTAACATATATATATCATGAAAAAAAATTTTAAGAAGGGCAGTTGTCCCCCTTCCCTAAAGGGTGGGTACGCCACTAATCAATATATATAGGCCTTCAATGAAATATTGATTTTGATTTTTGATTAGGTTACACCAACGACAAATCATTGATCTAGTTTAGGCAGGTACAAGTGAAACATGGCGTGTTGTTCTAAAAGACTTTTTCCACGACATATTGATAAAATAAATATGAATTATTTTGATTTTCGTTTTCATAAACTTGATCGTGCATATAATAAGAAAGCTAATCTTTTACAAAAATTGACAAAAGTTAAATTATTAAGTACTTTGTAACCACCAACAAAGCAATAAGTTGATTATAAGTTAAAATAAAAGAATAAATAAAATAAAAGTAACACTAACAAAAGCAATACCCAGTTGAATGCTTTACATAAAATGACATGAAAAACAAAAACGTCGTCAATAACACTTTTATGTGATTTTGAAATCCCAACCGTGAATTTTACGTCATCTCAAGCTTTCAATTATCTGCAGAATAGAAGAGAATTATATATTAATATGACACTGTTAAAATAACCAACTTTTAGACAAATATTGACCCTTTAAAGTCATCAAGATTTAATCTCAACCATTCAAAATACCAAAAATGCTTCTAGAAGGAGGAGTTGAGAGCAGTTTCATGTTCTCTCTCATCCCTTCTTACGGTTTTCCCCCCACGTTTCTCAAATCTTTTCCCTCTTCTCCATTCTAACTAGAAACCAAGCGTTGATTCCAAAAGGGTTTCATGTAAAATCTCTGAAAAAGCTCCCACTCCCGTTCTCTCTTCCACGTCACAACTGCAACTCAAACATCACATAGAAACTACTCTTGATGGTGTTTCTGCAATCCTCCGGTTCTACAATCTCTCCCAATTTCTAGCGGTTTTTTGGTTAAACACCACGCTTCTCTACGTGGAGAAATCATCTCTTGGATGTTCTTATCTTTTGGTCTAATTAGCGCTTGAAATCAATGAAAGACCAGTGAGGCAACCATTCATTGATTTTCAGAATTTCTTCTACAATGATTCTGTCTTAAGGTGTTTGTCAATTTTATAATTTCTTCACAATTCATATCTATTTAGGGTTCTGAATTATTTAGGAATTTTATTGATTTAGCTTAAAATGCACTTGGATTTTGTGATTTTGAACCAATTTTTGTATAATCAGGTATGATTTTCACCTCTAATTTAATTTGTTGACCTAGGTTATCGAATTTGAATGAGATGAAGATGAGACAGAGGAACCTCAATGGTCTTCCAATCACTGCTAACATCCCATTTATAAGACTATTGGGTGTGCCAAGGCACCCCACTCACTCCACGTAGGCGCCACGTAGGCGCCACGTAGGCACTCACCACAATCACTCACCCCACCATTTTAGTGGAAATGCCCCATTACCCCACTCACTCCACGTCATCATCCCTTTTTTAAACTTTTATATATATATATATATATGTGTGTGTGAGTGTGTGTGTAAGAAAGAGAGAGAAGGAGAGAGAAAGTGTGTGTCGTGTAGAGAGAGAGAAAGAGAGAGAAAGAGTGTATGTGTGTGTTAGTGTGTAGGAGAGAGAGAGAAAGACAGAGAAAGAGAGAGCCCTCTCTTCGTGACCCCATTCACGCCACATGACTCACGCCCCTCTCACGCCCCTAGGGGGGCGGTGTGCCACGCCCCTCCACGCCCCAATCACGCCCATTCATGTGGCACACCCCAGGGTCTAATCCTCTAACGTTAACAATCAAAATACCATCTTTTCATTCTGCTTCATAGTTCGAACCCTCCAGGCCTCCATCAAGTTTTATAACAATGATAGGTAAAAAATGCAAGAAAAGCATATTTTTATTTCACTGAAGTGTAGCTTCTTCTGACACTCTCTATCTTGAATTCTTCACTCTTGTTCGTGAATAGTTGAATTGTTTAAATATTTTGACTTATTTTTGATGGTGATGCATGTTGAAGGTTTCATGACCAAAATATTCAACAAATGATTTAATGTCAAAAACAAATATGTAGAGTTCCACGCAAATGAGATCAATGAAGGTGATTAATCAATTATTCAATTTCTTCACAATTAATATCTACTTTAAATTTCTCAATTATTTGGTAGTTTAAGCTGAATTTGGAAGATGTCTTATATGGATAGTATAAAGAGTTTAATATCTTTGATTTCACATCTATGATGTATGTAACATTCGGTTTTCTCAACAACATAAATATTGTTATTATACGATATGTATGTACTTCCGTTTGCCTTAAAACCAATGTTATTATACAGTAATTTAGCAAAACCTTAAACGAACTAATTAAATAAAAGAATACACTTATTTAAGTCGAGCAAATAAGTTATCTTTAAGGATAACAATAATATAGAGATAAAAAAATGATCAAAATAAGTGTAAGCGAAATTTCGAAACAAGGCTCCGAATAAAAGTTACGACGAGCCGAAGCTCCGAGCAGTAGTCATAATTCGAACATCTTCATGACATAGTTAGATATTAGAAAGTACATGGGATTAAAATAATAATAATAGTAATTTAATAAAGGATACGACCGTGCCCATGAGATACGACTGTATCTATGAATCAACTACTACGTGTCGATCGGTGACATGATTATAGACACGCGGCGTGACTAGAGAAACATAAAACGACCCACAACTATGCATATTGAGTTGAAAGTTTACTAATTGAGTTGAAAGTTTACTATTATAGGAGACCGTCTAAAATTAATAAAATATATTATTTTTGACCCTGCTCCGTTTTCAACAAAATTTGGGTAGAAACGTAGAGAATAATTAGTAGATTCCAACGGCATATTCGAAACTTTTTAAAACATCATATATTAAAAGTTATAAGAGAAAAACAAAATTTAAGCTAAATTAATTATAATAATATAATAATAATAATAAAATAATAAAATAATAAAAAAAATCAAATCAACATATGACAAATTTTTGAAATCGTATACGTTGAACATTTTTGAACCATACATATATTTTTCTTTCTTCATGTCGAAGGAATTGGCATCTATAAATAGATGTATCTCGATGATCAAATTTTCATTTTTCCTAACTGACAAAACTCTGCCAAAATACTCTCCTAAAACCCCTGAGTGTGTACGGTAGTTACTAGAATTCAGTTCAAAAATTGTTAAACGAGCATTGGCACGAGCTACTTGTAACAACCAAAGATTTAGCACATTTGATCGTGTATGAAATCCATGTCAAGTTGACAATCGAAATTATTACAGGATGATAGTACGCGAGAAATGGTGAACGTGGGCGAAAACCGTGCGCGAAACGGACTTACGGATTGTCCGGAATCGCGAGACGAAGAAAAATTTCAAAGTATGGAACTTATGGACTCGTCGGGGTACGCGACGGAGAGGTTGAGGATCCTTCGCGGTACGTGATGGTTGAAAAATATCTGATTTCTCCAGATTTCTTCGCGGTACGCGAAGCTCATTTTGGCTCCTCGTCGCGGTACGCGACGGGTGAGGCTGTGGAATAGTTTGACCTTCTTCATCAGATTGCATGCAGAAAATTCTATTTGTTATCCTATCGAACTTCAGCCTCTTCCAGACGAAAAACACACACACTTCATCATCAAATCACCATTCTGAATCCATCAGAAGTTACCGATCGCACCAAGGAACGTATTTACAAGTTTTGATCGTTGTTTTTACCAGCAAAAATCAGTCAGATTAGTATGTTAAAGATGGTTAATACACCTATTCTAATACTACATTGTGATATTTCATGATATCTGGGTAATCAATAATAAGGATTGATCAAATCTAAGCCATTAATTTGTTTAGGAACCTATTTTAGTATTATAATCAACAACAGTAACTATTTGATTAATCCGAGATTATTCCGACTATCAAGGCAATGTCTTTGACATTGGACGTTCAGAAAGATCTAATCAGTAAGTTAAAACCTAAATAACTTATTAAACATAAACTAATGCAGAATTACACCATTAGTACCAGTTTGCGAGTGATCTTGCTACCGTGAGACATCAAGTGAGTTCTTATAGCCCTGTTTTAAATGTTTTATCATTTTGGGCTGATATGCATGTTACAAAGTTATTGTATGAAAGTGATTTTAACCTGATTATGGTCAGGTAAAGCATGTTTTCAGATAAAGAATTTTGTAAAATAAATGATTTTAAGAGTCTCAGCTGAGGAATGTATTCAAGAAAAGAATGTTTTAAAATAAAGAATGTTTTAAGTCTCAACTGTGGTTGAGAAGCAAATGATTTCAAAAGTCCCAGCTGAGATGCAAGGAATGTTTTAAGTCTCAACTGCGGTTGAGAAAGAAATGATTTATTTGTAAGACACTCGGCCGAGGTCGAGGAGGAAATGTGGTTTTTGCCAGCTGCGGTTGGGCATAACTTGAGCACTGCGGTGCGAGGAATTGATTATGATTATGATGGTTTAAATGATTTAAACCATGTTATGTATGAATGATGTATGTAAAGAAGTCTTGTACCGGTATGAGCCGTCAACTTCGGTTGATGGTTAAAGAGTCCTGTGGAAACATAGGCCTGCCGACTGTGTGTCGCCAGTTGAGGAAATCTTATGCATGTGTAAGTTATCGACTTCGGGTTGATAGTTTAAGAGTCTTGTGCTGCACAAGCCTGTTTGACTTCAAGGTCAGCAGTTGACGGTGAAGTTCCTTCACTATATGAATTATGTTATGATGCTATGTATGTTATGTAATTGTGATATGAGAACATGTATGATATGTGTTTGAATTATGTTATGTGATGACATGAATGAATAAGGATTTTTTTAAGAAATGAACTTAGAACTCACCAGCATAAAGCTGACTTGTTTTACATGCATATCAGGTTGAATAGTTTGAGAAAGGAGACCAGGAGGGCTCATGGCATACGTTGAAGACTACCCTGGCATAGACTGGGTGTATTATATAACTATTATCAGAGTGGGCTATATTTTAATGTGTGTTTAATATGTGTACCTTATTTAAGTAATCACCTTAAATTCCGCTGCTATAGTAATGTAAATATGGTTTAAGGACTATGGGTTTAATGTTTGCTAACCGAGGGGACTCCCGGGACTCGGGGTCTCTCACTACTTTGAGGTAATCACCTATTATACTCTTATTTTAAAATAATTATTTAATTAGTATGGTCGAGATATTGTTTGTTTAAAATCTCACTAATATTATGCGTGGAGGTTATTTTCAATATTTTTGTAAAACACGGAGTATGCAGAGATGCTGCCCAAATATTTTATAAAAATATATATTTATAAGACGAGGCTCTGTCCAATTTAAAACTATAAAATAAAGTTTTATAAGCCGAAATTATGCCCACATATTTAAGAAAATCAAAAAAACGTAAGCCGTTATGCTGTCCAATTAAAAGCTCGAGTCAATACCTGAAAATAAACAGATACGTTAAGTAATCCCACTAGGGTACTGATGTTATTAGGAAATTGGCGGGTACGTGAGATAAGAATTGAGTTGCTAAAATTGTACGATAGAAGTGTAGATCAGGTGAGTTCTATGAGCCATGTTTTACTATTTTAAATACATTGGGCTGATGTGAATGTTATATTGATAATGTTTTGATATATATGATATTATATTTATGCCGGGATGTTTCCCGTTTATACCAATGTTAAGTCGGGATTATGCCAGATTTTCTGTACGTATTTTTCAAAATAGAAAAAGGCAACCCGAAAATTTGTTTTAAAAACAGAGTTACCTTCGGGTAAAACAGAGCACCTTCGGGTGAACAGAGTTATCTTCGGGTAATACAGAGTTAACTTCGGGTAAAACAGAGCATCTTCGGGTGAACAGAGTTTCAATTAATGAATGTTTTTGGTATAATATGATATATGTATATTGATGTATGATTTTATGAAATGTTTATGAAATAAATAATTTGAAATGAAAAGATGTTTACTAAACTTAGAACTCACCAGTTTAAGCTGACAACTTTTAACATGCACATCAGGTAGATATGGTGTAGTCTCAGCTAGTCGAGGCAAGAAACAGTTGGCATAAGTGACCTTGGATGGATGCTGGCTGCAGGTTTTGAGAAGACTGGCATAGTTGTAGATTTTGTAAAATAAATAAATAAACAAAAAAATGGTTTTGTAACAGATGTGTAATCGGGTTTACTTATGTATAATATGTTTTATTTCCGCTGCAATTGAGTTATCTATATTTTATCAATGTGCTTATGAGTAAATCCGACATAGTGACGTGTCCAGGGAGACAGGCGTTACAATGTACTTCAAAATTGACTTTGTTGAGGTAATAGCGCATTCACGAGGCACTGGCAACGTTGGTTTGGGAAGATTATCATCAATATTGTTTTTTTAGGAGCCACTCTTTATCATCTTGGGTTTAACTATTATGTTTACTAAACTTGATATACATAAGGTTTACAAGATGCTACTTTTTATCTTTTACTGATTGGAACTTGTGTATGTAAAAAATTCATGAAATTGGATTTAGTTCCATACAAGTTTTTTTTTCTTTTTTTTATATTGTGTTTTTATCATCTTTTAATCTTGGCATTGTGTTTGTAAGAAATTGTCATCGTACTTTGCTTTGTAGAATGAAGGACCATGTTATCAAAAATTATGATATAACAAGGTAATGCCATAATAACATGGAATTCCAAAGGTATATGATTGCTGCATAATGAGCTTATGGAAGGTTGTCTTCCTTTTGGATGGTACTCAACCTCTTGAAGCCCCTATACATATGGGTAAGTATATAGCTTAACCTAAAGGCTTCTTATTAGTAATTATCAATTGCATGTATGTGTTGTTTTCAATTTTCTATTGTACCAGAAGCTCCAGGGTCCTTAAGGGTAGGTATATATCTTAACTTCTTTTAACAAAGTTTTCCTATGATGTATTAAAACTTGTGTTCACAAGATTTACAATATGATTAATTATTTTCTTTTTTATGTACGTTTTATTTTTTAGATGAACTCGCATAAAAAATCATCTGAGAGTAGCAACCTCTGTGCATTTTAGTAATTAGCATGTGTAGCTGACAATTTTGTGTTAGAGAGTGATTCTAAATCAAGAATTGGTGAAGAACAAAAAGAACACACTAAATTTCCTACATCAATTATTACCAATTTTATGCGCATATTTTTCCATTATTCACAAAAGATTTACCAAATTCTAGAACTTCAATGTCATGAATTTTAATATTAAAAGCCTCTTTTTTATAAATTAGAAATACTCATGGCTAAACTATTGTATTTCATTGCTGCAACTATAATGGTGTTTTATTTCTAACAGGTGTAACGACCCGTTTTTAATAAAATGAAAATGTTTGAAATAATCATACGCTTGAGATAATCATTAATAAAATGATTGTGAGTATTACAAATTGGAAATATGTGAGAAATGATGAACGTGGGAGAAAACCGAGCGCAAAACGGAGTTCCGGATTGTCCGGAATTGCGAAACGAAGATAAAGTCGAAAAATGGACGAACTCCTGTTTGCTGGGGAGAGGTTGGCCCGCGAGAGCTTGAAAATAAAGAAATATTGAAAGAAACAAATCAGCAAATTGATCAAATTCGAGCTCACTTGAAGGCGGCACAAGACCATCAAAAGTCGTATGCAGATAAACGAAGACGATCAATTGAATTTCAAGTGGGAGACTTTGTAATGTTAAAGGTTTCCCCTTGGAAGGGTGTGATTCATTTTCGTAAACGAGGGAAATTAAGTCCGCGTTTTATTGGACCATTCAGAATTATAGCTCGAATAGGTATGTTGCTTATCGCCTTGAGCTACCAGAAGAACTGAGTGGTATACATGATACTTTTCATGTGTCATATCTGAGAAAATGTTTGGCTGATGAATCGGCTTATGTGCCACTAGAAGACTTGGAAATTGAAGACAAGTTGAACTATGTGGAAAAGCCGGTAGCTATATTAGACCGAAAGGTCAAACAACTCAGAAACAAGTCTTTGAACCAGGTAAAAGTTCAATGGAAAAACAGGAGGGGATCTGACGCAACATGGGAGTCAGAAGATGAATTAAGGAAATTTTATCCTTTTATTTTTTATGTATAACCAGTTTCGAGGACGAAACCTTTGTAAGGAGGGGTGATTTGTAACGACCCGTTTTTAATAAAATGAAAATGTTTGAAATAATCATACGCTTGAGATAATAATTAATAAAATGATTGTGAGTATTACAAATTGGAAATATGTGAGAAATGATGAACGTGGGAGAAAACCGAGCGCAAAACGGAGTTCCGGATTGTCCGGAATTGCGAAACGAAGATAAAGTCGAAAAATGGACGAAAATGACCTGGGGCGGTACGCCCCGAGCCACACGGCCACACTAGGCGATACGCGCGGAAGGTGGTGGAAAATATCTGAGACTTAGGTCTCGCGCGGTACGCCTGGTACCAGCTCTCCACGCGGGGCGATGCGCCTGGCGGCTATGGCGGCTGCAGATTGCTTATTTTCGAAGATTTGCACCAGAAAACTTATTTTTTTTTCTTTTTCTCGATCTCTTGCACCATAAACACACACACAAACGAATTTTAAGCTCCCAACATCAATTTTGAAGCCACCAGAACGTTCGGGTTGAGCCGTGGATAGTTTCTACGCGTCCAGATCGTTGTTTTTCAATCAGGAATCCGTTTGAAGGGTAACGATTCGTCTTATCTCATTTATTTTGATAATATACGAATTAAATATAGTTTTGAGTATTGTATAATGATCTGGGATGATTAGGAACGAAGGACTAGGTGTTTTAACGGTGGAATCTTGATTTTGATCCGTTATAATGCCCGTTTGTTATGAAACTCATATTACTGAGTATGATTACTAATGGGGTGATTAAAGAGTGGTTGTGATGGTCTTGGATCATTCTTTACAATGATAAATTAACGTGTAAAGTTGAGAGTTAATGATTTCAGTGTAAAACGATGTTGTGATAATTTGAATATGATTAAGAACATGTGTAGATTAATTTCTACACATGGGGTGTTGGTAAAAGCCTCAACGAGGTTTTAACCGAAAATAAAGAATGAAACAGGTCAAATGAATTAGATTATATAAATAACACAAGTTGTGTGTTCATGTTGTTAAATCCTGTTATATGTAAATATATAATAGGAAGAGGAGGTGAATATAATTCTAGAAGGCCTGGGAAAGAGTTGGAAACTGTTGATAACTCTTCAAATTAAGGTAAGTTACCTAATTGATTGAACTTGTAGTTAAAGGACTGGGTGAGTCCACACTACAAGTAATTATGCATTTAGCATATATATATGATTCGTTGATTTGGTTGATACGAATATAAATGATTGTGGTCATTGTAGTTGCATGATTCACAAGGTGTGTGAATATGTGGTGATCTACGAATGTGTAGATGTTAAATTGATAATATGGATGTTTTGATTCACAAAGTGTGAACATAAGACTTGCTATTCCAATGTAACTGATTCACAAGGTGTGTGAACAAATGGTGGATTGGAAATGTGCATGCTATGATTCACAAGGTGTGTGAACATAAGACTTGCAATTCCAATATAATTGATTCACAAGGTGTGTGAACAAATGGTGGATTGGAAATGTGCATGCTATGATTCACAGGGCGTGTGAACATAAGACTTGCAATTCCAATGTAATTGATTCACAAGGTGTGTGAACAAAAGATGACCTACAAGAGTGTGGGCATTCAAAATTTAAGAGTCAAACCGTGTAATTTTGACTTTTGAGATATATGACGCACAACTGGAGTTTTGTGTGCGCATATATGTGTTATGTTAAATTATAATGATTGTGTATGAATGGGAGGTATTGAGGTTTTGGTTGAAAACGAACCGTTAGTAAATCGTTTTGTATGTGGTTAAATGTTGTCAGCAACATTTTATTTGAAACCTCATTAGTGTATCCATATGGTGTTATGGAATACACTGGGTGGAATAGTGAGGTAATCTTACTTAGTTCTAACGAACTAATGGTGAATTTAAATGTGGTGCTTACAGGTACAAAAGAGTAGGGTGAGCGGTGATGGTGATCAGGAATCGAACATGGAGGCTCGTATGGTGGTTTAATCTTTAAATAAACGAACTTGGGTGAAGCTTTTGTGTAATAAATGTTTTGTGAAGTTTGTAAACATACTTAAACTTGTTTAACAGGTGTTGGTAATAGTATGTTTAAAGTTTTGTAAAACACAAAAGTTTGTTTTTACTGGGACCTAAACTTAAATTATTAAATATTGGTGAAAATGTCCGGGAGGGACATGAAAGTGACTGGGGTGTCACAACAGGCATAAAATCAATTATTTTGCATAAAGTCAGTTAAGAGATTCTTAAAATTCCCAAGCTGATGTTCTCCTTGATGTGTAGTTTGGAATTTTCATGTACCATGATCATCTTGATTATGGCAAATGTCTTATTCATTTACCTTTATCACATAAACATCGCAAGAAATTGCTTCATTGGCATAGCAAAGGAGCTTCTTCAATTCCTGCTTTCAAATGGGTCAAAAGTTCCTCCCTGGTGAGATGAGACATTTTAATCTTTTTGATAAAAAAATACCTTTTTTCACATTTGATATTGATTAATAAGTTTTTCTCTACAAATACTGATTTCATTTAGAATGTAAAGAGGTGTATTCAGAAGCCCGAAAAATTAAAGGATTGAATATTATAGAAGGTACCGTTTACTATATTTAATTGTTAAGTTATTCTAAGTTCTTAGGAATTTTAATTTAAAAACACAATGTTTATTGAGTTCTTTTTGTTTCCAATTATATTTATATGACACTTTTAAAATAACCAACTTTTTAGCAAATTTACGCCCTTTAAAGTCCTTAAGATTATATCTGAGCCATCCAAAGTGTCTTAAAAGCTTCTAAAAGCGACGATTTATGGCAGTTTTACATTCTCTTTCCTATCATGTAATAGTGTGGATGGTTTTCAACAAAGTTTATGATCTATTGTTTAGAAGGAAAGGTTTAACTAAGTTAATAACCGTTTGCAGGTGGTTTAAGCCGATTGTCAAAGAATCTTATTCACCAGTTCCCTTATTCCTTTATTTCCTTCACGTCTTCTGTAACTCCCCACTTCGCCACAATCATATACATGCTCTTTACCCATAAAGAGATGCATTTGACCACCAAACACTGCATTGATTTAGAGTATGGTTCGGATTCAAACAATTTAGCGTTGATGGATGGCTAAGGTTTTTACTCAACCACAAATTTTATAAATAATTGAGTTGATTCTCATTGTCGGCCAACGAAATTGAGATATTATGGCCACTAAACTACAACTTCAAACTCTTTACTCTAGATTTCTCTAACCTAATTCAAACTTTGTTTATAGTCAGACATAATTAAGTGAAGCAGCTTAGATCGGAGTTTCTGTTAAAGAAAACGTTTTTTTTTAAAAGAGATTTAGCATAGTGATTTCATTATGACATTAAGATACCCGGCCACCGGACGGGTATACCGCTAGTTATAATTGTACCAATTACAAAAACAAAAAGTGAAATTCCAGTAGATATATTGGCCCATTTTATTTCATGATCGATAACTTGTCATTGAAACTTGATTTGCGTATTTTGTCTCTATTCGATTAACAAGAGTGTTTGATATACTTGAATCTGATTCATATGATTTGATTAATGTCACTGAAAACTTAGCGTCACGATTCTTTTATTTATACTTGTTAGATGCCCATTTAATTTGATTTCATTGAATGTATAATAAAAACCACAAAAATATGTCATACAAAATTATGTACTAAAAGAATGATATTGCCTTTTGATCAGGAAAAAATTATACTTGTTCGACATTATAAGTAAAGATTTGTAAGATTTTGTAGCTAGTCTTAATTAGGCTATGTGTAATGGTGGAGTTTGATGAGGGCTAGATTAGTGTACGGTGTAATGGTAAGATGTAGTGAATAAAAAGATGGAGGGTGATATGGTGTTTTTTCTTGGTTTAGAGGAAAAAGATCGGTCAAGCCCGTGAGCATGGTCATTTAGGAGGTGTCATGCCCAGTCACGTCAGGGGTGTAATGATAGATGGGATTGATGATAGCGTGACTAAAGATTTCACGCATGCATATGTCTATAGCAATATATATAGGAATACGCACATTGAGAGACATAAAAATAAAAGATACGCTAGCTTTTCTTTCTCATGGTCGATCGGTAGGCAGATTTTGTAGCTCCTCCAAATACGTGAATCGAATTTTTATAAATATATGTTATTTATATTTTAAACATGACAATAATAACAGTAGAAAACGAAAATTATTTAGGCTTTGGAATCCACTTTACGGTAAGTGGGCATATTTCTGTTAGAGAAACTCAAAATTTAAAAAATATTTATAAGTGAACAAAGGATACACACGAAATAAACGTGCCTAAATTTTGTGACTTAAATTCATTTTTATATTCTTTAAATTTAGATATAAAGTTAATAAAACGTAAAGAGAATCGTCACTGAATGTAACTCACATATTTTGAAGTTTTAAATGGGGTTAGTTTCATCAAAAAGTATAAATCAGCACCTACAATTACGGCTGTAAATGAACCGGACGTTTAGCAAACGCTTCGTGAATCGTTCGGCGGAAAGTTCATTTATGTTCGTTCGCTTAATTATTGAACAAACACGTACAATAAATTATGTCCGTAAGTCCGTTTAGCTAAATAAACGAACATGAACAATCTGTTCCGCCCAAAATGGTAATGGGCTTGGGTTATATGAACTTATCGTGTTCGTTAACATTCGGTAACATGTTTTTTTATGTTCGATTATGTTCACTTATTATATTTATTCATTAAATATGTTGTACATTCTTAATTTTTTTATTTTTAGGTTAATACCATAATATTTAAGCTATTTTTAATTTAATACTATTATTTATGTTGTATATTTTTTTAACTTATTTGTTTGATTCTTTTCCTGCAATTGTAAACACGAACATTATCAACATACAATTGTTCGAGTTTTAAACTTAATGGTCATTGGTGTGTCTATATAAAGAAGTTGTTATACTTTGAACTTTTATTTGTAGTCATGCACTTCTAAATATGTACTTATCTAACATAATATATTTTAATTAGATTATATTAAGTATCTAACCCGTGAAATACACTGGGTTATAACCTAGTTAATTATATACATAAATATATATTTAAACGTAAAAATTCAACTATTAAAATGTTTTGATAAATAATCGAAATTTTACTAATTATATATATATAGACCGCGGTCAAATCAACCATCAAATAGAGCAGATCCAGCCGTTTAAATTCACTGAGGTGAAATCGAGGCCATATAAATTAATTTTAAGAGGCAGTTTCAAAACAATTTTAAATCAATACATGTTGGGGACCACCTATCCCACAAAAACTCCATCTGTCCCACGGTAACTCCACGTGTCCCATCTACCTACAGTTGTAAACATGCAGAGATTCAGCCGTTACTTATGACAGCTACACTAATAACTGTAAATTCAAATTACTAAAAATTATAAAAAAATTTTTTTAAATGATTGTCAACATAGGACCAGAGTGATTGTTTGTGTAGAAATTATTTCTGACAGTTACCATTTCAGCGCTTACACATCGCAACTTCATCGCGAAATTAGTGAAGAGGTTAACATTTTATTCTTAATTTATTTATTTATTTTACTGTCATATAAATTTTTAACTATATTTATATTATTCAAAAAAAATAATTCATTTACTACCAACTATTGTACAAGTCAAGAATTAACAAAAAATTAAACATTAACTAAATGGTTTGAAGGTTTACCGATTTAGTATTCTTGGTGATTCATGTTCAGAACGATATGGAGGAAAGCGCACCATGAAGAACTATCTGATATAAGAATATCTTGATCAGAAAGGAGATCTAGAACAATATTTCATCATGCAGAAGGATTTAAACGGACTAATTTGTGCTGGTCAAAACTCAAAAGCATGTATGCGAATAACATGGAGGAAAACACGCCTTGAAGAACCAACAAAACCCTAACCAGACATGAAAGGATAATTCATAAGTTACTAATTTTCCATGCTAGGCCGTTTAAAAAAACAAAAAACCTAATCAGAAATTAGATCAGGAAAGTGATCTTACCGTGAAGAATTATCTAGACGGATGTCTGTGCTGAGAAAAGCATAGCTGTGAATGCTAAAAAGCAAACACAACAATTGTGTTGCATATGGGGCATGACCAACAAACAAAGAAAATCGTGTTTAAAAATGTTGTTATTCGTTTACCTGCATATATTTAAGATGCAACAATGTTAACACCAATACGTAAACTGGTATATACTCATAACTGTAAAAGAACACCATTATAACAGAGAAGAAGCAAAGCAAACTGTTATTTGAAATAAAATGATATTGGACATCTTTGTCTATGCACTACTTACTAGCAAAAACATTTAATCATTAAAAATAAAAATCATCAACATTAGGTAAATGTGTATGTTGATTCAAAGGAGGCATTATCATGGACGAAGGTTTATTAGGGGTCGCCCCCCTCTTTTTCCGTCCGTAGTGTTAATTTTTCGGTCGAAATGTTATTTTTAGTTAAAAATAGTGGTTTCGCCCCCCTCTTACTCCGCTCAAGCTCCGTCACTGGGCATTATATCAATTTATGAAGCATCAACACCTGTAAACAGAATTTAATCTTCTATTTTTTATTTCTTTTTAAAAACCTTTCGTATGAAATTAAGCAACAACTTAAAGTCGAGTAGATTATGTAAATTTGTGTTGACTAATGATAAAAACAATGTCGATTTATTTAGCTTCATCACATTGAATGATAAGAACATAACCATTTAAACAAATAGGAAAATCCAATTTGTGATGATATTAAATCCAAATATTAGTATCTCACACTACAAGTATTAGTATCATTTAACCATTGGTATAAAATCCAATGGTTTCTTTTAACGTCTGTAGACAGAGAGAAAAGATCAATAAATCTAGAAAAAGTATTAAATTATACAAAGTAAGAAACATTAGTATCTCACACTACAAGTATTTGTGATGATATTGAAGCATAGAACCCGTCGGTTGCTTGTAGCGGCTGTAGAGGAGAGACAAAACACCATCTGGATGGGTTTTAATTTGAAGTAAACATACATCACACACGCGTATATCCCAACACCCACATTTTGCGTCCAAACCAAAAGCAGCAGCAGCAATCTATGTTTTTCCCTTTGCGTACGTCCCGACAAATTATCAAAGTACATTGGTAATAGTTTTATTATTGACAAGTGATAGTTGTAACATCCCATTTTAAAAATATAAATAAAATACTATTGTTTATAATTAAAATATTATTACTCAAAAATATAATAATAGAATCGATTAATTGAATTATAAAGTGTCGTCTAATGATTAAAATAGTTTAGTTTATAAAATATGATTATTAGAAAGTATGTTCGGGTTGTTCGGGTCGGGTTATTCGGGTTTTTGTCATATGAAATTGGAACCGAGAACCGAACCATTTAACTTCGGTTTAATTGGTTATCGGGTTTCGGTTCTCGGGTTTAATCGGGTTGGGTTAAACGGTTCTCGGGTAATACTTGAATAACTAAATTCTATTTTTCAAACAAATAAATTTAAAACATGTTTAACCAAACATATATTTCCTTAAAAATTTCAAATGTTTAACCATAACATAACTAAAACGTGTTTAACCAAACCATACATTTTTCAATAATGTCAAAACATATAGAGGATTTGAAAATAAAAAAAATGCTACCGCCACTTAGAACCCTAGTTCGGGTTATTCGGGTTTACCCGATCAAACCTCGTGGGTACCCAAGGACCGAACCATTCTAAGTTTTCGGGTTCGGGTAATAAGCTTTTTCGGGTTGGGTATTTTTGGGTTCGGGTTTTTCGGGTTCGGGTACGTGTTATTCGGGTTGGTTCTTTGGGTTCGGGTAAAAAACACACCCCTATAAATGAGTGTTCAATATATATTTAGCGTTCGTTTAAACGAATAGATATGATAAAACAATTTTTAGAAATAATCGGTGTCTAAAGAATCGTTAAGTTTATTCAAGAGTCGGTTAAATAATAATAATATTATTAAAATATATTATATTTGATCTTGATCCATTTTTAACGAAATTTTGGTCAAAACGTATAGAAAAATAAGCTGGTCCTAGCCGTATATTTATAATTTTATAAAACTTAATATGTTAAAAGTTATAAGAGAAAAACAAAATTTGAGCTAAATTAATTAAAATAGTAAAATAATATAAACTTGAAATTTCAATTGAATGACAAATAGCTTGGATTTCTGCCGCAGTAAAAAGAAACGAGTATGCATTCAATAGCAAACACATATAAAACTTATGTCTACTTTTTCTTTCGCAGTAAGTTTCGATTGACTATAAATACTATGGTTGTAAAAATCGCTAGGCGCTAGTCGGGCGGTGAGGTACCGCCTAGGGATTAATCGGCGCTAGGCGGATTGGAATTTTTATATGTAATTTTACAAATATATATTATATACACACATCAATATCAATAATTTAATATAACATTTCAAATAATTTTAAAAAATATACTTAAATATACTAAAAAAAGCACTTTAAAGTGCAAACTTAAACACTGAGTTCAAAGTTTAGAGATAAATTTCGATGTTAACTGCCTGGATTCGATGTTTTAGAGACATATTAAAGATTTTCGATAGAGAGATGTCTAAATAATCATGAAATTGGTCCCTTTTTACCATAAAAAAGTCAAAAAAATGAAAAAAAATAAAAATCTGATCGAGCCGACTAGGCCGCCTAGGCCCAGCCTAGGCCGCCTAGCGCCTAGACACCGCCTAGGTCAAAAATTAGACAGTAGATGGGCGCCTAGCGCCTAGGCGGCCGCCTAGGCCGATTTTTACAACACTGATAAATACTAACAAACTTTAGTAGAAACAAAAACACATACAGAATATATATATATATATAGAGAGAGAGAGAGAGAGAGAGAGAAAGGTTCCAATGGTAACCCACTCCAAGTGTGGTAACCTATTAACTCATTTTTATTGGTTGTTAAAATAAAGCCTTTTGAAATGAGTGGTCCATATTCAATCTGAAAAAAATCAAAAAAACATGTGGATGAGATTTGTTTAAGGGCATTTTTGACATTTGGTGGGGTGTACTTGATTCCTTTTTTAAAGAAAGTTTACCCCCAATTTTTTAAACACTCATAACTTTTATATACATTATTATTTTTTTATAAAAATTTCACAATTAAATTTGTCACTTTTTTTATCTTTAATTCAAGTATAATTTTTTCAAATTTTTTTAAAATTTTCGTAATTTGCACTGATACAGCGACATTTTACACTGATGCAACGACGTTTTACACTGACATAACGACATGCATTTTTTTACACTGATTTGACATTTGGTGGGGTATACTTAATTTCTTTTTTTAAAAAAGTTTACCCCCAATTTTTTAAACACTTATAACTTTTATATACATTATTATTTTTTTATAAAAATTTCACCATTAAATTTGTCACTTTTTTATCTCTAATTCAAGTATAATTTTGTCAAAATTTTTTAAAACTTTCGTAATTTGCACTGATGCATCGACGTTTTACACTGATGCAACGACGTTTTACACTGATGCAACGACATTTTGCACTGATGTAACGAAATGCATTTTTTTACACTGATGTAATCACAATGATGTAACGAGCTGAATTTTTACAAAGTTTTCGTAATTACACTGATGTAAGGATCTGGATTTTTTCAAAGTGTTCTTAATTTTTTTAAATATTAATGAACTAATTTTGGTAATAAAAAATAATTTGTAACAAGATAGAAAGATTTTATGTTTGTGTAATTTCAAACGCTCGAAAGAATGAGAGAAAATTATGTTTTAAACGAAAAAATTACGAGAAAATTACGTTTTATTGTGAAACGAGATTTTGAAACATTTTAAACGAAAAAATGAGATAAAATTACGAACGCTCGAAAAAACAAGTTAAATGAAAAAATGAGAGAAAATTACGAACGCTCGAAAACATTTTAAATATGGAAAGATTTTGAAAAAACGAGAGAAAATTATTATATTTATTGTTCGTTACGTTGGTGTAATTACGAACGCTCGACAAAAATTCAAAAAAAGATTGGCATGACTATTATGGAATTAACGAGAAAAATATAACGAGTTTAATGATGTAATTTTTATAAAAAAATAACATAGTATAAAAAAGTTATAAGTGTATAAAAATCAAGGGGGAAGCTTTGATTTAAAAAAAGGATAATGGATATATTTTTATGATGTGGGTGAATCTGATTGGCTTAAATGAGTTAATAAAAAGTCCATAATACCCTTATTAAAGCAAAAGGGAATCTATGATGTGGGTGAATCTGATTGGCTTAAATGGGTTAATAGGTTACCACAAATATGGTGAGTTCTTATTTGAACCAAATCCTATATATATATACACACACAAATATATACACGCATAAATTTTGAGGAGATGAGGAGACCTGGATGCTAGGAGGTGCTGATCAGTTTAAAGGGTCAAGATTAAGGAGTCGGTTCGTTAGGTATATTATCTAATTTCTGAGTTAAACGTATAAATTTAAGAACTTAATATAATATTAACTCATAGGGTTAGGGTTAAGCTCCGACCCTATGTATAAAAAAATTAGTTTACCTAAAATAATAGTAGTAGTAGTAGTAGTAGTAGTAATAATAATAATAATATTAATATAATAAAAATAAATAAATAAAATTTGCATTTGCACGTGTGCATGTAATAATAATTTAGAATTTTAAAACAAAATCTGGAGAAGTGTAGGAGGCCATGTACGAATCCAAAGGATAAGCCTCATCCTTGTCATAGCATTTTATTATTAAATTCAACATATGTAGTCAGTTACTTAAAATTATGGGATGACTTAGTTCGCAGAAGAAGGACAAAGAATTTATTTGAACCTTCTGTGGTTAAAGAAAGTTTGTGTTTAGGTATGTACTTGACTCCATAAGCTAAATTACAAATTTAAGTTATTTAAGCTTTTGTTTATTATAAACTTATAAGAATAAGGTTAAGGTCTGATCCTATGTATTTGAATGAAATATTGAAATTATGATCTATTTTAGGAACATAATATAAACGGTTCAGGAATCATCCTTGAAAATAGTTATAAGGATAGATAAAGCAGAAACGCTGCCCAAATTTATATTGAGAAGTTCTAAGTTATCACACAGCCAACAAAAAAATTCAGGTGAATACATCTAACTTATTTTTAAATTTATAAATGAATTTTTTGAGTTTGGTATGTTTAAACTTTGACGCATAAAGGGATACTACGTGACCAGCATTTAGGCTATTAGTATACGTATGATTTGCAAATCGTATCTGCATATGGGTGAAATTCCCATACGTGGCTGGTATAGGTGGGCTGGAATGTTAAACGTAAGACATGTTGCGCATGCAACCTAACCAGTGACCAGCTGTGGGCTGGAGGGAACAAAACGTAAGACGCGCTGCGCTGTAGTTCCTAACCAGTGACAGTTATAAACCAATGTATGCAGTAGTTGTACCGATCAGTGAAATAACCTGCTAAATGTGTAGTATTGCCACTATTAATTATGGTTAAAGGACCGAACATGTTATGCTTACATATCGAGTCTGTTATTTGTGTTTACCAACATTATGTTGACGTCTTATTTTCAAAAACTTTTCAGGTAATAATGAAATGTAAAAGAGAAGCAAGATTAGAGATTCTTGGCCTATGATGCCTTGAATAGGATATTGTGGTGAGACCATGGAGCTATTGGAGTTATGCCTCCAAGTCATGTATAAACCGGATACTATAAAATGATTCGAAATTATGAGTTTGTGAAAATCCGGTTTACAATAATATGAAATGATGATATTCATATCTATGCGTATGAAATTTTATAAAATCCTGAAAAGTTAATTACAAATAACGAAATGTGGTTTTTTATACCTATGAGTATGTTTTATAAAAAGTGACAGTGAGGGTTTTCATACCTATGCGTATGAACTTTTTATAAATCACGAAAAACGGTTTTCACATCTATACATGTGAATTATTTATAAAATTATGAATTCATGAAACAACGCTTTCGCCTAAAACATATGAAAAAGAGTAATAAACTCGGACCGAGACTGTATTATCCATGAAACCAATTCGGGTCGCAGCGCCCGAGCCGCCGAGAGCCCGGGGTGTGACAATAGTTTTCGTACAATTACATATGACAAATACGATATGACTGATGAATCTACGTGGGGACCCCCATTAAACCTAAATCATTGGTAATTATTAAATATATGTCATTTTATAATTTTTTTTATTACTAAATTTTGTTATCATATCTTATCATTTTTTTTTCAAATTTAGTTAACAGTTGCAAACGATCATCATGATGCTTCGATCCATAGTATGTTTGCAAATGATAATACTGACATGACTGCTCCTCCATTATTGTTGAAGGTACCAAAGTTGAAGAACATGGATCACCATACAAATTGAGGTCAAAGAGATTGATTCAAACCCTGTGAAGATAGCCTAGTGGTAAGAGTGTTGAAGCTTTCAGCTTGAGGTTATGAGTTCTACTCACGAGGGTGACAATTTCTCCACAAAGCCACCGACCCGAGTGTTTGCGCCCGTGGTTTACCCGTTCCCCCGGTTAGTCGGGTATTGGGGGCCCGGGGTTTACCACGCAAGTGGGTTTCCTAGTCATCAAAAAAAAAAAAAAGAGATTGATTCAAAACCCAAAAAATTGAAGTATTAAATATGCTACAAGATACTATTTGTTACTCTAATTTTCTTTTATTTGTCTCCATTTTTTTTATGCGTTTGCAACATGCTTTGTGGTATTGCATTCATTTATATGGGTTATTTGGTTTTCGTATAATCTTCTTTAACTGAATTGTACTGGGACGTAATGTTACATTATTTAAATGTTACTAGTTTATTTTGCTTTGTGGTTTATATATAAAAAAATTAAATTTTCTCACAAATTAATTAGTTATTGTATTTTGTTAGAACATATTTTAGTAAATTGATGATATTATACCAAAGTACCCGACCACCGGACGGGTCTAAAACTAGTTTTTATAGACTGTGACCGATTATTAATGGTGTTGATAAAAATTTGGCTGATTTTGACCACTTTTGGTCAATTAATATCGATTTAAACTGCTTTTGATCGAATTTTAATTGAATTTTAAGCATGACTGATTAACCAAAATCAAAGCAACGAACCATCATATCGTCTAGCTAGGCTGGTTTTTATATCCATGATTAGAGTGTATTTTTTTTACTATAATACATTATCAAGCGGTCAACGCAATCACGTAAATAAGTTTTTTTTTTTTTTTTTTTTTTTTTTTTAAGTCATCTGTTAGTGAAAGTAGCCAAAAAGTGTTGGAATGCTCTCGAAACCAATCCATTAATTGTTGTTAAAAAAAAATAACGCGTATACACGTACAAATAAATGTAAACTGTTAAATGGTTTACGTAAGTTTCAATTGCTATTGAGATAGAAAGGAATATTAACCTCTAGATTCGCAAGATGACGTTTGAAATCTTGATGTAATGTTTCGTGATATCATTGGAACGTTCTATTTATTAAATACGTGTGTACGAACTTAGACGCATCTAGTTACGTCGTAGTGCAGAATACGATTCTCTAAGAAGATGAGTAGGAGCATAAGTTTTATTTTATATGTTGGAGAACCGATTAATTAGTTAATTTACTTATTCATAAATAAAAGTAATAAAAACAAATAGGAGATAACAAGATTCATTTTTGTTTGATATTAATTTTTTTAGCCCGCGTGTTGCGACGGCAAACACGTATTGAACAAAATATGATGTTTACCTAATTAAAATTGTTTAAACAATATTGAGTTATACCGCTTTGTTGATATGAGAATTCGATCACAATGACATTGATAAAATCATGAAAATCAAAACATGAACAAAAAACACCAACAACAGTTATTAATCCATTTTAAACAATAAATCGAACAGTCATAAAAGTTAGCGTCAATCACAGGGAATATGAACCCAATTTTAAAAAAATATGGAGTCATATGCTATGTCGAGATATGTATTCGATCACAATGACGGTGATAAAATAACGATAATCAAAATGCGGACAATAACGGCCACAACAGTTATAAATCCATTATAAAATAATAAATCGAACCGTTGCAATAGTCGGTGTCAATCGCAGGCAATATAAACCCATATATGAACATAAAACGTTAAAAATTATAAAACTAATATAATAAAAAAAGACGTTTCCAGTCATAAAATGTTGATCAAAAAATAGAAACATAAAACGAATAAATATTTAATTATTATTATTTTTTAATTATTATTTCTATTATATAGTTTTTATTATTTATTAATTATTATTATAATATAGTCGTTATTATTTAAATATTATTATTAATTTATTATTTCATAGTTATTATTATTTAATTATTATTATTATAAATTATTACTATTTACACCGGAATGATTGCCGTTGTGAGTGGTAATATATATAATTTGTTGATAGATGCCAAATATAATTAATTTTTTTCTTTTTTTTTATAACCTCAGCCATTGTAAAGAGAAGCATTATATGTACATCTTCATAAATAAAAACAACTAGTCAACTAGATACATATAACATATCAAATATCATTGTTTACTCGTCCTTTGATGCCAAGTTGGGTTATTGAAATTATAATATTATAATGTTTTTCTAGCGTAACAAGTCATGTATGTGATTAAGATTCATTAGTTCTGCCTCATTGTTTGGTTCATTATTGGCATGTATGGGACAAGTTCAATTGAGAGAAGTTGAGAAATGAGAAAATCATTTTATTTATATCATAAGTTTAAAGGACATACAAGTAAACTCTTTTATTTTAAAAGAAAATTACTTTTACAACTTTTAAATTACTTGATTATAAATTAATATATCTTTTTAGTTTTATATAATTTATTAATATATACATTGTTATTTGTCTTTGTAACCGTTTTTGCGAAGCAGTTACAGAACAACAGGTTGTTCTTTCACAAATCCATCTTCCCTACGAAAATTAGTTCTACTTAAGATTTCATTCAACAAATCCCTAACAGAAATATTTGGCCCATCAAACCATTCTCTTGATAAAAAGACCCCAATAAAACATATATGGCGCCTTCTTCTTCTTCTTTTTTTTTTTTTAATTTACAAACATATGCTTGTCTCTGTCTTTTTGTATTATTATTCACCATTTATTTGTTCATTTATGGTTCTCTATCAATTGGTATTTTTGCACAACTTAGATGGATTGGAAATGCCATGGCTATATGCTCATAATCACTTTTTGTGTTGACATGGGAACAAGATCAAAGGGTCACCGGTTGCTTAGTTTGTGCAATATAATTCATGTTGTGAACCTTTTTTTTTTTATTTAATTCTCATTAGTGATGCCTGATCTTTGTATTTACATTATTGAAATTAACAAGAAGATCATTTAATACATTTCAAGCTACAATTTTAAAGAGTAAAATAGTAACTAATAACTTTTCTTATTTTAAAGTAACATTAATTTTATACCCCTTAAATCATGTGTTTATGAATACGGTTCATTTGGTTCTTTACAACTTCTTGTTATTAATATAAGACTTATTCCATTAAGAACCGTTAAATATGAACGAACTAAAGAAACTAATTTTGAATCACATGTATTTAAGGGTATAAAAGTAATTTTCTTTTAAAGTATGAGAAATTACTATTATTCTATTTAATCTTGTGGCTAGAAATGATTCCTTTAGTTCTCAAGTTGCAATCGTTCTTATTTAAACATCCCCTAAGGGATTCATTATATTGGAAACCAACAAGTTCTACAAAACTAAAGGAACTGTATTTATAACCACATGATTTAAGAGGTATGAAAGTAATTTTTCTTTAAAGTAAGGAAAATTACTATTATATCCTTTAAACTTGTGGTTAGAAATGGTTTCTTTAGTTCTTAAGTTGCAATATTTTCATTGGAACATCACTATATATATATATATATATAGGATTGTGATCAAATTATAACCCTTTCTTAGAGCAATAACCCATTAACTCTAAACATCCAATTTGAAGGTGACACATGACATTATTCAAAAAATCTGATGCGGGGTAGATTAGTAATTTGTTTTTATGTACTAACTTACCCTCTCTTTTTTTATACATCCATAACTTTTTTATACTATAATATTTTTTATGAAAAGTGCATCATTTTACTCGTCTTATTTTTTTCTTTAATTCCGTTATAATCTTGACTAGGGTTTTTTATTTTTTTTTCGGATATTCATATTTACACCAATGTAATAAGTATAAAAATAAAAAATTATTTGTAACAAGTTGTAACGAATTAAGGTTTACATTGTTGTAGAATAAATATAGGTTACGTTTAAGAGCGTAAACGAGCCAAGCCGATCCCGAGCTCGTTAATTACGTTATAAATACAAGATTGTAAAACATTTTAATAATTTAGTACTTTAAAAAAATTAAATCTACAAGATTGTAAATACAATTTAATATTTTAAAAAAAAATACTATAACATTTTGTTGATAAAAACCAAAATTCGTTATATCTACAAGATTGTAAATACGTTTTAATACTTTAAAAAAAATTATATATACAAGATAGGAAATACATTTTAATTCTTTAAAAAAAATACTATAACATTTTGTTGATAAAAAACAAAATTCTTTATATCTACAAGATTGTAAATACATTTTAATACTTTTAAAAAAATACTATAACATTTTGTTGATAAAAACCAAAATTCAATATATCTACAAGATTGAAAATACATTTTAATACTTTAAAAAAAAATACTATAACATTTTGTTGATAAAAACCAAAATTCGTTATATTTACAAGATTGTAAATACATTTTATTTAATACTTTAAAAACCAAAATACGTTACAAAATCAAGAATATAACGTAATTAACGAGCATCCGGAAAAAATAAAAAAAAACCTAGTCAAGAATATAACGTAATTAACGAGCTCGGGATCGGCTTGGCTCGTTTACACTCTTAAACGTAACCCCTATTTATTCTACAACAATGTAAACCCAAATTCGTTAAAACTCGTTACAAATAATTTGTTATTTTTATACTTGTTACATTGGTGTAAATACGAACATCCGAAAAAAAATAAAAAAACCTAGTCAAGACTGTAACGAAATTAAAGAAAAAAATAAGACAAGTAAAATGATGCAATTTTCATAAAAAAATATTATAGTGTAAAAAAGTTATGGATGTATAAAAAAAGAGGGGTAAACTTTAATAATATAGCAAATTACATTAATACCCTTATTCTCTTTTTTTTTCAAATCAAATATATTATTTTATTATAATTTAATATGAACCATTAGATTAGAACCTTAAAATTTGATCCTTAAATATGGTGGGGTTATTGAGTTATTGCTTGATCCTAAGGTTATGAATAGAACACTTCCCTATATACATATATATATATATATATATGTATATGGGAATGATCAAATGTTAACCCTTCCTTATTGCGATAACCGCATAACCCTAGCACTTTTTTGCGTTTTTTGCCCGAATCTTTGTTTTTTTCCATGGTCTTTATTATACATAAATAGGGGGTTTCTTTTTTGTGTTTTTGCTAATTCATCACCGTTTAGAAATTATTTACAAGTGTAAGTAAGTGTAAGTACTTACACTTACTTACATCACATATTTAATGTAAGTGTGATGAATATCCGAACACAATAAACATCATAAAATGCTAACACCATAAAAAACAAAATATCTTGAAAAAACGCCATAAACAATAAAATATCTCTTAAAAACACCATAAAACTAAGTTAAAAAAACATCACGTACAAAATTAGGTGTTAAATGGTGTCTTTAGTTTTATTATTACACAAACACCAAAAAATACCATAAAATGTTAGCATCATAAACACCATAAAGTATCTTTAAAAACACCATGAAACATACAGATGTATGAAAAAACACCATAAAAGATCGGTTTAATTTATACTGGAAAAACACCATAAAACATACGGTTCGTGAAACCCAATTTAGATGGTTATTTTACTTTCAAAAAATATATTAATATTATACTCGTTAGAAAGATAAAAAAAATGCTCGATTTTATGGTGTAATTTTTTTAAAAAAATAATGACGTATAAAAAAGTTATGAACGTTTAAAAAAGATGGAGGAAAATGTATCTGACTTGCATGTGCAGGTTTTTGGATAGATCTTCCAATTCTACTCTACTAATGGTTTTAAATTTTAATTATTTACCAAAATACGATCAGATTAATCTCAACCACAAAACCAAGTGATCTAATGATTGAGATCTCTTCTTACACTTTTTAGGGATTTTATCATTTTTAGCCAAACCTTGTATATATATATATATATTAAGGTTTGGCTAAAATGGATAAAAACCATGAGAAGTGTGAGAAGTAATCTAAGCTATACACGTGTATTTTCCAATGTTTACAAGATATGGGTATTAACATAATTTGTTCTCATTATTGTTAGCGGTTATTTTGGGAAAATACCATGATTCTCGCTAAATTTTTTTTAAAAGTCCAAATCAATTATTGCTTACAAGAAGAAATCACATATTGTAATTGATTATATGATTCTAATTTCATCTGGCGAATAATCGTTTAGTTTTTCTGGGGGGTAACGACGTGATGGAATCGAAAACAGAAGATACGCAAGGTTATGGTGTTTTTCAGATTGTATGGTGTTTTTCAGATTGTATGGTGTTATTTCGTATGTTGTATGCTTTGTTTTTTGATATTATGGTGTTTTCCAAATTGTATTATGTTTTTTTAGATTGTATTGTATTTTTTGGATTGTATGATGTTTTTCAGATTGTATGGTGTTTTTTCAGATTGTATTTTGTTTTTTTGGATTGTATGGTGTTTTTGAATCCAAGTATTACAACTTATTTTGAATCCAAAAGCCCAAATCACCATGATATTTTAAAATTTTGTGGTGTTTTTTTTAAATAATGGTCTGTTTTTTTATTTTATACACATGTATGGTGTTTTAATGGTGGTTATATATGTAGTTTAGAGTTTATGGTGTTTTTCAGATTATATATTTGGTCGGATGAAGTCTTTTATAAAATAAGTCAAATATTCTGTATTTCAAATAATTTTATGTGCTACGGTGTTTTAACGTAAACTGATAAGTCTAAAACGCCATAAAATTTAACCAATGTTCAAAACACTAATAATCTCACAACTAAAATTTAAGGAAGTTCAAAACATCATAAAATCTAAAACGCCATAAAATTCAACAGATGTTCAACATCATATATCAAGATAGATCAATAAGATATACATTATAACACCATAACTTGACAAAAACACCACAAACCAAAAAAAACACCATACAACTATGAAGATTGCGGATCCTGTTTCATTTTCAAAAAACACTAAATTACATTTATGCCCATCTCGCGACTTTCAAACACCATACTAATTACAGAATTGCCACCGCGCAATTCTGACCGTAAAACACCACAGATCTACGTTCAGGATTGCTTCTCACGCTTTTCACGGTTTTTTATCCTTTTTAAAATATCCCTCCCCTATATATATATATATATTTATATATATATATATATATATATTAATAGTAATGCATAGGGTATAGATGTCTGATCCATGTAGTGACATTTTGAAAGTTTAGACTTGGACCGGCATTTTTAACTTTGAAAATTAGTAAACAGATATGAGAATATTAAATTTGAGATATTTGTTTAGACATTTGGTTTTTATAAAATTTGAACGATTTACTTAGAGATTTGAGTTTTTGTTGGTTTAGGATTGAAGATTTAGGCTTCAGAGTTTACGGTTTAGTTCGTGATGAGGGATTTGATTTTGTTTTGTAACTTATGCTTCTGTAAATTATATATAATACTCATTTTCGAGAGTGTATTGTGATAACCCGTCGGAACGCGCGGGGCGAATAAAACTAGTTGAGTATAACTTATAATGATGAAATTTTTTTTTTTTTTTTTTTGAATCATAGGCTCTTCTTTTTAATTAGGTTTCTTGTTCGAATCCAAGAGGGGCTTTTTTTTTTTTTTAATTTTAAACAAGTGATATAATGTTTTCAAAAGATGAACACCTGCACAGAACAATCGAACAAATTCAAAAATGTAAGTTATTAATAATGATTGATGCAATTACGTGAGTTGAAGAGTGATGACATTGATTCAGGTGGTGCATCTTATGGTGGTCTGACAGGTTGATCAACGAATGAAAAGCAATTTTTTATGAAGTAACAAACGTCTGCCAACTGCTTTTGTGTAACACTTTGAAATCTCACACCCCGTTATTCTCCTCTCGTAGTGGTTCAGTGAGGTGACCACGGTAGGATTTCAAGGTTTTCAATGAAGTGATAACGTAACACAAAATTTCGGTGGGGAAATATTTCAGTGGGGTGACCACTACACATGGTCTAATGGTGATTTCATGCATTGGTTTATTTGAGGAGCATGTTTAATATATGGAAAAGGAAAGGTATGAAGGATTGTTCCATCAAACCTCTTCAATCTTCAGACGGGTATAAAACTACTTTTGAGGGTGGGTGGCTCAGCCTGCTCGATGGTCAGATTTGAGGGAGGGTGCATGGTTCAACCTTGCTGCTCGATGGTCATCTGTTTGGGCTGTTAACTAGAATTTTAGTTGGGCTATTTTGTAGACTGTTTTGGAACACTCCTGTGCTGGTTTCGGTACTATTTTGTGACTTGGTATAGGTATCTTGTTATAACCGAACAAGCTGTGATAGTGATATGATAACTGCTACTCCATGTCTCCATGTATCCATTTCATTCAACTAAAAACATTTATGGTGACAACCCCTTTTCATCAATGTCCATTTTTTCAATTCATTGAATACCACATCTCTAGATACAATTATTTTCCGGTTGATTAGATCAAACGACCGGTAACCTTTAGTTCCAAACTCGGTTCCAAGGTATACCAAACTCGTCGATTAATCATCAAGCTTTTTGAGATGAGTTCCCAATGTTGTTTGCAAATACTAAGCAGTCAAACACCTTGAGATGCCTCACGTTTGGATATATATATATATATTTTTCTTTTTGAACATCTTATAACAGGTGTTTGGCCTTTTAGAGCAAGGGTTGGTATTTGGTTCTGAATATACGTTGAATGCCTTAAAAATCCCAGAGTTGGTAATTGAATCTCTGAAAGACCCAAAAAAAAAAGAAAACTAAAAAACCAATCATTATATTGTATAATTTACGGTAGATAAAGAAAATATTGTGGTTTTTATTAATGATTTACAAGTAAAATAAATAAGATAACCTAAATTCGGAAAGGAAAATTAAAGTCATAAGTTTTTGGTTATATGAAAAGGAAAATGACGCATAGAAGAGAAAACGTATAACTCACAATTAATTATGTATGGTTCAACCATGAAAAGCTAGAGTTGATTGAATCTAGATATTAAAATATAATAAATACACTCGTGTACCCATTAAACGTATAATTATTTCAACAAATATTGTTATAGTTTATTATTCACCCAATAAATTTTGTTTGTCTCCCTCCAAAAATAGGAATACAAATTTTAGCCATTGTATATTTATCCTAGACTAGTTATATTACATTTAAATTGTTTAAAGAGCAACGAACCATGAGTGTATCAAGGCTTTTTTCAAAGACATCATGGTCTTCTATTCTCAAGAAAAACTCACGTCTTAGATTATGTTCTTAGAAAAACCTACTCGGGAGACCTTCAGTCCCTATGGCTGGCATTGATAACCTAATTAATAAAATATACTTTTTTGTGTTTGACTGATAAGATTTTAATACCCTTTTTATTTATGAAATTTAAAAAGCTTAAAATTTATGAATGAAAATTGAAAACAAATATAAGAAAATCAACAATGACTTGTCCCTCTTGAATTTGATAACGAGAAGCTTTCTTGTGGGATATATAATAAACATTGAGCATTGATTGGGCCTTTTAACATTGCTTTCTGACAAATTAAAAGTAGCCGCATTTTGATTATGATCGTGTACGTTAATAGTTTCTTGAATAAGATGTAAAGCAAAAGGCTACAAAGGTTGCAATTGCGTTACACGATTGAACTTAAAATATGCATATTGTGCCAAGGAAGGAATCTTCTGGTCAAATTTCAATGAATCTTTGACTACCATCGCAATAATACAGAAAACTTTTACATTCATTAGAAAATGGTGTCATCACGACACCAAAAGATTAGGAAAAGAAGACGCGAAAAAGGTATTTATAATTATTCATTCATATATATTTTTTAAAAAAAAAAAACAAGAAAAACACCTAAATGTGTGTTTGATTGGGTTTCTGGCTTTCTTCAAACTATGACATTTCTGAACTGATCAATTATTGACGGAATTCAAAAGGAAATAGCTTTTTTAGGAGGATTTTAGCAAAAGAAGATTTTAGTAACACACATAAGATTATATCATGTGAAAACCTAATATTAATGAGATAACTCTAAAACCCTATTTAATTGGGTCATTCATTTAAAATCTTGAAAATAAATATATGATATATATTAACACACATTAAAATTAATTTATTGATTCAAAACACAATTTTTTTAATCAACTCTAATGTAAACCATATATTTATTTTCAATATTTCAAAATGACAACACAGGTAGAGTTTAAGAATTTCTCTATAAGATTGGTTTTTCACATGATACATATTTATTGTATTCACATGATATAATTCTTATATATGTATTAAGTGTTTAGTAATAGAAATTTAAAATTTGTAAAAGGATATTTTATGATAAAATGATTAATTTACATAATAATGAATATTTTAAGTAATAAAACAATAAATATAAAGATTATATCATGTAAAACCCGATCTTAATAAAAAAAAATATCTTAACTAAATCTGAACTATTCATTTGGAATCCTGAATTCCTGAAATATATACATTTGAATTGTCGCATAGAATATTAGAATCTAGTCCAATACTCCAATCTAAACTTGCATCTTTTCATTCAATGATAACGAATCACGGCCCAAAACTTTGGTTTCACGTCGAGGCCCAATATTCTGGAAATGGGTTATATCAAATCCTTATTGGCTTAGTGCCTTAGTGGGCTTTTTCTTTTTTCCTAATATTTAACAAAGTTAATTACACGGTTCATGCCCATATTGCAATATTTCAAGTTTGATGCTTACATTTTAAAAATTACATACATAATTTTCTTTGTTTAATAGTTTTGATTTTATTGCTGCTTTTGTTTATCAAAGTTAGTTAGGGAAAGGGATGATAATTACTTTTATTTGAAAGAACAATGAACTGGATGATCTATGTTAATCAAACTGGCCGAATTCTAAGGTTTACAAAATAAAATGTTCATAGCTTGAAAAAGCTAGGTTTCCCTTATTCAAGGTGAGTTATATGACTCCCTTTTCATGTATTTTGGGAGACATGTTTGCTTAAAACACTTTTTTCACAATGGACTTGATTTTCAAAGTAAACTTTTAATGTATGATAATGGTTGCATATGTTTTAGGAATTCTATATGTAAAACTTTATTTACCCACAAAAAAATCAACAACTGAGTTGTATTGAAATTTATATAAATACAAATTCTAAGATGCATGCAGTATATGCAAATGGTCACATATATAGTAAATATTGATGGTAAAATTGTAGGTAAATGATGAAAAATAGAGGCGGGTTTGTTGTCAAAGAAGAACAAAATAGATTGATAGAGATGAAGCCTAGCTTTAATATATCAGAGTAAATACTATAGAAAGAAAATACTAAATAGATTTATTAAAATTATTTAAGCTTAAATTCACGATTATATATACATAAAAGAGATTTATATAATGCACTACACACATTTATTCTATCAATTGCAATGTGGTCTTCCTGATCATGTTCTCTTCTCATGATCCCCGTTAGTTTTGATCTCTTGGTTTTGACCATTCGTGGCGTTTTTCTCGGTCGCTAACTCCAAATCACCATCATTTTCACCATCTTTGATCAATTCAATTGGTTTACAAGTGTATAAATAAGCACAAGTCACGTAGTAAACTAAATTCACAACTTGTATACCACTCATTAACCAATAGTAGTAATCAAGTTTCCCCTTGTTTAAGTTCCGGTCGGGTAGCCAGTTGTGTTCTTTGCCGGTGTAGTCGTGGATCATCGATACCACGAATGTGCCAACATAGCTCCCGATGGAAATCGAGATCCAATTCAGTGCCATGCAAGTGCTTCTCATGCTTTCGGGTGATTGATCATAAAGAAACTCCAAATGCCCCACTGATGTAAATGCTTCGGCTATCCCGTGTAGACAAAATTGAGGAACTAGCCAAAAAACCGATATGGGAATTATGGCATTTGGTTTGTCGATTAGATTATGATCAGAAGCCACTTGTTTTCGTTTTATTTCGACTAGTGCGGATACTATTGTTGAAAGTATGTAGATAACGTAACCGATTCCCATTCGTTGTAAGCTTGTGGCGCCTATGGGGTTGTTTGTGATACGGCGTGCAAGCGGGACGAAAAACCGTTTGTAGGCCGAAAGACAAATGATCATGGTGAGAACACTAAAGATCGAGAGGCTCGCGGGTGGTATCTCGAAGGACGGTGACATGTGGCGGTCCATAGTCCCGGCTTGTATGATAATGAAGCTATGCTGATGGGACATTGAGGTGACTATGAGAATTGCAGCAGACCAAATGGGTACCATTCTTATGACCGATTTTAGCTCCTCGACCCTGTGGACTGTCGCTAGTCGCCATAGGTTCGGGGAGCCAGATTCTTTCATATCATCTTCTGTCACTATTGCAGCTCGGTCAAACCACCTATATGAAACAGAAGCAGAAAATTTAAAGTGAGGTATTGTAGAAAGATGATACGTGTTTCTAAAAACATTTATTTATTAGAATGGATAGATATGACAACATTAATAATTACTAAAATTTAATTTTTAATAACCCTATTATTTAGTTTGATATGATCTTAATTAAAGCTGAGGTTCATTACTTTAAAGTCTCTGTATGTAGAAGCCTTCCATCAGCCGAAATCCCGGCATCTAGTTTTTTATTTTCATACAAAAGTGTCACGTCTTCGGGCACGACAAGTTTCCGCTTCTTAAAACCAGCCACCACCACCTGTGCCACTCGAACCAATGGGCTCCCTTCAGGCTTAACCCGTCGATAAAGATGAGCCGCCGCCACAAACGCGATAAATGATAAAACCATCGCAATGGTTGGGATCCCAAGCCCTAGGCCCCAACCAATATGGTCTTGAACATAGACCACCATGGTTAGGGCTGTCAGGGTTGCCAGTCCCATACAAAAATAGTACCAATTGAAGAAGTTACGACCCACACTACTTGGGTTTGATTTTCCGGTGGACATGTCGAACTGATCGGCTGCAAACGTGACCACGTTAGGGCGGATGGCACCGGAGCCGAGGGAGGTGAGCAGGAGGCATATGTAGAGAATCCATAGTTGTGATGATGAAGCTTCTATGCAGTTTTGTTTGGTCGGACACGGTGGTGGTTTTAGTTGTGGTAGTATTGACGATGTGGTGATACAAACCATCCCCTGAAATTTTAAAATTTAGTGCATTTAGTTGTAACATTTTGAATTAGAATTAGCATAGAAATTAAATATTAATATATAACTAGTAAGATGCCAGCGCGATGCAGCGGAAAACAAAACAATTAGGCTAATGATTTTGGCTCGTAAAAAGCTTAAATCACCTAATGTTTATCTAATCAACTCTTTTAACTAAATAATTTATTATGATAAAATTTATAATTTAAAATGGCAAATATGATATGACAAAAGTGTGAAGAAGTAATTTATTTGATTTGAAAGGTTTTTCTTTTATAGGTATTAAACGACACTTTATGTTTTAAATGTATTAATGTGAGACAAACTAAAAAGTAAAAGAAAACATTTAGTTTATGGCTTTTAAAGCTTTGTTTGTTATACTTTATGTTCTAAGAGTTGTAAAACTCTTAATTTTAAGAGTTTTGATAAAAGACGATTATATCCTTCCTATATGTATTATATAGTTGTGTATATAAAAGTTAGTTGTAACATTTTGAATTAGAATTAGCATAGAAATTAAATGTTAATATATAATTGGTAGTGCACATCAACTATTAAGATCCACAAATCCGTGACCTGGATCATAATATTCCTTCACCATATCACGCCCTCTGAATGTATTACTTTATTCAATTAAAAATATCCACAATTATATATTGCTTCACAGCTAACATGTCACGTGTAAAGGAAATACCGCGATTCCATGTATAGCCAACACATAAGACATAGTAACTAATTCAGTAAGCTCATGGGACTTTTAAAATTTTATTTAATTCAATAATTGATTTTTAGAATGAAAGCTCTAAACGAGCAAAGCTCGAGCTCTCTTCTATGAGTTGAGCTCGACTTAATTGACTCGTTTTCATCCTATTTAATTACCACTAATTAAACGATAAATCCACATAGATACAATATATATTGACTCGAACTGTTAAGCAAAATATGTTTGCAGGTCTAACCCCAAAACTGATTCAAACATAGTCAATCAAACAAACCAACAAATCCATTTTAGGTTCATGTCGATCTCAAATTCACACAGCTACTAAAACGTGATTATATATTTATGTGTGTGATTGTTTATGTGGGTACATACTTATACTAAACATGCATATGCATCAAAATGATCATATTATTTAAACAAATTAATTAATTAATTAATTATATTGTCATAGAAAACGAAAAGAAAAAACGAACATACCAGTAAATAAACAAGAAGACCAATAACGATGGTGTAAAATCGGCCAGCAAAAGAATCAGCAATTAGAGCACCAATGAGGGGCATAAAGCTTGATGTGCCCCCAAAATTGGTTAATATGTTTGAAGCTTTAACCATCGGAAGGTTCAATTGTTTGGTCAAATATGTTATCAAATTTGCATGAAAACCAGTTCCAGCAAACCTATCGCATACCTCGTTTGCTGCATGCAATAAAAAAAAAAAAATCATATATCACTTAATTATCTCATCATTCTCGATCTATCATCATATGCATGCTTAGTAATTAACTTGTTATTAACCAATACTTATATATATTCGAACACTTTAATTTACAAAATTATATATACATATATTAATTTAAGTATGTTCATGATGCATTTGTTAGAATCTTAGATAAATACATAAATAAATAAATAAATAAATAAATAAGTAAATGATTCACTTCCTTTTCAGAATACTTATTAATCATACAAAGAACTCCATGTTCGCTCCATATTTTTATTTATCTTGTAGTATGTTACTCCATCATATCACGTGAACGATGACAGAAAGGTCAGTGGTGTCGCAACAATATTGAATTTTGAATAAAATACTTTTTTCCTATAATTTTGTTATTAATATATTTTCATCTTTTTAGCTCAAAGAGACTTGTTGAAATTAAGTAGTTCGTGAAGTGTAACTTATGGCCGGCCTAAGCACGTACCAAATGGTATGATAAAGTCAAACTAAAAACTAAACACAGCGTGGAGTTAATTGTTGAGATGATCCTATAATTTATTAATATCTTACTTTTGTTTCTTAGGTACTTAAATTGCTTATATTGTCCCAAATCTTTAAATATTCGTAAAAATACAGTCTTTTAATATTCCTCACTAAAGTGAAACATAGAAATTGTATGTGTTACAAATGTTTAAATGTTTAGAAACACAAAAGTTATTTATGAAATCTAAGAATTAAGAGTGAAACATTAATTAACAAAATACAGAGACCATATCGACATTTTACTATATATGTGTGCGCGCGCACACACACACATATATTGAGGAATTGTATCATATGAAAAGTCGATCTTAAAAGAAACGCTTCAACCACCCATTTAATTTGGAATCTTTAAAATAAACATGTGATTTGCATTAAAATCAATTAAAACATTTGGGTTTGAATAGACAAATAAATGTTAATGTGGTTTAATGTGAACCACATATTTAATTTTAAGAATCCAAACGAATGACTAAGATAGGGTTTAAGAGCTTCTCTCTAAGATCGGGTTTTTATATGATATAATCCCTCACTATATTGAAATGTTCAGTTTATATATTACATGTATTCTTCTGAGAATCCACTTGAGGGTCTGGTGTTTGTTCCCATTAACAACCGGGGTTCGTGATAAAGTTCTTTGTAAGGAATGAGTTATTTACGAAATTACAAGTATTAGACTCCTAACTATACATAGAGCTCTATGAGATATTTTAGTTTAGAATGAAAGAAACACACACACACATATATAAACACACATACATACATACATACATACATACATACATACATACATACATACATACATACATACATACATACATACATACATACATACATACATACATACATACAGGGTTTGTATATTATGAGAGATATGAGTGTGTGTTTGAGTGTGTGTGTAGAGAGAGAGAGACCTAGAATGAATGGCATGGTTTTAATGCCTCCAAGACCTTTCTTGTTCTTGGTATCTTCATAGATAGTTTCACCATTATCATGGTCTTTGTTTGGAGACATTTTGCTCTGCATGAATGAATGAATGAACAAGTAGATTATATATAGTAATTAATTAAGTAATGAGTGAACCCAATCATTCACATGGACATAAATTAAAGTGGTGAAGATGAGTCATGACAAAATGTGGATGCAACTTGTCTAGTTCACATTTCAATCTCAATTTCAATATGTCACTCTCACACTTCAATAACATGCACACTCACCAAATTAATATGTTAAATATAGCTATCATGCAATCACCAAAATGGTAAAAGTTTTTACCATACTTCCTAACAAACATAAAATACCAAAAACTTGGATCCAAGAAATCTCATTAATTCATTTGCAGTATATATTTTGTACGTATTTCTCCAAATTTATTAGACAGTTTATAGCACTTTTACATCTCTCAAAAATATTTCTGATATTTTATAATAGTTAAGTTTATCTTTATTGTATTTAAAACTTCTGATTTTGAAGTGTCGTTTTATTATGAAGAATGTTAGTATTTGTTGATATTGAAGGAAACAAGAGAGTAATACATGAAGTTTTATTTTCTTTTTTATTTTCTTTCTATTTTTTTTGAACGACATTTGATCTCAACGTGTGAACCACTGATTTTCAGGCCACGTCACCAAGGTCTATAGTTGCCATGACCTTCTATTTTGAAAGCCAAGGAGTAACGGTAGGACACAACTCCTTTGGTAAAGTTTTATTTTCTTAATGAGAGAGAGAGAATAAAAAGTTATGATATAAGTAAATAGTGGACATATAATTAGGGTAGAATAGAATGTATCAATTGCCCATATCACGTTTCATATCAGTTTTATTCATGCGAGATGAAGATAGTTTGGCACTAAAAATTTTATTTCCTGTTACGGGTTTAGGTAATTATTTACAAGTTTGACAAATATGGAAATATATCATCAAATGGGTGGTTCATACATATGCTAAACATCAACAGATCCACACAAAATAAAGCAAGTCTTCGATCAAATTGGTTTATGAAAAGACGCTTAAGAATTGGGAAAGTAGGAAGCAATACAATGTAACCATCATTAATTTATTAATTAATTTATTTCTTCATTTTTCATAGATAATTTAGGATAATCTTATCAGCTTTAAGATTTAAACTTACAGCTTTTAGTTGACAAATATAAAATTTAGGGATAATATCATATATCCCCTTATTAAATATCAAAATTACATATACCCCCAATGTTAAACTAAAATTACAAATATCCACATGTTACAAAATTGTCCCTTAGTAAGGATAAATATGTAAATTGTTTTTAGTTAGTTTATTAAGGGTAAAATAGGAAATACATAATTTGTTTTTTAATTAAATGGATAAATATGTAATATATTTGGTTTAGAAAGGGGAAATATGTAATTTAGTTTTATGATTGGGTAAATATGTAATAAATGGTTTTAGTAAGGAGATATATGTAATTGACCCTAAAATTTATTACACTAAAAATCTATATGTAACATGAGTAAATTAATCAATCTATACTAATAAATCAAAATAAAATGTGACACATGTCATTTTCTTAAATTATCTTTGTAAAAATTTTTTCGTTTCTCTCTCCTATTAAATGCACCATATTCAATAATAATAATATTAAATATAATTTTATACATTTTTAAATTAAAAATGTTTTTAAATCATTAAAAATTATATTAATTTAAAAGAGAATAATTTTTTACAATCTAAATTATTATAAAATATAAAATATTGAATAATTGTTTTTCAAAACGAAATATTCAAAAAAACAAGCTTTAATAAACTTATTGTTTAAATAAATATTATTATTATTTTGTTACTTATTTATTAAACTATATAAACTATTAATCATATTATTATTGACTATTTATTATTCTTTTATTTAACCCGTGTAATACATGGAGTATTTAACTAGTGTGTGTATATATATATATATATATATATATATATATAAGTGTTCAAATAATAACCAACTTTTAAAGCAATAACCCAGATCACTTTGCTCAGATGAAGCCAAATTTTGAATTTTTGAACATCATTGTAACACGTACATTTAGAACAGTATGTTCTTTTATGAGTTTGTGAAAATTCATCACCGTTTAAGAGATATTATCATTGTAAGTTTTTAATTTACAGCACTGTAATTGTTTTAGGCAAAAACTTACAACGATGTAAACTCTCAAACGGTGATGAATTTTCGCAAACTCATAAAAAAACATAATGTTCTAAATGTGTTACAATGATGTTCAAAAAAATCCAAGATTTGGCTTCATTTTGGCAAAGTTATCTTAATTATTGCTTTAAAAGTGGGTTATTATTTGATCCCAATCCTATATATATTAATTTTTAATTTTTAATTTTTTGATTTTCAAAAATTAAAATATATTACATACATAAAAAATAATCTTGTTTATATCATTAAGTTTCACATACTTTCTCAACTCAAATAGGTTTTTAATTAGTTTATTCTTCTCTCTCAAACACACACACACACACACACACACATATAAGTATATTGTATCATAAAAAACTCAATCTTAAATAAGAAACTCATACATACATATATACATGCATACATATATATATATATATATATATATATATATATATATATTTTGAAAATAAATATATTGTTCAGACATGATTTAAAGTTTTCCTATCTAATATTTAGTTTTCACATGATACAATTCATACACACATATAGGATTTGAAAGTTATAAATTTATTACTGTTTAAAAACTAACATTGTTGTAAGTTTTTGACTTACAACAGCTACTGTAACTATTTTAGAGTCCAATCAATAAAAACCTCAACTTCTGTTTTTCAGAATCTAAAGAATTTTTTTATACGTTTTACATATTTGTTATGTGTGCGTCTTATAGAAATTTTCCTTCATTTTTCATTCATTGGAAGAAGAGGGCTTTAACTTTTTGAATATACAAGTTCCCATGAAAATCCTCTCCTAATCAATCGCATGATAATAACATATATTTTTTTATTGCAAATATACGGTCACTCGGGATCACCCCACTGAAAATCCGCACAGTGTGTCCTGAGTGTATTTGATCCGTCAATGGCAAAAGAGAAGGAGAAACGGAAAGCATGCACCGTTTAAACGCCAAAATGGTCACCGTCGAAGGAGGGGGCGGTGTTGCTGCTGACCCCGCCCATGTCCCCGCGGAGCCAGCGACATATATATTACACCCGGTCTAAGACCATCCACATTCCACAATGGTCACCGCACTGAAAATCCTTTCACACCGAAATTTCCTACCACGTCATCACTCCACTGAAAACCACAAAACCCCACAGTGGTCACCCCACTGAAAACCCTTTCTCACTATATGCCTTGGACCAATCAGAAAGTGAGAAACAAAGCTTGGACCAATCACAAATCAAGAAGGGTAGCAGGGAGCGGGGGCCGTGGGAGGGGGTTGGGCGGGAGCCGTTGGGGCGGGTGACGGTGTTCCCGCTGAAAGCCGCTGAAAGGGCCAAGGCCGCTGGGAGGACGGGGTGACCATTGTGCCCAGCCTAATGGCTAGAGCTAGGCAACGACGTACCCTCACTCCACCAATCATCATTGGCTTTACAACCTCATCTTGTAGGCAGAAAGAACTACAATCTAATATTTTTTAAACGTCTCTCTAAAACCGTTTTTTAACATCTTACGTTTTTTTAATATCTTATCTATAAATATACAATTGTTTGTTTCTAAACGGTTTTTAAAGCTTTTGTTTTTTAGATTTCTTTTTATAAAGCCGTATGTTTTTTAACGTCCTTTAAATACAGCTTAGTTCTTTTAAACTTCGTTTGTAAACTGTTTGGTTTTTTTTAAACATCATTTTCAAAACCAACAACTTTTTTTAAACGTCGATTGTAAAATCGTTTGGTTTTCTAAACGTCATTTATAGAATTACTTGTTCTTTTCTCTAAAACCTTCTGTCTTCTTTAAAACCGTTCACTGAGAAAAAAACAAACCATTATGTAGTGACGTTTATGACAAGTGTTTGGATGATCAACCAAAGTACTACCACCATTTCTTTTAATTGTATACAGGTTAACATTAATTATTTCATAATTGAAATCTCAAACATTTCTTTTACTTTTTGGTTGATTTGCCATGATAGATGCTGTTCATTTGTTATATTTATATGATTACTAGTATACTACTATGTAAGAATGACAAAATGGGTTGGTAATGTTAGGTTGGGTTGAAATGGGTAATGCTAGATTGAATTCGGGACAAAATAAGTGCTAGTTAAAATGATTTTAAGGAAAATAGATTTGGGTCTAATGGATTGTTTTTAGTAAACATTAAATTTAAATCAAATTAAAATGAGTTGTAACTAATAAATAGTTTACCTTGAACCAAAGGCCACATACGAGAACACGATCATGAATACCAAAACATGAATAAAAGAACACATCATAATGATTTGTCATTGTATCACAAAATTATAAAACATACTTTATCGTAAAAGAGGACATATTATGTCGTAAAACCTGAAGTTTTATTTCGCCATAAAAGTTGAATTTTGTCGTAAAAGTGCTAGTGATTGCATTGTAAAACTTGAAAGCATGCATACAATGCCAGAAATTGTTGTCAAAAAACTCAAATATGAACATAAACGTAATGATAAACATAATAAAATATAATATTTAAATTTGATTTTAGAAAAGGTTGTAATGAGTTTTTATGTTTTATACTTTTTTGGCCAAAAAAGGACATAAGTTTTTATCAAAATTATAATACTCAAATTTTTATAGCAAATGTAAAAATACAAGAAAAAAGTGGTTAGTGATAATGTTTTCTTATGGACGATAAAATGATTAAAATAACTTGTATAAATATACATGAAACGTATAATGTGAAAATAATCATTTTCTTGAAATTTCTGTTTTAAGATATGGTTATTAAACCTATAATATTATACAAGTTCACACCAGCTCCAATTTTGTAACCTCTCTAGGGCTAATTATGTCATTTTAGTTTTACGACGATGATGATGACCCAATAGTGTCCGGTAATGATTATGACTAAATGAAGTGGTACTATATAGGCTCATACATTATTACGCATAATGCGCTTTGCTGCATTATATATGGATACGAAATATCATATAAAAGTTTTTTTTTAGTTATGGAACTTTTGATGGAAGTTGCAATTAATTTTTTTTACTCGTATATTAATATTACAAAACTTTTTTATTATTGTAATAAAATGAAGATTATATCAAATGATAACCTACGTGGTGAACATTAAAATTAAAGAAAAAAGGTAAAAAAATCAACTTTAATAAGATTTAATATAAACCATATATTTTTTTATAGTTAATTACATGGATGGTTCATGTGCTATGCGCAGATTGCATTGATAGTCTTTAACTTTGAGAAATTACATTGATGGTCTAACTGTTAAAAAATATACCCAAGAGACATCCACTCTAGAAATAGATAACAGACATTCACTCCAGTCTCAAGGGGCTACATATGTTACATTTTTACAAACAGTTAAGAACACCAATACAATTTCTCAAAATTAGAGACCACAAATGCAATCTAAGTATACCACAAGGACCATCCGCGTAATGAAATCGAATATATATTTATCTTTAATATTTCAAATAATGACTCGTGTATGTTTTAAGTGTTCCTTTTATAAGACTTGAAATATATATATCTATTTTTAAGATTTTAAATGATACAATCCACTTATACATACACACATGATATGTATATACACACGCACACATCATAAAGAAGCTTGTTTCGTCAACCAACGAACATAAATATAAAATGTGTTTATATATATATGTTTATCTTCGTTAGTATGTTTATCAATGGAACTTTAACCTGATAAACATCAAAGTGAGTTAGATGAGTGTGTATCCAGCAAAGCTTGCCTAGTGATTAAGGCTTAACTTTTTAGTTTTATCCTTGAAAACTAGGGTTAAAGTCTCACTGGTGACACTTTAATGGATACCAGGTGAGAGGTGGAATCCTAAGCTTAATCTCGGGTTATGAATCAATGGGGGGCGAGGGTTTACATATTCCACGGGGTTCTCGCGCATCAGGTTTATACGACGCATATAGTATTGAAGATGTGTTAAATTAAAAAAATTTAACGTATATGTTTATTAATTCATTAAAATAAGAAATAATATGTGTAAATAATAAGCAACCCCAAATTAAAACAAACCGAGTTTCACTCACCAATACTGCAGATCGACCTGTAAGAAATATTAAGTCGATCTTTTTCTGTCAAACAGATAACCAACCAGCGAAGCATTTTAATTTTAATTTAATGAAACATACCAGTTAAGTAATTTTGTTGAAGCGCAATTAACGATCGAATTTATGCCTAATTACTATATATGAACAATTATAAAGGGAATGAACAATTATTTTGTTTATATATAGCTGAATGTTTTGAGAAAAAAACACGTATGCCGTGTAGTTGAATTGGCAAAACGCTTTCTCATAATTTGGCTTTCTAATTATTCATCCGGGTTCCAATCCCTCAGATTATTTTTTCCTTACTAACAATAATTAATTAACTATAATCCTAATTTTTGCAGACGGTATGATTTATTGTTTTATGATGAATTGACAGCTGTAAGGATCGGTTTTTGGTATACGTTTTGATATCCGTGATGTTGTCACCAAGACTGGACATTACGACTCAGCCTTTAATTTTAGTCGAACGTATGAGACGAGTTTTAGATTGGTTAGTGATGTCTGCGGAAGAGATAAGGCGCGCTTTATGCCTACCCTGAAATGAGATAGACAAAATTGAAAGAGTGATTTTATTTTAATAGTAATTATAATAATGATATTTTTTTTCCATTTTATTGGTTCGTCTTTTGTTATTGTTTATTAATGTTAGATTTTACGACTAAGCATGACATTTTTTTGTTATGGTGTCACGGATACATTTATGATGCCTACGATTTAAGGTTTTACGTCAGATTGGCAAACATTGTGCCATGTTTTTATATCTACGTTTTGATATATAGGATCATGTGTGCTTTCTGGTATTTAAAATTATGACGGAATGCCCGCCGCAACGCGCGGGGAGCCCGCTAGTTAGCTAACAAATTAAAACGAATAATTATTTAATTTATTAAGAAAGAGTAAATGGATAATGAAGGTTAAGTTGGATTTGAGTAGCAAGTGATATATTTGATTTGCAAAGATTCGGGTTGGCATTGAAAGGTAGTGGAGTGTCCACCCAGAAAAACGTATGAAATAGATGACTTCCATGCTTACGTAAATAAGCTAAAAGCCAAATTAATAATTAATAAATTTCAATAAATATTTTTCTTTTAAACTTATGAATATTTTGGACTACAGAAATTATGTTGGGACTCTTGATTGTAGTCAAAGACGATTCCAAAGTCAAAAATTTAATTAGAAAACACAAATAAACCTAGATTTTTTATATATTAAAACCAAATCCTGGATAGACCGGTATAAGAATTGATTTGATAATCGATCTTGTTATAAAATATTGATTAGACGAGTGGTCAAAGACCAAAAATTTAATTACATACAATATGTTTATTTTAAAGAGAAATATAGACACTACGTTATAAACTCGTGTTACATGGTTTGGGTTAAAAAAAAATAACGCAACTAAAATACATACAGATACATGTTATAATCGCAAATACAGATAGTTTGGGTTGAAAATTTCTTTGTATACACATTGTCGTGTTTTATCAAAAATTGTATAAATACAAAGTATAATTAACATGTCATATTTATATTTTATACCATTTAAAATTATGAAATATAACATTTGAATTAATATTTTATATGTTACGTATATAAAGTAGATTCAATTGAAATATAGTTACCTAAATTTTAAGTAAAATCAGATAAGTATGTAACTGATAAAGTTTTTAAATTATTTTTATTTCAATTTATTAAATTGTATTCGCATGTGATAAGGCTAAAAAAAATGTGTCTTATCAAGGATAAGGTTGAGAAATTACAAGAAATATTTTATGATAAATAAATTTACATAATATGATTTTAATATATTAACATTATTAATAAAGATATATTTACAATTCATTATAAAGAAATTTCAGAAATTTTGTTAAATATAAATTTCATTTAAAATTTTAAAAAATAACTAGTAATATTTGCTAGATTATAACAGTACAAAATCTTGTATGCGAAAAAAATAGATAAATTAGCTTTAAATTATGTGTGTTTTTGTTGTGTTAAAAAAGTAACTTCAATATATTAAATTATAGTAAAAAAAACCAATGATTTATTTTTAAATCAATATACTAAAATTTGCCACGAATAATCAGGTCACAAAAAAAGTAGCAATAATAAGTGTTTATTTTTTAAGTATGATTAGATTTGTATGAATAATGAATTTAGATTTAACGTGAGATTGACATATGACGAAATAAATACGAAGCTTTTGTGTTGATGACACATGTTAATCTTAAAGAGAGATTTAGGGTGGTAATGACTCATAAGCATAAAAAAATTATTTTTTTATTACAAAATGTTTGTATCTGTGTTTTTTTTTTATATAAAAAACTGAGAGCAAAATTTGAAATAAAAGAAAGAAAGAAGTTAAGTTCCTCTATTATAAATTTATAATGATCCGATATCCTTCTTTGTGTGGTGTATTATACTCTTACGATTTTATCATAACATGACTTGCATTATTTAAAATTTGATTTCCAATCTCAATTCTACATTCAATCTACTCTGCTACGCAAATAGATATTTATTGACAAAAACAAAACAAAAGAAAAATGGTCGCAAATTTAATGACTGATTTGCAACAAACATGGCAAAACCCGTCCACTCGCAAAACATTCACAGAAGTTGTGATCGCTTAAATTCGTTCATAATTCACTATCTCGAGAATTTATGACCTTAGACGGTAACAGAAAACCTAAAATCCAGTATAAAAATCAAAATTCAGTATAAATAAAATTAAATCCACTATAAAAAAACAAAATCTAGTATGAAAATCAAAAATCTAGTACAAAAAATAAAAAATTAGTAAAAAAATAATAACGTAATACAAAAACAAAAATAGAGTACAAAAACCACAAAAATATAGTACAAAAAAGAATCTAATATAAAAAAATACAAACATAAGATGTTATATCTAAATTATCATATCATATGTTAAAAGTTCATTACTTTTACTTTTTTAGACAAAATTATTATCACATTTCAAAATTCTATTATTTCATACTGTTTTTAGACAAAAACCTTTATATATATATATATATTAAGTTCAAGTAAAAAGTGTGAGATTGGTGAGAAGGGTGAGAATGATTGTGAAATTGACAAGTGGCATTTCTATAATTTAATAAAAAGGGTATTTTGGTCATTGTGTTTAAAACTTAAAATCATTGTGTTTAATGCTTCAGCTCATTGTGTTTAATTTTTTATTATTGTGTTTAATTTTTTTGTATCATATTTTGGTATTTTGTTATTGTTTTTATGCATTAAATAAATTGTTCTTATTTATTTTTTATGTTTTGTGTATTAAAAGTACATAATTGTGTTATTTCATCATTATGTTTTTAAAACTCATAATTTTAAAAAACATAAATTGTCTTTATTTTTTGGAAAATACATTTTGGTCATTGTGTTTTATGTTTAGGTCATTGTGTAATATATTCATCATTGTGTTTTATCTTCAAAACATTGTGTAATATACTCATCATTGTGTCTTACATTCATGTCATTGTGTAATATATTCATCATTGTGTTTTATTTTCAGAACATTATGTAATTACTCATCATTGTGTCTTACGTTCGAGTCATTGTATTTTATCTTCATATTATGTAATATACGCATCATTGTGTTTTACATTCAGGTAATTGTGTAATATACTCATTATTTTGTTTTACGTTCAAATCATTGTGTAATATACACATTATTATGTTTTACATTCAGGTCATTGTGCAATATACTTATAATTGTGTTTTAGTTTCAGGTCATTGTGTTATGTTTTTAACAATTTGATTATATCTTATCATTGTTTTTTATGTACTAGATGAATTTGTTTATGTTTTATCGTTATGATTTATATATAAAAAGTACGTGATTGTGTGGTTTTGCATTATTATTTTTAAAGCTCACCATTTTATAAAAAAATAGTAAGACACAATGACGAACAAAAAGAAACAATCACAAACAAAAAGACATAATAACAGACAAAAAGACACAATGACGCATTACCTAAATATCAAAGGTGAAGGAAAACACAATTTTTCTATTTTTTATATAACAATACTATACTCGTTTTAAAGATAAAAAATGCTCGTTTTTTTGGTGTAGTTTTTATAAAAAAATAACATCGTATGTAAAAGTTATGTCCGTTTAAAGAAATGGGGGGAACATGATAAAAAGTCAACAAAAGTATCTATAACTAAAATATGTTTCTACTAACTTTTTTAATAAAACTTTGATCTTAGCCATTAAATTGTAGATCTAAGGTCTATAATCCTTCTCACACTTCTCACCAGTTTAACCTTTTTTACTATAACCTCACCCTATATATATATATATATATATTGATTTAGAAATTTTATTACGGTTATTTATTAGATATTTACTAAATAATGAGAGTGTGAATGCAGACAGCGTGTGTAGGTCGGCAAACATGCCCGTGACCAGGTGTCGCTCTGTTTGCGGATGATATATCACTCCCCTTCACTGTTTTTTTCACTTTGGTCAACGATCAAGGTTCTTTGTTCACATGCTATGTGACCACATACCCGAGGGGCCTATAGCAAACAACTAATTACCTCTGTATAAGAAAAATGTTAGGAATTCTTTCACTTATGTTATTTGTTTAGCTTATTAACGTATTACATAAAAAAAATAAGTTAGAATGCCTTGTAAAAAGAAATGAAAAACAAAAAAACGGAAAACAAATTTTATTGAGACCGGTTGTGACTAGTTTTGTAAGTTTCTTTCAAAATAAAGGTTTTTATGGGACCTTATCATACACACGTTAAAAAAAATAGATTTTACCCGTACTTCAAGTCATCGTTGGTGTCGTAGGGATGTACGCGGTGCAATTTGGTTGGTTTTGCAAAACATTCGGAACCTATCCAGTGACTACGGTTTCAAAAAGTTACCAACCAAATCGACCATGTAAGTTGAATAAATCAAAACGACCGGTATTAACAGTGGCGTAACCACCCTTTGGGGAGGGGGGCAGCCGCCCTCCTTAAAAAAAATTTTCAGTGGTATATATATGTTAAAATTCTGACCGACTCTCTTAATATTTTGCAATCGCCCCCTTTAAATTTGTATAATTGGACTTGTGATGTGAAATTAAGTGATAGTTATACTTGTTCTTTTGGAAAAAGAGTTATCTAAAAAGTCTCTATATGTATTATTTTGGATAGATTCTAAAAAATAAAACCAAGTAGAGATCAACTAAGTCTGAAAATCTTAACTCATAACAAGATAAAAGCATAAATTGGGTAAACAAATATTGTATTTTAGATAGAAGTAAGCAGAACTATAAAATACAATGGGTTGAGATGGTAACATCTTAACAAAATAAAGGTCAAGATGGATAACTTAAAAATTAAGTGAATATAATGGATTCAAACAGATAAAAATGATCAGCAATAAATTTGATGAGAAAATGACTAAAAATTATTCAATTAAACTATTTGTTTAGTTACAATTCTCTTTAAGTTGAAAAAAATTGATGTTTATTAAAATGCCTGATTTAAATTCAAACTGATTTTGATTAAAACTCATCCTAACATCCACTCATCCTAGATGTATTGTATTTTTATTATCTATCTATTCTAATAAACAAAAATGTTTATTTGCCACTTGTCACATTCTAAAGCTATAATGCCACTTGTCAAATTTTTATACACTTATTTAATTATCTTTTATTAAATACATTATATTATCTCTCCTATTAAATAATTTATATTTTCTATCTTATTAAATAATTATAATAATAATAACTAATGATATTATTATTATTTTGCAAATTTAAAAATAGTTTTTATATATTTAAATCGAATCATTTTATTATAAAATATATTTTAAAAAGTTTATAAAATATATTTTTTCATAAATATCAAATTTTTAAAAAATAAGAAATATTTCAATTTGTTATTTTTACAAAATAATAGTTTTACAAAAAAATTCCTAAAAAAATTATTTCAAAAAAATAAAATATAAGCAGAAAAATATGTAAATGATGATAAAAGTTACAGTTTTTTTTTGTCTTGTATGTTTAACGGTAATTTCAAATTATGTTCTGTAACTTTAATAATTACAAAAATATTACCTTCTCATCTTACTTTAAAATAGTTAGTTTTTGATAGAAAATTAACTAATTAGATTTTTAACTTTAGGTAGTTCAAATATCTCACAAATCAAGAATGTTAAAGATATTAATTTAATTATCTCTTATTAAATACATTATATTATCTCTCCTATTAAATAAATTATATTTTCTATCCTATTAAATAATTATAATAATAATAATAACTAATGATATTATTTTTATTTTGCAAATTTAAAAATAGTTTTTTTATATTTAAATCGAATCATTTTATCATAAAATATATTTTAAAAATTTTATAAAATATAGTTTTTAATAAATAGCAAATTTTTAAAAAATAAGAAATATTTCAATTTTTTATTTTTACAAAATAATAGTTTTACAAAAAAAAATTCATAAAAAAATTATTTCAAAAAAATAAAATATAAGTAGAAAAATATGTAAATGATGATAAAAGTTACAGTTTTTTTTGTCTTTTATGTTTAACAGTAATTTCAAATTATGTTATTTAACTTTAATAATTACAAAAATATTACCTTCTCATCTTACTTTAAAATAGTTAGTTTTTGATTGAAAATTAACTAATTAGATTTTTAACTTTAGGTAGTTCAAATATCTCACAAATCAAAAATGTTAAAGATATTACTATTATTATTAAAAATTTTGATTATTGTTTTATTATCTAAAGTAATTATTAATACATAATTTAATCATTTTATAAAAAAATATCATCATTTATTATTTTTAAATTTTTATTATTAATTGTTTAATATTTTATATTTAATCCGTGTGTTCACACGGGTAATAGACTAGTACTTTTATATATGAAATTTAGTTTAATTTTCTTATTTTAACATGACCCGACCCGATTCGACCTGAATAGATCTGAACATAAGATAAAAAAAATTATTAACCTAGATCCTTAAATGAGCATAAAAATTTTTTCGCCCCCGTTAAAAAAATTTCTGGGTTCGCCACTGGGTATTAACAGTTTCACGGTTTCGGCTTAGTATAGTGGGGAAGTTATTTCAATGGGGTGACCACTACGGATTTTTAGTGGGGTGATGCCATGGCAAAAATTTCCAGTGGGGTGGATTTTTCAATGGTTGGTCTTATGTTTCTAGAAGACTAAAACCTTATATATATATATATATATATATATATATATATATATATATAGGGAAGGGATCATATAATAACCCTTTCTAATTGAGAAAACTCAATAACTCAAATCTAATGGTTCAAATTTCCAAGATTAAATCTAATGGTGACATGTGTCACTAATTAATTTTTAATACAAAAGGGCATTATGGTCATTTGTCTTAATTACAAAAATCAGATTTAATATAAGAGTGACAAGTGTCACACTCTTAATAAACCATCTATTTTTCTATTTTTAAATTAAAGTTCCCCCCTTGATTTTTATACACTTATAACTTTTTTATATTATGTTATTTTTTTATAAAAATTACACTATTAAACTCGTCATATTTTTCTCGTTAATTTCATTATAGTCTTGCCAAATTTTTTTCGGGGCGCTCGTAATTACACTAACGTAAAAAACATAAGTAAAATAATTTTTCTTTTTTTTCAAAAATTTTCCATCAATTTTTTTCTCTCTCATCTTAAATATATATTACAAACTTATTTTTTATTATAAAATTTAGTTAATTAGATAAATTTATATCAAATAAGATAGAAAGTTAGATAATTGTAACGTAAAATAAATAATAAGTTACAGCTCGTTACATCAGTGTAATTATGAACACTTTGAAAAAATTCAGCTTGTTACATCAGTGTAATTAGGAACACTTTGAAAAAATGCAGCTCGTTACATCAGTGTAATTACCAATGTTTTCAGAACCGGACCGGACGTCGAACCGGTCTCCTTACCGGTCAGAGGTCCGACCGGTCGGATCGGTCGAACCGGATTTAAGAACCGGATAACATCATAACTATTATATAAGCTATATATATGTATTATATGTATATATATGTATATGTGCAGTTATAAACAAACCATTATCCATATGTTAAAAGTAGAATTTGTTAAACAGATTATAATTATTCTTGCATTCTAATGCTTATCCTTGTCCCACATCATCTATCCCACATCAATTAATAAGGAATCTGTTAAGCAGCTTGATGTTTTCTTCATCCCACATCGACAGGAGTGAAATATTTAAGCTTTCAATCTCCTCTATATTAAGTGAAAGGGATAGTTCTAACATTTTCTTCATCCCACATCGCCAGCAGGGAAGATCTTTGCTTTCCATCTTTCCTATATAAGGTGAAGGGAACATGGGACTGAATTGCGTTTTTGAGGAACGGTTTAACCTTTTGCTCCGGTTCCCGGTTAAACCCGGTTAGAACATGAACCGTCCGGTTCGCAAGATAGCGGTTCAGAAGCCAAATTTGAACCGGTTGACTCTCCGATTCACGGCCAGACCGGTTCAACCGGCTGGTCCGGTCCGGTTATTAAAACATTGGTAATTACGAACACTTTGAAAAATTCAGCTCGTTACATCAGTGTAATTTCGAAAACTTTAAAATTTTTTGACAAAACTATACTTGAATTAAAGATAAAAATGTGACAAATTTAATGGTGTAATTTTTTTTAAAAAAATAATAATGTGTATAAAAGTTATGAAGGTTTAAAAAAATGGGGGGTAAACTTTTATTTTAAAAATCAAATCAAGTACACCTCACAAATCTCCAAAATACCCTTCAAGAAATCTCAACCACTCATTTTTCCCAGATTTAATATGGAACACACATTTCAAATTCATTAAATTAGACAACCAATCAAATTGGGTTTATAAGTTACCTCAATTACCATGGGTTAACATTCACTCATTTCCCTATATATATATATATATATAGGGGAAGGTTCAAATGAAAACTCCCTATTTCTAAGAAAACTAAGAAAACTCCTCACAACCAATCACATAATTTCTAAATATTTTGTTTTTTTGTTTTTATAAAGGGCATGTTCGTAAAACTCTCATCCACTATTTTAGGAAATTATTATTTTTCAATTAAATCTATATTTAAAATTAAAAGAGATAAACAATAACAAATTAAAAACCCTAGATTGATTTTGACGCCATCTCCATCTTCGCTGGCCTCCTCCTTCGTTCCACCACCTCCATATCATGTTCCGACTACTGGATCCTGTCGTATTGAACGGAGAAAGGTGATTCCGTTTTAAACAAACCCTAACCATCATCATCATCGATTAAGGAAGCATCGACGAGTGTGTTTTTGTCTGGTTCGATTGAGAGAGGAAGCAAAAGAGAAGGAATATCGGCTCATCCCTTCTCCGACGAACACCTTGGCCGGCTAATCACCGTCATCTTTTCACTTGTTCCAGCCTAACACACACCCTCTGTTGTGTGTGTGTGCGCTCTCGGTCGACAGGGAGAAAAAGAAAAGAAGCACCAACGGCGACGCTCAGGCGAGTTTGAAGAAGATGATGCGGCGGTTGGGGCAGTCGACGAGTTTGAAGAAGATGATGCGACGAGTTTGGCCGGAAGAAACAGGCACCACTATGTTGTCAACGTGAATGTGATCAGAAGTTCAAGTTTTTGATCACTAAGAACCGGGTTTGTGTGTGCTTACATATATGTAATCAAATTATCATACACTTACATTGTTCTGTTTGGTTGGTTAATTACATATATGTAAGCAGATTATATACCAGGTATGATTACATATGCGTAATCAAGTTGTGGTTATGTTTGGTTGGTTGATTACATATATGTAATCAACATGGTTGGTTGATTACGATGTTCTGTTTGGTTGGTTGATTACATATATGTAATCAGATATATACCAGGTATGATTACATATGCGTAATCAAATTGTTTGAATTTAATTTTTTGAGTGAATTTTTTTTTGGATTATTGGTTATATAAATTAGGAGATAGGAGGGAAAATGGTGATATCTATGTTTTGTTGTTACATATATGTAATCAAAAGATATGAGTTGTTTTTTTTATTATTTTGTTGTAATTTGATTGATTACATCTGTGTAATCAGATGATATGTACGAGAACACGTAAGCTAGTTTACATGTAAGATGATTACATATGTGTAATCAGTTGAGTTAATTCTTTTGATTGAAAAAATTTGAATTTTTTAATACGTATATGTAGTCATTTGTTAATTTAAATGTATAAAATTATTGATTAAATATTAAATATGTATTATTATTAGGAGAGATGAGAGATGAGAGAGAATAATAATTTTAGGAATTAATTAATTTATAAGAGAGAGAAAAAAATTGTTTGGACTAATCTACCCTTATAATTTACAATTAAGCACATTGATTAACATTTATTTATAATCTTATCACTACTTAATCTCAACCATTGATTACATTAATCAATGGTGGATTAAAGGTTTTCTTAGTTTTCTTTAAAATAAGAGTTTTCAATGGAACATCCCCCTATATATATATATATATCTATATCAAATAAAAAAGATTTTTGTCCAAAAATAGTATGAAATAATAGAATTTTGATATGCGATAATAATTTTGTATAAAAAAGTAAAAACTAATGAACTTTTTAACATATAATATAATAATTTAGATATAACATCTTATGTTTGTATTATGTTTTTATTTTTTTATATTAGATTCTTTTTTGTACTATATTTTTGTGGTTTTTTTACTCTATTTTTGTTTTTGTATTACATTCTTATTTTTTACTAAATTTTTATTTTTATGTACTAGATTTTTGATTTTCATACTATATTTTGTTTTTTTATACTGGATTTTAAATTTTTTTTTTTGTGTTGGATTTTGTTTTTTTGACTCAATTTTGTTTTTTGTACTTAATTTTTGTTTTTGTTATTTTTGGCATTCCACATTTCAAACTATTATTGGTTCTTACTCTTATTAGGCAAAAATATCTTATTAATGAATACAACCCCTATATATACATACTAGATTAGTATAATGTGTATTACCCTGAATGAACAAAATAATATAATAAATACTTATAAATGAAAATTTAAACAATATAATATGATTTTTTTAATATAAAATATGATTAAAAATTCATATAATTTATCACATTAAATAATAAAATAATTATATTATTTTTTCAAACACAATTTTTTTTTCAAAGTTCGTATTTAAATATTTTGTTTTAAAAAACTGTTTTTGGAAATTATATATTTTATAATATTTTGTTTCTTTAAAAAGTGTGTTTTTATAATATTAATATATTTTTAATGTATTAAAAAATCCTTTTTATAATTTAAAAATATATAAAAAGTATATTTAATATTTGATATTATTATTTAATATAAGATGTATTTAATAGATGAGAGAGACGGAAAAATAATATTGAGGTATACTCTAAGAACATAACATGTGTCATTAGAAACATTTATTTATTTATTTATTAATATATACATATATATATATATATATATATATATATATATATTCTTTTAGTATTTTGTTTTAGTTTTAAGACTCTGTTATTTGGTTCAACTTGATAAATGACATCCAAAAGGAATCCACATCTTGAAAAAACCTACCACTTAATCTAGAGTATTATTGTTTTAGGTGAGACTAAAATCCATGATTTTCATAATAGAAGTGAACCATGACGGAGCTTGATTGAAGTAAGAGGGGACATAAATTTTTAAAATCCAAAATACATGTTAAAATCCAAAAAAACATGTTAATCTTTAATGTTTTTATAAAATTATCTGATTATATTATATGTTAATTATATAAAATAATGTTCAAAATCGTCGTCTTTTGGTCTATCACATACTATTTCCCTATTCTTATTATCTCATGAGGTGACATGTGCAATATGAAATACATGTTTATTAAATTTAAACGGCAAATTGGATTTAAATAATCCAAACTTTGACCTATTGGCCGCTACCGGTACCAACTATGAAAATCCCCGATAACGGTCCGAACTTTCAACATTTTTTTCCCGTGGCGGACCGCCGTCAAATAAACCCTAACGGCGTTAACTTTTTTTCGAGTTTCAAACGGATTTTTGAGGGCTTTTTTTCAGATGAAGAATACGAGTCGAATGATATATAACTTACCTCGAAACGTTGCTTCAAATTTCCCAATTTTGGTGTTTAAACTTTCAATTCGTCAAAGAAATCATCAAATTGAGAAATTTGGAGCAACGTTTCGAGGTAAGTTATACGTCATTCGACTCGTATTCTTCATCTGAACAAAAGCCCTCAAAAATCCGTTCGAAAGTCGAAAAAAGTTAACGTCGTTAGGGTTTATTTGACGGCGGTCCGCCACAGGAAAATATGTCGAAAGTTCGGACCGTTATCGGGGATTTTCGTAGTTGGGACCGGCAACGGCCAATGTGTCAAAGTTTGGATTATTTAAATCCAATTTGCCAATTTAAACAGCCAAAATTATGTGCATAATCGTAAATATACTTTTATCATATAACACGACTTGTAATAATAATGTTTACTAAGTAATAGCATGAAGTAGACTATTTTAATTTACCAGATACTAAAAGAATTTATGAGAGATCTCGTACTCTAATGAAAATTATAATTTTAGTGTATAAATAATTATAATGAATATATTCTCATATGTAACAAACAAAAAATCATACACCGTAAAATCTTATTTTAGATTGAGGTATCTGTATACAGTATATTGTCGTATGTATGAGGTACTACTGATATAGTGCTGACCAACGGGTTACACAAATTGACATTTGACAAATCCCACCATCTAAAGCCTGATTTTGTATAGATAGTTTTTATTTAATTTACGTGTTTGAGTTTACTTATATTCTGATAAATAATTTTTTTATGCACACATGTTATGTTTCTATATCACATCAACCTTAATTCTTGCATGATATATCTCCTATTAAATAATCTTATATGAAATAGTAATATTAAGTATTAAATAAACTTTTTATACATTTTATAATAAAAAAGATTTTTAATATATTAATGTTAAAAAACACATTTTAAAAAAAAAAATAAATTATTATCAATTGTAAAATTTTCAAAAATAATTATTTAAATCACAATGTTTGAAGAAAAATAAACTACAAAAAAGTAAGTGTTTAAAGAAAAAATATTATTTATATACTTAAAGTATTATATCATAAAAAATTGTAATCGTATTTTATATTAAACAATAGTTTATATTTTCTAAACTTTTATTGATAATTATTTGATATATTTCTTTATTTAAACCGTGTAACACACGGGATACTAACATAGTTTTATTTATATAGTAAAAAACTAAAAACACGTCGATTTTTCAATTCAGTAATTTAAGTAGCTTTTCTTTAGTTTTTTTTAAACGGTGGTTGATGCAACGGCAAGACTGTTGCCTTAAAGTATAGTGACTGAGTATCGAAAACTCAACCGCAAACTCATGTTACAATTGTAGCGGTGCATTTTTCAGTGGCGTTAGAGAGGTTCCTACATGTTGTGATTGAAACAGAGACTCCACTCAACCCTCCTGATGGGCCAAGTTGGTTGGAGTCGAAGACTCGTCAACCAACCAGTTCAGGGAAAAACCCTGCATAAAAGCTTAAACTTGCCACGTAAAACCCTTTTGGACTCGGACACAAAGCCGGGTGATAGCTCGGGTCGCACGTCATTACCATGTTTCACAAAATTTTGACAACAATATTGAGAATTGAACCCACAACCTTCAATAGGAAGTGTAAGTCTCTTATCACTACACCAAATATCGCGGACAACTTTTATTTAGCTATGTATCAAGGAAAGTTATAACATTTTTCATAATTACGTATATTTCAAGTAGATACAAACATTTTTTTTAAACTTTATATTTGATAAGAACTTTATTAAAAATCTGTCTACTATATAATAAGTAAATATTTAAATGAAACGTGTATCAGTATTATAAACCATCTAAAAATTTGTTTTCACGTCTCTCTCTTATTAAATACTTGTAAGACATTTTTAAAATTTTAATTTTTCTAGTATATCTTATTTTAAATAGTAATGATTTTATTTAATTAAGTAAATAATAAGATAGCATAAGCCATATTTTTTAAATTTTTATACAACTATCTTTAGAATATATATGATATACTGCTATTTAAAAAAAAATATTCTAAAATTCATATATTAACCTAGAAAAATAATATTTAAACTTCATAAACCTTTTAACTTAAAGGCTACTAATTGAGCGTGTGGACTGAAGATCTGTCATGTCCAATTATTGAAACCCAATAACTTCAATTGGACCAAATCATAATAAACGGCCATCGACCATCGTAGGCATCGTATGCCGGAGCAGAAACGGGCTTCGACTCATGTAGTCATGTACTCATGTTGAAGGTATAACTCCGTGTCAATGAAAAATGAGCCGATCTTTGACCAATAAAGCATGTATTACGTAAAAAGTAATAAAGCACATTGGTCTTACCTATCCACTGGTTAACAAAATTTAGAGATAATTCCGATTTTGGTCTGTGTGGTTTTAATTCTTCTCTATTTTAGACTTTTAGTACAAAAATTTATTTTTTACCCATTATTGACCCCACCTTTTAAACTTACCTATGTTTCAGTCCATTTATTTTAACACTTTCTCTGTTTTCATCCCATTTTAGAAATTACTGTTAAAATTCAAACGGCATTTCCGTTTCTATTTTTTTAAATTAAATGTTGCTTTGGCCCATTTAAGGTATGACAATGTTGTTTGGGTCACGGAAGAATTGGAAATAGTTCCTTTGTAAACAGTTCCTTGATTGTCGTATGTTTATATCGAGGCGTAGATCGGTTTGATCAATTGAAACCTAGGTTCTTAAGTGACTATTTTGATAGACCGTAAGTAACTCCTGGTTTGAGATATACCGACGCATGTTTGAATCAAGTGTTACCCGCGTGATTTGAATCAATAAAGTAACATTTATTATTTGAAGCAAGTTTATCGATTTTGTCAATGGAAATCCAACTTTAAATGAGAAGTTCACATTCAGTCATGGTTTTGTGGCGTAAAAAAATCCACGTGGTTTGAAAAGGTTTTATATTTATGAAGCGTGCAATTCTATAAATATCATTTGTTTTTTGGTTCTTTTTTGTCTTTTTCTTGCATGTCATATTTTTGGGTTATCTTCTTGCACCCGTTTACAAAGGAAATGTTTCCAAGTCTTCCGTGACCCAAACAACATTGTCATACCTTAAATGAGTCAAAGCAACATTTAATTTAAAAAAATAGAAATGGAACTGCCGTTTGAATTTTAACAGTAATTTCTAAAATAGGATGAAAACAGAGAAAATGTTAAAATAAATGGATTGAAACAGAGATAAGTTTAAAAGGCAGGTCAATAATGGGTAAAAATTAAATTTTGGTACTAAAATAGAGAAAAATTAAAAACCACAGGGACCAAAATCGGAATTATCTCCAAAATATATATGGGAAAATCCCTGAAATGACCAAAGACTTCACAATTTTCCCCAAAATGTTCATAGTTTGGTCAACTGATTACTCCTGTAAAGGCATGGATGCCTGTAAAGGTATAGGCGGACGCCCACAAAACCATCCATACACTGCTTGACTCGTGTCAAGCAGTGTATGGATGGTTTTGTGCCCGCCTATACCTTTAGTGACGTCCACAACTATACATGAATATTCAGTTGACCAACCTGTGGACATTTTACAGAAACTCTGCTCTCTTTGGTCATTTTGGGATTTTTCCCAATATAAATATATATACTAAAACATATACTTTCGTGTGGATTTGTGATTTTCAGGTTTTCCCATTAAAAATGAATGTCTTACCATTGGAGCAAAATTCCCACTGCTGACTATTAAAGTCATAAGTATAAAATCTTCAAGACTTCAACCGAGTCCTGTTTTCTGCAACATTTCTTGATTTCATTATTGCATTCATCATTACACGCAAAATCTGTGTAAATATGAACCCATCAATCATAAAAAGACATAAAGCACAGCTGTGGGATAGTCAAACAAAACTAGTTCATGCAAACAAACTTTTTTTTTTTTTTTTGAACGGCCAACAAACTAAAATTTATAAAAAAACCGGAACCAACAAAAAGTTAGAACCGAACCAAATTTACATGATCACCAACCATTATACACCTAAACTTGAAAGCTCAAAATTACACCATTGATTCCAAGTCAAAGAACTAAACTTAGCCCGATTTCGCACCCATAGAAAACTAAGAATTTTTATTTCCTCCATTATGTGTTTAGTAGACACCGCCTTGGCTTCAAAAACAACAGCATTACGAGATTTCCAAATACACCATAGCAAAGTAGCAAAGACGGAATGAACCACCTTCTTCCATCTTTTAGATCCTCTGCCCAAAGTATTCAAGTCTAACACATCTTGAATTCGAAATAAAAACAAATTGTGTATTCTACACCAAGTTGATACCTCCTCCCATACCGCTTGAGCAAACCTGCAAGAAATGAAGACATGTTCGTTCGTTTCGGTATGCTCTTCACAAAAGACGCACCAAGAAGAAGCAATATTTATCCTTCGTATCGACAAGGCTTCCTTTGTAGGTAATCTATCCAAATTAGCTCGCCAAGCCATAAAGTTAACTTTTTTTGGGATCCAATTATTCCAAAAAAACGACTGAATCATGCTCGGCTGGATATTATTCTGCAAGGCATTTTTAATACTTTGAGTTGAGAATACCCCATCATTTCCAATATTCCATCTCCATTTGTCCTTTCCAAAAGAAAACTGCATTGGTTCAATAAGATTGGATAGCATTACTACTTGTTGTTGTTCTAACACCGTGAGGGCATCCGAGGACCATTGGAACTTCAAACTAATCAAGCCATTGTTAACCTGCACCCGGTCAAAGATAGAGCATCCTTTTGACATTTCAATTAAGAATAATTCCGGAAAACGGTTTCGTAACGGCTCCTCTCCTACCCAATTATCAAACCAGAAGAGAATATCAGTACCTCTACCCGGTACCCCAATGATAGCTTTACAAATATCCACTCCAGCCATAGTAAGATCTCTTGAGTTTTTACAAATGGCCTTCCAAGGACTTGGCATTGAAATTCTAACTGGAATTGGGTTCCATGACCGAGAATTATGATGAACATCCCATATAACTTTCCTCCACAACCCATACCTGTCACATTTGAATCTCCACCACCACTTAGCTAAAAGTGACATATTAATTGTTTTCAAAGAACCAAGTCCCAAACCACCATAATCCTTAGGTAAAATGATCTTGTTCCATGCGATCCAATTTACTTTCTTATTCACGTCATCCCCACCCCAAAGAAAAGTTCTTCTTAATCTCTCCAAAATATCGATAACCTGCATAGGTGCTTTGTAGATTGAGAAATAATACAAGGGCAGAGAATTAAGCACAGAAGATATTAATGTAATTCTACCACCAAAAGATAGATTTTTAGCCTTCCAAATAGATAATCTTTTTCGAAACACATCAACAACTGGTTGCCAATGTTTAATTAAGTTCATATTCGCCCCTACTTGCAAACCCAGATATTTAAAAGGAAAGCTTCCAGGTTGACAACGAAGTCTAGACGCATAAGCTTGTATCTCCGGCTCAACAACCCCCACACCAAATAGCCTACACTTAGTTAAGTTTATCTTCAGCCCTGAAACAAGATGAAAACATCTAAGTATTCTCATAAGATTTACCACATTTGCTTCCATCCATTCGCCCAAGAAAATAGCATCATCCGCAAACAGTAAGTGGGATAGAGTCAGATTCCCGTTTGGAATTTTTAGACCCCTGAACAAGCCTTCCACAACAGCGTTTTTCATAAAACAAGAAAGAGCCTCCATCGCAATAATAAACAAAAAAGGAGATAGAGGATCCCCTTGTCTAAGTCCCCGGTAGCACGTAAATTCTCTGGTTGGGGACCCATTAATCAGCACCGAAGCTCTAGTAGATGATAGAATGGCATGAATCCAACTTCTCCATAAAGTTGGGAAGCCCATTTGCTCCAGAACCGTATCCAAAAATTCCCAACTTAAAGAGTCGAATGCTTTCTCAAAATCGATTTTGAAAAGCATGCCCTTCTTTTTGAACTTGCGCAACCATGCAATGATTTCATTCAACATTAACGGACCATCTAAAATATTACGATTCGATAAATAAGCAGATTGTTCTTCTGTAATTATACTTCCCATGACCACCTTCAATCTGTTAGATAGCACCTTAGATAGAAGTTTATTGAGACAGCCCAGCAAGCTAATAGGTCTATAATCCGTGAAATCCGAGGGATCTTTTGACTTGGGAATTAGCACAATAAAGGAAGATGTGCAGCCATTACTAAGAGTCGCCCTACTATGAAACTCAATAAAGAGTTTAATGAAATCATCCTCAAGATTAGCCCAACATTTTTTGATGTACATAAAAGTAAGGCCGTCTGGTCCAGGTGTCTTATCACCAGCACATTCCGATAGAGCGAGCTTAATTTCATCCTTTGTGAATAAGGAAACCAACATTGATGCTTCAGCCTGTGATAATTTTTGAATGCCCGGACACACAAAAAAGGGTCTTGGAGACAATGGTTCCCTGTATTTTTCAGAAAAAAATTCAACCGCCTTCTCTTTAATAATTAAAGGATTAGATTGCCATACACCATCCAAAAAAATCCCGCTAATTCTGTTGTTACTAAGATTAGCATTGATGACACCATGGAAATAACTTGAGTTCTCATCTCCCTCAACAGCCCATCTCGATCTCGCTTTTTGTTGTAGGTCTTGGATATGCATTACATCATATTCCAAGATAAATTTCTTATATTCAACTTTACTATCCAATTCTTCCTGAACCAACAGTCTTGATTCGGCCAAGATTTCAAGATCCTCGATCCTTTTTTTAAACTCTTTATATTGCCCCTCTCTTTTCACCTTTTCGCCCGCCATCCAAAATTTAATGCCGTGTTTTAACCATCTAAGTTTTGTGGCAAGAGCCAGATCAGCGTGCCCTGAAAAATTAAACTTCAGACACTCATTTCTCATATGATCTAATAAGCCGGGAATAATAAGCCATGAGTTGTAAGCTTTGAAAGGAACAGGCCCGAAGTCATTGAAAATGGATGAGAGTAAAACTGGACGATGATCCGAGTATTCCCGAGCAAGAGCAATTGAAGTTGCATTAGGCCAGTTATTAAGGAACTTTTTGCAAACAAACTAATCATTCTTTTTAATTTTTTTTAATCCAAATGCGAAACATGAAAGGCAAAACCCAGATGCTATTTCTGTTACCAGGGAAAACAGATTTTAAAAGTAGGCATTTATTTTCATGCTTTTATCGGTTGTGTTAATGAATGAAAATATTTATCAACCACACATCTCCTATACTCTCTCAATTACATGAATTACATCGCTTTTGCTGAAATCTAATCAAAATAAGAAAAAAAACATAAATAGGTTGATTTGGGACAATAAGACAACGTAAATACCAGTTTGACAAAGAAAATGTACCATCAAAACCAAAAAGATAACTTGTATCATGTAATTTGTTGAAATTGGACAAAAAATTATGTACTTTTTGAAGATTATGATGGTATAAGTATGTGATTAATGAAAGTTACAAAGAGCAATGAAATTATGCCCTGTAGTGACTTTAAAATGTCTTAATAAAAAGTGTATTATGATGTACTGTATAGATGTTTCAAACATCTGATCTCTGCTTGTTAGTGCTCCAAAGTCCGCTTGTTAGCTATTACAAATGTAGTTTCTTATAGGATACAAAACCCACAAACTCATTTTGCTGATGAACCTAGCATTTACCAATTATCATACTTTCCAGGGGTGGCCCTGAGAATTGGCTTGTCCAGAACGAGCCGGAAAAAAAGGCCCTCTAGCGAATTCAAATATTAAAGTGGAGGTGTTCAAAAAAACCAAAAAAACGTTTAATACCAAAAGCCGAAACGTTTTCGTAACTGAAAAATCGAATCGAATTCTGAATTTGGTTTCCGTTGGGTTTGCCCCTCCCCCGGGCCGCCCATGATACTTTCACAACTTCAATGTAAACACATTTTTGAAGTACGTGTGTTAGTAGTATGCTGACTATTATCAATGAATGAAGTACAAACATGGACTCCAATAATAGCGATAGGAGCCGATCAACTAATCATCAACTAACTCAACATAAAGTCTAGCAAAGCAACAACCTGTTAGCAAACTAAGTAACTGTATTTATATTTGTTTAATATGCCCCTCAAGCAAAACGGACACAAAGAGCATTTTTTTTAAAATACATGCAGTAAAAAAAATTAAAAAAAAAAGTAAAAAGCAAAACAAAAATACAGTACAAAAAAATACTGAATAAAATTCAGTACAAAAAAAATAGAATAGTGAAAAACAATAAAAAATAATACCTAAATTATAATTCCTTCATTTTTTTAACATGTCACATGTTAAAATTGTATTGGTTCATGCTATTTTTAGACAAAAATACCTTTCTATTTGATCATTTCCCTTCTATTATACATAATATTGGATTAAATATCTTAATCTTTTTTAAATATTCATAATTTATTTATATAATAATAAAAAAAACATGAATTAATATGTTTTCTCTTTGATAATAAGTGTAGTGTTGATATATCTTATATACAAATATCTTCTATTCATCCGCCATCTCATATGACGATTGCTTATTATGATAACACTAATATGATATGCCTAGCTTGCAACTTGGTGCCAATTAACATGCGTAAAGCACTAAAAAAACCCATTTGACGTATTTAGCTTAATTATCTAGGAAAGAATCTTTTTCACAAATGTTTAAGATATAACACTAAAATTGTCTGCATAACCTTAAAAGGCAATAAGTTTTTTTTTTCATTGAAAATTGAGATGTCCTCTTTTCATAAAAAAGTTGTGGAAGTATTAGACCATCCGTCATACCCTTTCCGCATGAAGGTCGGGATCCGGTGGTGACGCGGGGCCAGACGGGAACACCGCCCCTCCCCCCATGGCTTCATTTCACAACGGTCCGCGGCCCCGCTCCACGCTCTCTCCTCTCACACCGTGCTTTCTCCTCTCTTACAATGGGAAATGTTTTTTCAGTTGGGTGACCACCGTGAGATTTTAAGGTTTTCAGTAGAGTGATAACGTGACAGAAAATTTTGATGAGACGAGATTTAAGTGAGATGAGTACCAAGGATGATCTGATGGAGATGGGTTATGCAACTAAGCGATTAGATGGTATTTAGAGTCTGACATTATTAAAAATAAAAATAAAAATAAAAATGGTGATGTTTGTTATGAACGGTCCAAAACACAGCCTCATCCAAAACCAGATTAAAGCGGGACACCTTTCGGCTTTCTTTGTTCTCTCTTCACTTGATTCATGGCTTCCGCTTCTGTTTCATCACTATCCTCCATTTTATCATCTTCAAAACCACTTTCTTCCAACAAATCTAAATCCTTCCAATATCCATTCTTGCTTCAATCTTCTTCCAGAAGACAATTTCTCAAAGGATTCACTTTATTAACACCCTTAATCCCATTGCATTCACCTTCGCCCTCACACGCCAAAGAGGTTGAGGTTGGTTCCTATCTTCCGCAATCGACTTCTGATCCTAACTTCGTTCTGTTTCAAGCATCATCCAAGGATACTCCCGCTCTTCGTGCAGGTAAATTTTGGATTTTCGTTTGTCATTTTAGGGTTTTCAAACTCATGTCCCAGTCAATTTGTTGTTTATTGTCAATTTGTTACGTGCATTGTGTTGGATCGAAGATCAACTTTATGTAAAGCTGAGTTACTCTGGGGTGTAAACGATTCAACCCTGATTCGATATTACAAGTTTGTATCTTATGAATGTACTAGTTAGGCTTGTTTCAGATGTCATAAAACTTCTTCAGTAAAATGTTGATTGTAGTTGCTTGCAGGAAATGTGCAGCCATACCAGTTTGTTCTTCCAACAACATGGAAACAATTGCGCATTGCTAACATATTATCTGGAAATTACTGCCAACCAAAGTGTGCAGAGCCTTGGATTGAGGTGAAATTTGAGGATGAAAAACAGGGCAAAGTTCAAGTGGTGGCTTCACCTTTAATACGTTTGACTAATAAACCAAATGCCACACTTGAAGATATTGGAACCCCAGAAAAGGTTATCGGGTCTCTTGGCCCGTTTGTTACAGGAAATACTCTTGATTTGGATGAAGAGCTACTTGAAACATCAGTTGAAAAGATTGGAGACCAAACGGTATCAACTCATCTCTTTCATAATTTTGTACAAATTCTTTTAGGCTTCAACTCTAGTAAAGCAAGAAAAACACATTTTCTGCTTAAGTTTGTTGCTCTATGAGGAAGCATCAGGGAAAGTTTAATGATTGTGATTTGGGAATATACTTATAAGTATTACCATCGTCCTCATGCATGGTGCGCTCATATAATGTAATATATGTGTCGACCCTCGAGGGGCAAAAGTAAAATTACACTAATTTTAATGTTATTTTACTTAATTTTTGTAAAAATAACATTAAAAGTGTTGGGTTAGTTGGTTAATCAAGCATCATAAGCCGATGGTCTCATTGGAAACGGTCTCTCTATTCCTACGGGGTAGAGGTAAGGCTGTCTACATCTTACCCTCCTCAGACCCTACTTTAGCTTTGCTAATGGTGGGATATACTACTGAGTACGATGATGACTTATAAGTATTACCAAGGGGATGATTGTGTTTCTTAAAGTCAAGATTTCGACTTTATTATATTATTACAATGCTTTATATGTAAAAATTGAAAGGACAAAAAAAATATTTCTAATTAAAGGAAATGATCCAGATTTTGCATACTTCTGTGCATAATCACCCTGACATTTTGTTTTAGGTTTTTTTTTTAGTTTGGGAAAGTTGTATCTTTGCTTCTAAACCAGTAGGATATGCTAAACTTATCAACTCTTGTTAACACATTCATACTCAAAAGGAAATCTTGATGTTCTCTCCCCTTTACAAAAGTGAATCAAGTGATTTCAATAGTGAAGGGCAAACAAACAAAAAACTAATAAAAATGTGACCCTTATATTAGAAAAAGGTCTTGTTATTCTGACACCCATCTCATACCCTCTAGGTTTATACAAGACGTATATGAGGCAATTATTGTTTGTCAGAGTTTTTCAGTGACAATTCTATGTGATATATTTGGTTTGACTATATTCCTTTTTTTCTTTTAATATATTGTGCAGTACTACAGGTATGTTTTAGAGACTCCCTTTGCATTAACTGGTTCACACAACATTGCAAAGGCTACAGCAAAGGGAAATACTGTGATCTTATTTGTTGCTAGTGCCAATGATAAACAATGGCCCACATCCCAAAAAACATTGAAAACTATAGTAGATTCCTTCCATGTGTAACCCTTTCCTCCATGTCATTTTATATATTTTTTGTATAAACAATATTTTAATATTTTTCTACAATAGAGCTGTAAGAAATGGCAGCTATTGATGCTACCAGGAAAGAATTTAATAATCAGTGATAGCTAACTTTTGGAGTCAGGAACTTTGCATAGATCTATGTGGCAAAATGACTATGTTGGGTTTGATATCAAAGAGGTTATTTCTGCAGGTGCACGTTGTGTCATTTTGCCTGTTAATTAAATGTTGTTGGTTTATATTATCTTTTCTATATTCTAAAGGATTGACTTTTATAAATCAAGATTGTATATACTTCAATGAGAAATTACACTATCCACATTAAATTACTTTGATTGCCATCTTGATACACACCTTAATATGTCTTTAACAGGTTTTTTAACGGGTCTATAATATAGTGTTAATTGTTAACAGGTTTCTTAACGAGCCATTTACTGTTTATGTGTTTTAAACGAGTTATGTTTGTGTTCGGAAAAACAAACAAAATAATTTTTCGTGTCATGTTTGTGTCTCCCCATTTCGTGTTTCGTGTTTTAAGGTGTTGTGCCTGATCTGTTATACGAGCTTTAAAGTTTAGTAATACGAGAGTTGTTTAAGCTATATATTGCAAAGTAATTATAAATGATACATTGAGTAATACAATATTCTATGCGTCTAATTTTATAATCTTTTTTCTTTTTTTATTCTATGATTTATTTTGCATGTCTAAGTTGGTTCCATGTTTTTCGATGTATTTTAAGATGGAGCATGTTCTTTTTATTCTTTTGGTTGTATTATTTTTAACAATATGCATTTATGTTTGGATTCATGTTTCTTGTGATTGCTTTCGCGATGGTTTGATTTAGTGTTTTAGAAATAACTGTCAATCGATGCAGTCGTTTTCTTCTGTGTTTTAATATTCATGATGCTACCACCGTCATTATGATCGAGTAGTCATATTGACATAACAGAATGACTCAATATTTGTTTTTGTTATGCATAATTTAATTGGATGACATTATATGACATGAGTTTTAGGTATTTTTTCAAAACTTTTTTTTTTATTAATGTTTTACTCTTTTAAGTGTTACATCATAGTAAACTTTTTTCTTATCTGATTTTTGACTATCAATATCGTGTTTTTATCATATTACATTATCAACGTGACACCGTTACATGAAGTTCTTTTTAATCCTTTATATTTGCCCAATCTTCTTATCAAGAGCTAGAAACTTATCTTATGTTATATTCATCCAACCAAAAAGATATATATAAAAATTAGTTCCGTCAACATTGGCTTTAGTCCATTACAAGATACACAGGCTAACATATTTATCCAGAAACGAATCGGTAATCCTAGAAAAAAAAAAGAAACAAATTTGTTCAAAATATGAGAGTATGATATATATTATTTAAAACTTTAAAATATAATATATTTATAAAACGTACATATAAAAAGTTATAACAGTTACAAACTTCCAACTAGCTTTATACCCGTCCGGTGGCCGGGTAGGTGTATGTTATAACGACAAAGTTGTATTTATTTGAATCATAAACGAAAGAACAATATTAGTTAAGATTATAGTTCAACTCGCAAGATAGCAAAAAAAGTTCAACTTTATAAAAGAATCACAAAACAAATAAACAACTCAATAAGCAGTGTGTTTATAAAATTAATTTGTAAAACTTTGAATTACATAAATAATCAGATAATATATGATATTACAAATACGATCATAAAAGATGAGATAAAGATTATAGGACAAAACATAATATTACTAAGCATCATTTTGATCAATTACATGATTAGTATACAAAAAAGATCAAATACAAATTAATGAATACACAAATAATTAAACTTGAAAGTGTTAAATTAATATGTTAAAATTCAAATTACATGTTATAATCATGTCTTAGGTTTGTGTGTCTAACTTGAAATGTTTGTTGTGTTTATGTAAGTTTCAGGAAGAAGGGGTTAAATGTGTAAATAATGAAAGTTGAAGGACTGGAGTTGACATGCTGATGATAATGATGCGGTGGCCTCTTCAATACGCTTCATAATACGTTTTATCTCCTCTCTTTCTCAGAACTCAGTTTTATGTTTGAGTTTATCTTCTTTTAGCGATTAGGGTTTTCTTAGAAGAAGGTGTAAGATTCATCAAGTGATGAATCTATTGTGAGATCGAGTCTGAGAAAGTTAATACTGTATGTGAGTGTTTATCTATTCGGTGAATACGTTCGGTAGCAGTTAGGATCTATCTTGATTAGGTTAGATCTTAGGGTTGTGTCTTTGTTTTAGATCGAGTTGTAATAGAATAGGGATTGTACCTTGTTCTTGTTTTTCTTTGTTATTAATCACAGATTCAAGTGAATCTGTAAGTTGGTAATCGTTGTGTTTTCTTGACAGAAAGCATAGAAGCTGGTGAATTTGTTAGTGTAACTGGGTGTTGGAGGGAGACATGATAAGCCAATTGATGCTTCATAAAGATGATAAGCTATTGTGGCTTACATGATGCTTTATAAACAATTTCTTTTTTCTCCAAATCCAAACTCATAAAAATACAAAAAATAAATCTAATTTTTTTGAGAAAAAATCGAGATAACAGTCTACCCAGCAAAGGAAGCTCCATGGCGTACATGAGGCTTGTTTTGGAGACGTGTGATTTTCCCCTTCTCACAACTTGAGCTATTAATTTCAAATGTCCTTACCAGTAAGTTTTCAGCTTTTGTCATACCATTTTACATTTTTACCTAAGAGGCCAAGATAATTTGCAGCGCCGATGTCATCAGATCCCGCACCCCAGTTCTACTGATGAAAAGTCAATTCCTTAAAATTTCATAAAAAGAATGCAAAAGATAAACAAATAATTATAGTGTAAATTTATAATACAAAGAAATTACCATATTACAATAGCATCAGTGGAACCAGAAAGAATAAGCCCAAATCAAGATTGTTTAGTTAGAAAAGACATCTCAGAACCTTGATATGCATAATGATAGGCAAAATTCATTGTCCACACAATGAAATGAATTATTTAATATAAATAATTAGAGTCGTTAAGAAAGGCGCATACTGAGGTTTATGGCTTGTGATTCATCGAGTGTTGACCTTTTGAGAAGTGGAGACTCGTCCTCATTAGAAACCATAGGGTACACAACATGAAGCAATACATCACTTTCAGTTTCAACTATCGAATCTTCATCTAGAGGGGAAGGCGGATAAGGAGCTCTATCTTGACAATAGAATCTTGTTAAGAATATCATTAAAAAAATCCGTCACCATCCTAAATCCCATCATTGAAAGAACAAAATCAATAAACTATGTAAAAATTTTGTGGCTTTGTAGTGTGTTAGAATAAAAAAAAACTTTTGCAGAAAATTCATTAACCATAAACCACTGGTATTGAAAGTGTGCAAAAGTTTTCATATTTAGAAGACAATACTTACAATGGCTACTTCCCAGTTTGTAATAGAAGCCATAGCATCAGAAGCTGGCCCGACCCTTCTGTAACTACAACATATAAAGATTCATCAAAAGTTAATAAAAATTTAAACTTTGGCTAGAAATATTGTTCAAAATTCGAAAAGATTTGCAATAAGACATGAGCTTTTATTTTAACTTTAGCTTGAGAAAAGATTGTAGCTACACTCTCCCATATTCAATAGCCATTTCCTTTGTCGCTCTCAGGATTAACATAAACCTAGAAAGCATAAACCAGACAAACAGTCAAACAATTTACTTTCTTTTATATCTGAAATTGCAAAAGTACAATTAGCTTGTGCTTGATGTTCATTTTAGCAGGTATGAAACTTCATGATCAAAAACTTCTTGTTTGACACTTTGACCCTTAATGATCAGAAGTAGAACTTGTTAATCCAAAAAGTACAGATTAATTACTGTTACTTATAGACAAAATATTCAGTTCTAAAACCAAAGACTTAAATTTACCTTGTAATAGAACATGCCAGAATATTCTTAGGTTGGTTTATTTCCAAGCTTATGTAAGAGTTGATGTTGTTGACCCACATTTGATATGTTTGCTTATCTGCATGACCAAATGTAAAAAACGCTAGAGCCCAAACAGAAGGTTGATTTCTTGACCTCTTGACACCATGCACTATGAACTAATACATCTACAAAAAATACACACACACAACAAACCTTAGTGTTTCATTACAAAAGCCAAAACTAATATCCAACAATCATTGCATCCATAAAAAGGAGTGCCTTTTCTAAACTAAGATGAATGACCCAATAGGATTCTTGGGTTTGTGAGAAGAATTTCATGTACTAAACCCCAATCTATAAACTCAACAACAAAAACATCTTAAATGTTGATTAACGTGACATGTTTGGATAGAAATTGCATTACTAAATAGGTTGATCGATCCTCCTCGACCTTCAACATAAGAAAAAACAACGATAGATGCCACATCAATCTCATGAAATGTGAGATTAGCAACTAAACAAGTGACAGATCAGATGCTCTACAGAGCATCTCATTTTTGACAATTCCTTCATCTTCCACTTTTTTAGAATTCCTGAACAAAGCACCAGAACTCAATTTTTTTGAACACCATGAAAAAAAGTGATTGTTAGCACATTTTGTCTATGAATACAATGAATTTTTTTGTAACCCACAATCACCTACATTGTAGTAGCCAGCGATTACACGCTTCATTCCTTAGATCGAAGCAACAAATCCTTGTTGTCTGACACTAATCGTTCTCGGATTCATCGATTTATGGATCTTCTGAGCTTCCGAGTTTCAAATCAACTATATTTAGAGACATTAGGTTTATAACTAACTCTGTCTCTCGCAAATCATCAGGTACAAGGACAAATATAATCAACAATTTCCCATACTACTAAGTCGATATTGACATCAAAGGAAAAGTGAGATTAGTATTAAATTAAAAAGCAAATCCATGTTGGTTTAAGAAGCGAAGAACAATCAGACGACATTAGTGATTCTAATTGATGAAGCATATGAAAATTAAGGGGAAAAACCAAAAGGAGGTTCACAAAGACAAACCTGGAATATGCTCTGTATGGTGTGGTTGATGAATTCTTCATCGACTGCAGTGGGTGGAAAGCGATAAGTAGGTTATATTAGATACATAACTGCTCGTAACCGCAAGAGAAGGGGAGAGAGAGTGTAGAACTGCTCTCAACTCCTCCTTCTAGAAGCTTTTTTAGCAATTTGAATGGATAAGATTAAAACTTGATGACTTTAAAGGGTCAAGATTTGTCTAAAAGTTAGTTATTTTAATGGTGTCATAATAATATATAATAGTTGTTTTAGTTTTTCCCCTTCAAACAAACGCAAATCTCTCTGGGCTCTTCGTCTCCGACAACCGTCACCGAAACCCTAGCAATGGCCGATGCACCAGCCGTCGACGATCCGCCATCCTCCTTATTAATTCCGCCTCTCAGCCCCTTCATATTTTCCGACGACTTCACTTTACCTGACGATCTCCTCTCATTCGACTACGAACGCTTCGGCATCACCTTTGACGATGAACCTCATCCGTCAAACACCGAAGACTTTTTCAATTCCACGTTTCATCAATCCAATCCCTTTGATCTGGTATCTTCTGATCCTGAATTAATTAATCCTGTGCCTGATCCAGCAACCGTTGTTACGGATTCCGATAATTTGCCAGGAAATCAACGATCGGATGTTCCTGGATTTCTTAACATTCCGACACTGGATAATTGTGATAGAAATTTTATGATTTTGGATGATTCATTGTTGGAATTGAGGGATGAGAATCCGGTTTCGTCTCAGGGTTCCGGAAATTGCGATTCTGCAGGATTGGAACCTGTTATGACTGGTGACATTTATCCATCGCCTGATTCTGGAAATTCTGTCGTGGATCAGAAGGTGGAGCAAAAAACGTGTAGTAATTTCGTGTTGAAGAGGAAGAAAGATAGTTCTGATGTGAATTCTGATTCTAGAACAATCAAGTCAACGAAAATGTTGAATGAAATGTCTACAACTACTGAAGAATCAAATGAGATTAACGAAAAAATTGAGAAGAAGAAAGCGAGGCTGATTAGAAACCGCGAAAGCGCACATCTTTCGCGACAGAGGAAGAAACAGTACGTTGAGGAACTAGAAGATAAAGTTAGATCAATGCAAACAACTATTCATGAGTTGAATGCTAGAATCACTTACTTTGCAGCAGAGAACTCAACATTGAAGCAACAACTGGTTGCTGGTGCTGGTGCCTACTCACCTAATGTGATGTACCCACCACACCCTGCAATGGCACCCATGGGATACCCATGGATGCCATTTCCACCTTATGCTGTCAATTCACAGGGTTCTCAAGTACCATTGGTCCCAATACCACGGTTGAAGACTCAACAAGCCACATTTTCGCATAAATCAAAGCAGGATGTTAAGAAACCTGAAGGTAGATTAAAGACCAAAACCAAGAAGGCAGCTAGTATTAGTTTTCTTGGATTGTTGCTATTTATTGTGCTATTTGGTGGGTTGGTTCCAATTATGAATGTGAGATTTGGTGGAGTAACAGATAATGGTTATTCTGGTAAGCTTAATGATTATAAGTTTTACAATCAGCAACACCATGGGAGGGTGTTGATGGGTGATGAACATGTTAATAAAACTAATCGTAACGCTAGCGAGCCTCTCGTTGCGTCTCTTTATGTCCCGAGGAATGATAAGCTTATGAAAATTGATGGTAGTTTGATAATCTATTCTGTTTTGGCAAGCGAGAAAGCGATGGCAATTAGGGAAGAACAACGAATGGCTAAAAGGGAAGATACTGGTTTAGCAGTTGCAATCTTCAATCCAACAGGAAAACGATATACAACTTTGAGTGATCATCAAAAAGCTCTTCCATCAAACAAGGAGAATTTGCAGGCAAAATACGTTGATGGTAAACTGCAGCAGTGGTTTCGTGAAGGTCTTTCTGGTAAATCCTACTCCTTATAGCTTTATTACACTTCAAGGACACCTGATTCTGATTATTCGATAAAACATAACAATGTGATTGTTTATGTTATTCTTTGAAGCAAACTTGATTATAATAATCCAAACCATTATCTGTTGACCATTAGTAATTTAAATCGATTATTGGTCAATGACACTCTTGATTTTCTTTTTTGTTGCCAATTTGCCCTCATAGTCACCATAGATTCATAGTTTTCAAAGGTGCACTTATAATCATCTTTGACAACTTTGCATAGATTTACACTTGATTTGCCATTGAGTAGCAAGGAAGGTAACTTTGCTTGTTTCACCTGTAAATATCGTTGTATAGTTGTGAGCGAAATTCGTGTGGAACCCAAGTGTAAATCTATTATGATCATATGCCTGGGATTATTGGCTTGGCATCAAAGTGAGAGTTTTAGTGTCATAGGTTGAATTATTAGTATAAATTGTTATCAGCCAGTGGGTTAAAATTTGGGTTATTAATATCCAGGTATCTTTCTTTTTAAACAGGACTGATGTTAAGTTCAGGCATGTGCACTGAAGTTTTTCAATTTGATGCATCTGTGGCCTCAGCTTCAGGAGCCATAGTTCCTGCCACTTCAGTAGTCAACATCACCGCTGCTGAAAACCGCCACAATTCGACGTCCATCACTGCTGTGAAGAACAGAAGAATCCTCCATGGTCTTCCAGTACCCCTTTCGGATTCCACCACCAACATCACCAAAGAACAAGTGGCAGGTCATGACTCAAAGCACGAGGATCACCACAAACAAAATTCGGTTTCATCAATGGTGGTTTCAGTGCTGGTTGACCCTAGGGAGGTGGGAGATGGCGGTGATATGGATGGTGGTATGATGAGGGGTGGAAAAGGCAAATCATTTTCAAGAATATTTGTGGTGGTTCTGTTGGATAGTGTAAAGTATGTGACATACTCATGCATGCTTCCTTTAAAGGGGACTAGTCATCTAGTAACCGCTTAAATTTTACAAAGTTAGAAAAGAGAAATATGTGAATGCCTTTTGTTTACAATAGTCCAAATATTTTAATTTTAAATGTGTCAAAAAGTTTTATCATTTTATGTACTCAACGTCACTTCTTTTTTGTTTTTTAATTTTTAATTTTTTATTTCAAATTATTCAAAAAACTGGTATCGTTTATTACCATATCATTATTGACAATCTAGAGCTTTAATTTTGCACTTTTTGTAATTACTTGATCATAGATAGAAAGAACTACAAGAAATGTCAATTTCAGTTAATTTTGGTTCAACCAATTTCTTGGTTTCAGATCTACCAATACAAAACAAACTTACCCACTAAATCACATAAAAGAGACAGAGAGGAAAACTTAAAATTTAAATTTTGGTGCATGTAAAAAATAAAAATTTTATTATGTAACATAAGATTACAATACTTGTCAAGTTTAATACATGTGAATGCAGTTAACTCTTTGTTTGAAAGCTATAGCTCATGAATATTCATTCAATAATTGCATTATAAAAAACCATGACGCAAGCTTATATTTTTATACATATGAAGCAGCATTTGAGAGTCCCATAAGAATTGCTAAAGCTTCCACCGGTGTTAGTTCCACCTGACCACCACTTGTACCCGGCTGAGCTGTTGACGCAGCTGGTTGAGTCATTGGTGCAGCCTGGTAACTGGGTTCGGTATCTGACCCATCATCCATTTGGTACAATCCCATTTTTATCTCGTTCGTTGCACACAGTGTGTGAACTCCATAGTTTGCACACAAGAGGCACTCGTAAGACCAATGATTTGAATCCAACAACTTTCTACACATTTTGCAAACTTGGTTGTGGCCCCCGGTTTGGCTGCTATGGTTAAGGACTAGTTCATGTGGATGAGCTTTATGAGTGACCTATTTGTACAACATAATTGTTAAAAGTTAATCCTCTTTCAATGATCCATTGCTAATCATACTTAAATAACTGAAATGATCAATGGCTATTTAGGGATGGCAATAAGAGAGTACTGGTACTCTCAATCTAATATTTCATTGTAGAACTGTGGTATACCTTTCAGTTTCTGAAAACTTACCCGTTGGGATTCATAAGTATATCTCTGAATCTCTCACTGTTCTAATTTGTGTATGATTTATTCCTAAAGAACTATTAATGGATTACTCTATTATTTAATGACAAATTAAAATGAAAAATAAAAGGAAAATGTTTTTGGGTTTGCTCGCCTAAATAGGGATGCATGCTTCGGATACCCGATCCGACCAATTTTTTTTGTTAGTCACATACCCAATATGCATCCCGGATGTTTTAGGTTCAGGTTTTTTGTTATCCCTATCACTATAAAGACAAACAAAACAACTGAATAAAAGAAGCAGAATACCTTTGGGGGGAGAAAAGCACAGTTGACATGTAGATCAACTTCACACAAAGCACAGCAGTATGAAAACCTTGATCCGTTGGTACCACACGCGTTACACAAGAAACAATTTGACGGGTAAGTCGGGTATGGGCTAAGAATCAGATAATGAGATGAATGAAAAGGATGTTTTATATATCGAGTGGCGTTCCCACAATGCTCGTGAAGAAAAAACTTGCACTGCCAACACGCGTAGATAGTTTTATCACAGAATTTGTCGCACCCCGAGCACCGCAGTTGTTGCCCAGGCTGCACTTGGTATATAGACAAGTTATGTTGATGGCTGAAATGCTTGTACTCCATAACTCGCAGATCTCTTGGCTTTGTTGAAAGTGGAAGATGAGTAAATGTGTATGTATAGATGGTTTGTTGATCTGGTATGGACCAAGTCAAAGTCAACTATGAGCAAGTGGACGTTTTATGTTAAGAAGTCAACTCCTTGTATTCCTATCTGGACTCTCGAAGTTAGACAGATAATTAAGCTTCTTTTATAGATGTTGAATATTATAACCAAAAAAGGTTCGGACTTCTGGTCGAACATTGTGGACTATTTTTGTGGATATGACTAATAGAAGTTGGCTTTGTTGGCGCTTACCTTAAAAGGAATCCATAACCATTTCCCCTACTTGAATCCCGTTCAATCCATAAACACGCGAATGGAATCCCATATTCAAGTGAGAACACTCAACCAATCACATCCACTTGAAAATTCGTGTAAAATTTGATAACTTTACCTTCAAATAGAGAATTCCATGATTTTATTTATTTTGGATATAAGGGGGAGTGCCGCTTTTAATTTCAAAGAGTTCTATTTCCGTTTTTCTTGTAGATCAGATTTGAGCGGTGAGAGCTTTTCATGACAAAGAATATAACCAAGATAGCGATGAATGACTCTACTGACAAGTTACGAGATATGAGCATCTTCCCCACCGTTGTGATCCAAAGTGTGCAGTTAGTGTTTTACATAAACTGAGTGTTTAACGAACAGTTTGTAAACCGTTCGGCTGAAAGTTTGCCTATGTTTGTCCGTTTAATAAATGAATGCATATAAATAAGAAATTTTCTTTGAACAGACTTCATGTTTGTTCATTTGTGTTTGGTATTTATTTTCATTTATTATGTTTACTAGGTTAGAAACCCATGTATTACATGTGTTTAATAAATTTAAATGTTTGATATTATTAATTGTTTAAAAAATAATAATTATTGAATGTTTAAAAATAACATATTACAAATAAGGATTAAGAATTATAAAATTATGTTTTAAGATATTATATATTTGAAATTTTCTTATGATTTATTAAATTTTTATTCCATTTTTATGATAAGAAGATCTATTTGTTTTATATTTAATTGTATGATTTCATTATTTAAAATGATTTATTATTAATATTTAATATAAAAAGAATTAGTATTTAATAGAAGAGAGAGACATGAAAAAATTTATAGAGTTCATTTGAAGATGACATGTGTTTATGCTAGCTATTCTTTTATTATAATAAAGATTATTTTATAATAAGATGGTTGAAATCTTCTTATAATTTATTAAGTTTAATAATTTATTAAATTAAAAAGATTTATATTTTTTGTATTTAGTTATATAATTAAATTATTTAAAATCATTAAATTATTTCGTTATAACCATACGAACAATAAAATCAATTTAAAAAAATGTGTCTAACGTGTCAGTTTATGAACTATGTTGATTATATTGATTTGATAAAGTTTGATTATTAGTTTTTTTTTTCCTTACCTCTAGTGTTAAATATAATGACGAAATCTATTCATATTTTTTAGGTTTTTTGATGTATTATGTGAACACAATTTGGATACCCTTTTTCTTTTTCTTTTTTTTTTAATGCTAAGTTACCATTTACTGAATTCAAGGACTTGTTGGCATATATATGAAACAAGATGGACCAATCCTCACATAAACTCTTTACTATTCTTTTCTTCAATCAAAGGCACAACTCTTCAACCATTATGGAAGTATTCCCTTCTTTCTTCTCAAGAATCATTTATACGAATTCCTATCTTCTTGTTCATATATGCCACTAACATAAACTCAACTCATTCGACATCTCCACCTTTGCAAGATATGGGACAAACTATTGGTATTTATGCTCATCTTTTTCTTTTTTTATTTTGATATTTTAACAATAAGATTTATTTTTATGATCTGTTTAATCAATCATTTCGGTACATATGGATCAACTTGACAGGAAAAGAGGAAAAGAAGGATATCGGCCCAATCATAGGAAAATGCTATGACAAATATTTTTCAGAGCCCAACAAGAAATGGAACTCAGTCGAGTTTTATCATGCTGTTTGCGAAATTGTCGAGTATTTTTCGCCTTTTTATTTAGCATTCTTATAAAATAACAGATAAACATCATATACTAATTGTGTTAATTTTGATAATGAAATGATTGTATGTTGCATTGATAGAGAAATGAACAAGATGCTTGGTAGCACCCAATTTCATGTTCCAAAGACCTCTACTCTTGAAAATGCCTATAATGTAAGTTTTCTAGGATAACTCGATTTATTTTATATATATATATATATATATATATATATAAATTTTTAAATGTGTATTTTATCAACAAACTAAAATTTTAAATTAAACAAACTCTTATAAATTGACCTTTCACTTTTTTTATTTGACCAATAAAATATAAAACTACTTCTAATAAACACTAGAATACAATTCAGATTTGTTATTTTGGGGAAATAAACATGATTCAAAGGTTGATGAGATATTTGGAATGGAATCATGGGAATGAATTGCAGGATCACCACAAAGGAAAAGACAAGTCATTGAGCAAGGAAGAGTTTCAAAGGATCTTGCAAGATATAATCATGGATTCTGGTGTTACCGGAATGGGAATCAAAGATATACTCCTCTTCATCTTTGGAATCCCGATCGTAACCACGTTTATCAAGCAACGGGCTGCTCCGAATGCTGTTCCTAATGATGTTTTCATTCCAGCGGTCACTTCTGCATCTGTGTTCCTCCTCGCCAAACTTAACAAAATATGATTGCTAAAAACATATGATTGTATCATAAGCTTTGTTATTTTAATTACCTGCAATTTATTTGCAGGTTCTATATGAGTTAACCCATTTGTTATCAAGTCATGTTTGGGTGGATCATGTTAATAATTAATAAATGAGCTATATTATTTACCAAAAATCTCGTTTGATACGCTTGTATTTATATGTTTAACCCCACCCCCCCCACCCACCACCACCACCACCAAAAAAAAACAGAGATAAACGTGTTCTTTGACAGAAAGTTCAGATACAGTGAACATGATTTTTTAAATTTAGATTCAGAATGGCATCTTATTAACAAGAAGCAAAGAGGATCAAATATTCAATCGTATGAACATCCGATTAGATATTACACGAGCAATGAACTCAGTGATCCAATTTGGCTACTGCTGATGCATAACTCACACTGCTGTCTCTTGTGCTTTTGCACTGACTCGATTGCTCGTATCGAAGAAACTTTATTTTTATTTTTGTCGAGCAATTCTTTGACATCTGCTCATCATCAAATAGATTTATTAGTATATTTAAAAAAAATCAATATTGCGTGTTGAAGATTATCAGAATTTGATAATCAACTGCAATATATGTGGGAAATGGTGTTTGGATGTGCTTTTGATGTTTGAGTTGTTGACAAATTACAAGCTTTAAAGACATTTTTACATATCAATATATCCTTGTGAAAAAAACAGAGGTATATTGCCATATTGGTCAAATTGGGTTAAGAAAAGGGGTAATCAGGTAAATTTATATAGCTCTTTATTAATATGGAAATGATTATAAAAACTCCTAAATAGCCAGATAATCAATTTTAAAGCACAAATCCAAACAAAGAATAGGAAAAATTCACATTGCTTGCTAATTCAAAGATTCATCTATAAAACCAAGTTTGGTTTCAAATTAAATGAAAGCCAGAAAATTTACTTACATGAAGAAAAACACTGATGGGATGACGCCCACAAATAGTGTTATCAGTTTTCAACAAATATTGCTTGAATTCATCCGGATCTCCGGTCTCTATAATTTCCATCCCCGTTTTGTCCAACGACTCAATCGATTTATAAATAGGTCCATGTTTTTTGTCATAGTGCATGTAGTTAAACCTATATATTTACAGTCAAATATACATGAATTAATAAAGAAATAATGTATATGGAGGTCCCCTTATTACTCAACTCTTTTCAATAAGACCACCCAACTACCCAAGTATACATATGGTTTCATTTATACCAGTTCCAGCCAAAACCATGTCGAATGACAAAAATGTCAAACTCTTTTTGAAAAAACGTCAATTTTAATCTAAAAAAGGTTCGCCCCTCGTCATAGGCATGTAGGTATTTTTAAGAGCATTCTCATAAAATGACATGTTTTTGGCCAAAATTGGTATAAATAAAACCAGAGCGAACTATAAAGTAGTTTCCATATAATAAATGAAAAATAGGATTTAAAACATGTTACATACCGAGAACCCCAATGACAAAAATCCGATGACACTGAAAAGAAATTTGTGGGGTCATCAATATATTTTGCCAAAAGCCCTCCATACATGGCTTCACTTTCAGCACTTACTGCACCAACCATAATAGGTACAACTTTAACTGTATGCCTGTAAAAGTGCAAACCTGTAAATTAAGAGGCAATTTTTGTAACGTCATATTTGGTCCAGGTCGGATTCATCACATATGATTCCATAAACTACCATTATTACAATGTTCATCAACTTTTTGCATAAGGTGATTTAATAGGTATATGCACACACCCCCACAAATGTATATATCCGTTTTATTGTTTTAATTTTATAATATAAAATTTCCCTTTCTAACAATATCACATTTACCTACTCCATATAAACCCTGAAGAAAACATTACACACTAAGATGATTCATAACAATAACATTGATTTCCAATTTATTCATTCAGTGAAACAAGTAAACATAACTAATTTTATATAATTACTACCGAACAGGACTCTAAAATTTAAAAGGATATATATATATATATAGGGGCAATGTCTGACCAGTTTCCTTCACATACACATAATATACACATATATGGGGGAACATTCAATATGAAACCAATTTTAAGTAAAGAATTGTGAGAACCTCATAGGCACTTATATATTGTGCAAATCAAATATATTGGGAAAGAGTTTACATTGTTATACAGTTATATAACCATCTCATATAATCACATTTACAACAATAGATGTAAATATTCATGATTGCAGTCATCTACTTAAAATTAGTTTTGTGCTGAAAGAACGAACCTGTGTGTGTGTGTTTGCCCATCTTACCATTAGATATAATATAAAATATAGCAAAGACATCCCCATTTACATGTAAACGTGATGCCATCTCAACTTGTAAATGTAAAAAGCAAGACTAACCCTCGGAATACTTTGGCGAGATATGGTAAGTGCATTTCCATGCTATGTTCAGCCTCATCAACATTAAGATCCATCATGTCAAACTTCCCGGTAGCTTTTAGCTCTTCAATAACTAGAATTAAATTAGTAGCAAACTTTAATTAAAACAAAATTTATGGGGTTATTATGCTTGATACAAAAGTTCACAAAGTTAAATAATGTAGTACCTTCAAGATCAACAGGGAGGTCGCCTATGGGTGTCTTGTAAATTGTTGCTTTTGAAAGAGCACATTTAGGGGTGTAATGATGATGAGATGGGCCAAGAAGGAATATTCGAGTACTGAAATAATGTAAATATATAACATAGCTTACATTTGGTTATGTTAAAGAAATAGATAAAGAAAAACAAGAGTAAATTACGATTTTGGCCCCTGTGGTTCAAGTCTTTTAATCTACTCAACCCAAACAAAAAATTTTCTAACAACAAAGCCCCTATCATTTAAAAAATTAACGGTTTTGGCCCCCACCTATAACTGAAAACACTAAATGGCATCTTATGGAAAAATTAAAAGATTTAAACCACAGGGGTCAAAACTGTTAACTGTTTAAATGACAGGGGTTCGTTGTTAGAAGATTCTATGTTTAAATGACAGGGGTTCATTGTTAGAAGATTCTATTTTGGGTTAAATATGTTAAAAAACTTAAATCATAGAGGCCCAAGCTGTAATTTACTCAAAAAAATTATGAAGACAAAAGTTTAAAAATATATATGTTAAAGTCATAGAATAACAATGTACTTAGGATGGTGATCTAACTAGTAATTATACTTTACTTTTTGGAACGGGTTAATTTGGTTTTTTGATCACTTGATGATCGGTTTCTTGCTTAATAGCCGTTATTCAGATAAGGCGGCTTATCACTAAATTACCAAACTATCCCACTTCAAAAAAGAATGATCATCGAGCTAGCCCATCAACTGATGAAGTGGTTTGCCACACCATCTTTCCAAGATTGTCACCAAATTAACAAACTATACCATTTTTTTCAAAAAGGTACAATTTCCAGATGGGGATGTTATTGAGTATAATAATCAAAACAAACCACTAACTTATGTACATTGCTAATATAACATTTGTCATATATGAAAAATAAATGAAATTTTGTAGAAATTTATGATTTTGAAGAATAAGCTTACATGTTAGTAGGATCAATATTTCCAAATGCAAAGGCTGCTGCACGGCCAGAATAAGAATAACCTGCATGTCTAGTGGAATCAATACCACCAAAATAACAATAGTTTAATTTATATTAGAGGTGTAAACTTTGAATTATTTACTTATAATATGGTGGATTCAGTTATGTTTTATCTCTAATGGGCCAGGTGGGAAACAAGAAAAAGTTAGGCTAATACGGAAACATGTCAAATAGGCAAGTCGATCAGAAGGAGCTCAAAGTATTCACGAATACATGCAGCCTACTAAATCACTTTTTTTTTTAAAAAAAGAAGATAATTATAGCAACCGACTTTAAACTAGGTTTAATAAATCAACATTTACATTTCATTGCTGATTTTAGCAACCAAGATTCAATTTATAGTTTTCACAAATTGTTGGCGTGGCATTTTATTTGCCATTGTAGAGTACATATATATGCCACATGGAATCTGATGCAACATTACGAATTATTTTACAAAATTTAAATAGATAACTCACTTAACAAATTTGGAAATAAATCTTCATAATGCCTTATCCATAAAAGAATTAGGAAAAGTAGTTAAAAAGAGGCTGGTTGCTAAAATAAGTTTTAAATTGTAAGTTAGTTTTATTTAATGCATAATTCAAAATAGCTGCTGAAAACCAAAACAAAGGGTGAAATATTTAGTATATAATTCACGCAAGTGGACCTTACAATAACAAAATTAGAACCTTGAAAGAAAGTGTTTCATATCAAACCAGTCCAACTTGACGAGTTTTGACCATAAGAAGTACCCCTTTTAACCCATTACCCAACCCATATATGATATAACTCGCCCATTTTGTCACAGAGAATAAAAATGTAATACAAGAAAAAAAAATTAATAAAAAAGAGAGAAACTATGAGGAAGATTGAAAGTGCACATTACTTACGGAGCAATCACACCTCGTACGTCTGGAGACTTGGTCAAACCACATGCCCTAAGCCATCCTTCGAGTTCTTCCTCCAACTCTTGAGCTAGTAAATAAAATAAAATATGTGTACTTTAGTACTCAAAAAAAAACTTGTATATGCATAAAAGGGTTTAATTATTTGATATAATGATGTTTTCAAATTAAATTCATGCAAGTTTTTTAAGCATTAGAATGATAGAATTCAAGGGTCCCCTCATTTCTTTCATTAGGGTGCAAATTTAAGCCCTTCTGATGACCAAAAACAGAATATAAACTAGAGAGAGAGAGAGAGAGAGATGAGAGACAGAGTACATGTACATATGTTTGTAAAAATATATATGCTCAGTAACATTAATATTAGAATCAAACCAAAGTACCAAACTATCAAAGAGAAATTGGTAAGCAAACCAAGGTTCTTTAGTGGCATTGCAATACTTGTATCCCCAAAAACTATCTAAAGTTTTGAGATTCAAACTTAAAATTGCTTGCAAATCGATCACCCAATCAATCATCTTCCCACCCCGTCAATAAGTTGGAATTCTGTGAGACAAATTTAGGCTAACATGAATCATTCAATTGTTCCTTAACCACAAAACTACAGCATAAGGTTTTTAACTTTCTAATCTTTACACAATCCAAACATAATTATACCAAAATAAACCTAGAAATGATGTAAGTTGCACCATTTTGAAATGAGCTAGCCTTAACATGTCGCATTATATCCAAATTTCACTTCAGTTTCTTTGCAAAATTGCAGCACTCATAACCCATGCAAAATACCTCAATTACAACGACAAAAGAAATCATCTTCCAACACTCACAAATGAGCACAAGCACTGAAATTTCCTCAAGATTTTAAAGATTTAGCGTAATTAAAAAGAGGATTATTGGAATTAAGTAATGGGTTAATCGGTAGCGGGTAAGAAACTCAAAATCATACAACTTACGATCATCGGAGTACCATGAACCTGCGTGATATGCTCTCCTGATCTTCTCCATCGATTGAGATTTTTAACAGGTTTATTGAATAAAAATTGCAGACGAATCGAACTAATCGAGTGGGGAGGGTACTTGTACATAAAAAGGTTATTTACAACAATAATTTTAGTTTCAACAATTTCTTTACATATATACCATGAAAAGTTTGATTACATATCATTTTCTTTCATAGTTTCATAGGTATTCTTAATATTTGTAATTTAAAACTTTATATAAAGAAATATATGTAATTTAAAAGGTTAATTAAGGAATGAGTATATATATAATTTATGAAATTTATAAAAAGATATATGTAAATGTTCCATTTTTATATTTTGTTTATAGATCAGATCCTTATATTAGACATTTTTTTTTCTTTTGGCTACATGATTCCTATATTAATACACCATATATCTAACGAAACATTGTACCTATTGTTAACTCGGTAAAAACTGCTTTCACTCATTAATTTGTATTTTTGAATATAAAAGACAAAAAAAAAACATTATTAATAGACTAATAGACCAATAGTGAATAACATATCTCTTATAGATTAGATAATTGAAAACACTGAATATAAAGCAGACTAGATGTAAGTACCTGAAACATAAGAGGTATTTACGTTTGATATCCAACATGTAAATGTTTCCCGTACACATGTGATAACTTTTTACAATTAAGTATGAAACCGAGACTAGGAGCACAAACAATGTTGTGTTGTCATTTCTGTTACATATTGATACTAACTACTACAAACGGTGAATGAATCATATTGTTGTTAATGTTTTTTAACTTGTGTACGATTAACATTGGTGGATAGATTAGGTCTAACAATTGCTATATGAAGGATGTTATTTCTTGAATTCATTCACATTTACTAGAATTTTAATTACGCATTGTATATAGCCGTCTTTGTACTCATCATTTATTTGATGAAAGGCTTTAGTTTTATGCTTGTGGAAACAAGTTTTTATAACATGTATAATGGCTAATATTATGATGCAAAAATAAATGTTTATTTGACAAGTTTTCTTTGGCTGTATTTAAATTTCTATAAATGGCAATCATCAAGTTTATTTTTCTATTTATCCCTCCACATGTCATTCGATTATACATATGTAATTCTGTTACATGAACAATTCAAAAATCAATTGTTTAATGCATAAAAAATTCAACACGATTTTTATTGATCATTAAACTTATTATATGTATGTAATTAGTTTTATTTTTTTTTATATTTTAATTACTATATATATATATAGACACACATATACGTATCTAATGGACAATAATTTTTTTTAATTTCTACATTAATTGTTATGATCGAGCAATTAATCGACAGAAAAACAGGATCTTTTTTCCTTAATATTGGTACCCCTTTGATTTGTTTAGCAGAAACATAGGAAAACCAAACTAACCAGAAACATCGAGAAATTAAATAGAAACAAAAAAATAGAAAAACTAAAGGAGAGATCGAAAGAGAGAGAGACAGATAAATTAAGGCTATTCAATTCCTAATCTTGCATGTTGTTTGGAGGGTGGCAACGGCCAATTAATCTTGATTTTTCATCACATCTATGTTGATATCGATCATGTTCTTTTTTATGGAATTTGTGATTATACTTGATGTGTTTCATCAAATAACAATTAACTAGCTAGCCAGGAACAAACAAACTTCATGATCAACAGTTTATAAAATCTGAACCCGAGGTTATGAAGGCATGGGAAGCAACGATTCGGAAAACACAACAAGCGAAGAAACAAGCCACCAACATATTCGGGTCGGCTCACGTGGCACATGTAGATGATGATCAAGAAAGCGAACAAGCTGGTGAGATTCATGCAGCCGGTGAGATCTACAATGCAGAAAGATACCTATCAAATGGTGACTACTACACGGGCCAATGGTCAGACAGTTTTCCACACGGGTTTGGTAAATATTGGTGGACCGATGGCTGCATGTATGTTGGTGACTGGTTCAAAGGTAAGACCATGGGCCGGGGGACTTTTAGCTGGCCCTCGGGAGCCACTTATGAGGGTGAATTCAAAAGCGGTTACATGGATGGTGAGGGCACATATACGGGCCCAAATGGTGACACGTATAGAGGTCAATGGGTTATGAATTTAAAACATGGGCATGGGATTAAATCATATACAAACGGTGATATATATGATGGTGAATGGTGTGGAGGGTTACAAGAAGGCAAAGGTGAGTATAAATGGAAAGATGGTAGTTATTATATTGGAGAATGGAAAAATGGAACAATGTGTGATAATGGTAAACTACTTTTTTCTGATGGAAGCATGTATGAAGGTGAATGGGATGAAGGTTTGCCTAAAGGAAACGGGTCGTTTAAATTTGCAGACGAGTGCGAATTAAAGGGTGTTTGGAGTAAAGATCCTGAAGAACAAAACTTAACATTTTCACGATGTGATGATTGTGATGTTGAACATGACCCACAACAAGTTTATGATGTCTATCTTAAAGATTGTGAAATTTCTCCTCAAGATAAAGTTTCAATCTTGCCCTCACAAAAGAAACTAGCAATTTGGAGATCATCTAAAGGACACGAGCCATCGGTTAGGCCACGAAGGATGTCTGTTGAAGGGAGATTGGATGGGAATGTTGATAAAGAATTTAGTAAAATGAGAATGTTTGATGACAGTGAAAGAGGCTTGAAAACCAGAGATGATACATCATTGTTATCATCAGAAGGAAGTCCCATTAGGATTTCAAATATCGTCAAGAAACAAGGCGAAACCATCTCAAAAGGCCATAAGAATTATGAGCTCATGCTTAATTTGCAACTCGGTATCAGGTTATAATTAATTAATTTCAATTTTCAATTTTTATTATTTTAGATTGAATCTTTTATATATAATCTAGCTTCTTGTCATGAAATTATTGTGTTATTTGTAGGCATTCGGTAGGAAGACCGGGTCCAATGCCATCTTTAGACTTAAAGTCATCAGCTTTTAATCCAAAAGAAAAGCTGTGGACAAGATTCCCACCAGAGGGATCTAAATACACCCCTCCACATCAATCTTCTGATTTCAGGTGGAAAGATTATTGCCCATTAGTTTTCAGGTAATTAAGCCAAGTTGGTAGGTAATATTATGAATTGTTTTATTCATATATTTTGATTGCTATAATAATTTTTTAATAAGACATCACTTTAGTACGGGTCAAAACATGTCAAGATTTGATTGATCACGATTACAATAAAAATCACCATAGTCTATTTTACATAATACAGTTCCTTGGAAAAAAATGTAATATGAATGCAACCTTTCTTGTAATGAATACATCCACCTAAATCATTCTATTTCATGGTTTAGGACTTTAAGGATGTTGTTCAAGGTTGACGCAGCTGATTACATGTTATCAATATGTGGAGATAACGCCCTTCGCGAGCTATCTTCCCCTGGAAAAAGTGGAAGTTTCTTTTACCTAACACACGATGATCGTTACATGATCAAAACCATCAAAAAAACCGAAGTCAAAGTGAGATTCGAGTCCTAATTATATAAACAGCTTCATGTTTGTATATAAAATAATTCTATGTGGTCAGCTCAATTTGTTTTAATGATTAATGGTTGATGATTTTAGGCCATACTAAGGATGTTATCTGCATACTACAAGCATTTTCGCTCTTTTGAACATACCTTACTCACCAAATTCTACGGGCTACATTGTGTGAAACTAACTGGTGCCGCACAAAAGAAGGTTTGATGTACAGGATACTAGAAATAATAACAATTTCGACCTTTTTACTTATGAAAGGCCGAGTTGATGTAGGTTGTGTTTTATCTGATACAATTTGATCAAGCCAAAGGTTTATCAAAAAAATAACTTTTGGATGAGGCAAATAGGGTGAAGTTTCACAATGTCCATTTTTAATCTTGTTTTTCGTGATCGTAACCATAGCATTAATTATATATAATGATAGAATTTTTTTTTGTGTTGGATAGTAACTAGCCAGTACTTTTAATCTAATTAGGTACGATTTATTATCATGGGCAACCTTTTTTGCACGGATTTCATGATTCATAGACGATTTGACTTAAAAGGATCTTCACTTGGTCGACTCACTGATAAGCCCGAATCAGAAATCCAACCCACCACTATTCTTAAAGATCTTGATCTCAAATTCATGTTTAGACTTGACAAGAAATGGATCCAGGAATTCAGAAGGTAACAAGCACTTATGAATAGTTATATCATGATAATTAGTTAGTATTTTACTGTTTGTCATGATAAACATATGTTATGTTTTATTTTTCTACTGAAACTAAAGAATTTTGTATATTATTTTTCAGACAAATCGATAGGGATAGTGATTTTCTTGAGCAGGAGAGAATCATGGATTACAGTCTCTTGGTTGGCCTTCATTTCAAAGACACAAATGTTAGCGAATTAGGCACTTCAATTGGTACCTAATCTCATTGATTCGATTTTTTTTTTCAATGAAAGTGGAATATATGAAAGTTTCATTGTTTACTAAATCTGTTTTTTGCAGATGATACTTCTACTGATGATTCTACATATCATGTTTCAGATCCTGAAGGGTAATATTACCATTCTTATAACGGAACATGGACGGCCGTTAGACACTTAGACTGGGTTAAGAAACAAGTCAAATATGTAAATTACAATGTGGGTTAAAATAGGTTGGGTCAGAATCTATTGACCCAACCCATTTTAACACTTTTGACACGATGCATGTAATCAGTTTACTCTTAATTAACTTAAATCTTTTAACTTGACCATTAGACATATTAATTAGACAAAATTACATATTTGAACCTTTATGTTTGTAATAAATAACAAATATGAACCTTTAACTATATTAATTACGCTAAACAACCTTTAAGTATTTAAGTTGTTTCAACTTTCAACCTTTACATTAACTCCGGTTAGATTTACCAGTTAAATTTAGTCATGTGCAAAACATGTGATGGATATTCTAGGTATTTTGATCTTTTGTTATTTTTAAATATAAAACCCACTATTCCCGTATTATCGTATCTTATTCAATAATTTACTCCAAATGGGGTTGTTCGAAAATTAGGGCTAAAACCCACCCAGAAGTTCACGTGGTTCCTCCCTCTTCGGTTAGTGTTCACCCAGAAGTTCACGTGGTTCCTCCATCTTCAGTTAGTGTTCAAAACCTAGTGTTGTAGTGGGTTTTAGCCCTAATTTTCGAACACCCTTATTTAGAGTAAATTCTTGAATAAGATACGATGATACGTGAATAGTGAGTTTTAGGTTTAAAAATAACAAAAGATCAAAATACCTAGAATATATACCCATCACATGTTTTGCACATGACTAGATTTAACTGGTAAATCTAACCGGGGTTAATGTAAATGTTGAAAGTTGAAACAACTTCAATACTTAAAGGGTGTTTAGCGTAATTAATATAGTTAAAGGTTCATATTTTTTATTTATTACAAACATAAAGGTTCAAATATGTAATTTTGTCTATTAATTAAAGAGTAAATATAGGTATAAAAATCCATTATATGTAAAATCTTGACTTTTTGTGCATTTAGAACTTGACGATATAGTCCTTACACTTTACTATTAACAAAATAACTCATTTTGTTGCTTCTTAATTTTTCAAATTAAAAAAAAAAAAAAAAGAATGCCTTTTTTGCATAACCAGCCTATATTTAAGATTGCCAACAATGCGTGGCATCAACTATGACTTTATATATATGGTACGAGAGATTATTTATATATTTGCTACAATTGCTTGCAGGTCTAAACTGGGAATTAGCATGCATGCACGAGTCGAAAGGATGGAAAGGAAGAACGAATTGGAGTTGATCGGTGAACCAACCGGAATATGTTATGATGTTGTAATGTTCTTTGGCATCATAGACATACTTCAAGATTATGACATCACCAAGAAACTAGAACATGCTTATAAATCCTTTCAATACGACCCTACATCAATATCTGCGGTCGATCCTCGACAATACTCTAGACGTTTTCGTGATTTCATCCTCAAGATATTTTTAGAAGACGAGGCTTAAGAATTAAGAAAAAACTTTTGATGACTATCTTTAATTAAAATGTGTTTGTTTCATACTAAAAAGGTTTCCAGAACTGTACCAATATATGTTTCTTGATTGTTGATATATGTTAAATACCTAATTTGTTTTATAAATGTATGTATGGATGTATATTGATTGGATTATATATTACTTGTTGTGAAGGGGTGCTTGTTTTTGTAGAGTATTGGATGTTGAAATTTAAACCTAGCTATATAAAGGAGTACTTAAGATTTGAAATTAGAAGGAACGTTTAATTAATCATTAATTAATCAGCTAATAAAATTGTCATGTCTTGAGCATGTTTTCAAGAAATAAGATTATTCTATTAGACATGAAACAATTAATTAAAAGAAATATCTTAAGAAAATAAATTATTATGCTTTGTTACCTCCAATATGTTTAAATGGATGGCTTGACCTATTTCATAATGTAAAGCCGAATTCAAATTTATGACCTTTTTAACTCATGTTGAGACAGTGCCACATAGTCCTAGCAGATTCATTAACTCGAGTCTCTGACTCTACTAGACCCATGACCTACCCTCTTTTACCCTTTGACTCGATTTTGGATCCATGCATGACCCGGTTGTTTGAACCTCTCACGGACCGTTAACCCCCACCTGACGGTTGTGAACAGCGTGAAGTGAACCTTAAGCTTAATTGTGACTATATAACTAGTTTTTGGCAATCGCATTAATATGTTTTGATTTATGATCGGTTGGAATTTACTTAAGAGGCTAGGGTTTGAAATATTTGATAGGACTTTAAATTTGGGGCTCACAATTAAAGATTTGAGTGCTATCAGTACGTAATGTTATTGTTTATCGATTTTTCTTTCTTCTTAGTTGTTTTAATATATGTTCTTGACATTTTTGTAGTTGTTATTGATATTATGACTTTTGATGTATGTTTCTTAGTTTCTCTTGTTAGTTAGTTACCTATACTAAAGATAACTTTTGTTTGACTTTACATATTTTCAGGATTGTTTACCATGTTTGACTATTGTTTAAGATTATATATAATCTAGTTTATTATTATTTTTATGTGAATGGATGTTGTGTTCATAATTATGCATGTGTATCTTGTTCCTCGTGTGGTTATTGCTTGATTACTTCGTGTTTTCAGGTTTTAGACTTTGTGTTTTGGACTTCAATTGACTCGGCTTGAGTGAAAAAATGGTGAACGCCACCATTAGGCTTGAGTGAGTGAGTGCTTGACCGAATAGGCTATAGGAATTTATTTGGATATTGATTCTAAGTAGTTGAGTACAACCTTTAAAACTAACCATCTAATATAGTGTTGGTATGTTTAGCGTCTAAAGGTTTTTTTAGTTGAGAATGCACGAGGGGAAGGCTATAATGTCAAGTTTTAGATTTCTTACATTCTAGATCGTTATTTAATATTACTACGTTGGTTTCTTTACATCGTTACACGTACGGTATATCAAGATCGTTAGGACTAACAAAGTAAAACAATCTTTTGAATTCATATACGTACTTGTTTGGAGAAGCTAACCACATGACCCAAACCCTATCCTGATAAGTTTTACACTATTCTTAGGACCATGGTTGTATAAGTCGCTAGACGCTAGTCGGGCGGCGAAGTATACTACTGCCTAGGGATTAATCAGGATTAATAGGCGCTAGGTGGATTGGAATTTTATATGTAATTTTACAAATATTTATTATATACATATAACATACATTAATATCAATAATTTAATATAATACTTCAAATGTATTAAAAAATAAACTTAAACGTACTAAGTCAAGTACTTCAAATTACAAACTTAAACACAAAATTCAAAGTTTATAGATAAATTTCAATGTTTAGAGGCAGTGTTCAATGTTTCAGATGTTGGATTCGATGTTTTAGAGACATTTGTTTGAGATTTTATCTAAAAATGACTTATTAACTTATTGACTTTTTTAAAAAGTCAACAAGTTGTTTGCCTAACCTAAAAGGACTTTTGAAAATAACTTTTTGTAAAATGGTGAAAAGTTTTTTTCAAAAGCTAAAAATCTAGCTATTCAAAATGACTTATGACTTACTGACATAAAATTACAAATTTACCCCACTCTTTACCATTTACAGCTTTACCCAATAACATTAAATTGTGTCAATAAAAAATGTCCTTTCTTGGTTATTTTGAAAATTAATTTTGTAAAGCTAATCCAAACACATTTTTAAAAAATTCATTTCAAAAAGTATTAAGTTAATAACCACTTTTGAAAAAAAGTCCTTTTGAAGTTAAATAAGCAATCCCAAACAAGGCCTAGGTATTTGGGGTCGAGAAATGTCTCGAATAATTACAACACTACCTTTTTTTTTGAACGGCAAATGTTATCTCCTCCTAATCAACTCCAAATTAATTACAACATTGCATGGGTTAGAACCCATGACCTCTTATTCTAAGAGGCAAAGCCTATACCAAGTGGGCTAGCCCCACATTGGCTACAACACTACTTAGGACCATTCTTTGAAGTACAAGATAGACTGACCATTATGATTTGGTACTTCTAAGTATTTCCTAAATATGGTGTCTTCCTCTTGTTCATTCTCCAAGTTTGTTAAGTCTTAAGATTACTTATAGACAGTTGCCTTTTCTATTATCTGACTTCCCTGTTTAATAGTTGCTATCAATCAATTCTAACCACAAGTTTAAAAGAGTATAAAGGTAACTTCTCATATTTTAAAAAAAATATTTTTATACCCCTTAAAACATGTGATTCAAATTAGTTCTTATGATTCTTTCATATTTATTGTTATTATAAAAATATTATCATTATATTACTAGTTATAATAAAACCCATAAAAGCCTAGTTGGAAGCATATGCTTGAAAAGTTAGAAGCTTTTTATAACCAAACGAAACGGTGCAGAACGAAAGGTTTTGCAATCTAAGAAGTAAATGACAGAATATTGACAAGACGATGTTGCAAGCAGAAATAATAATAAAAATCATACAAGCATCAACTTTTAATAACCAGGAGCCCAACAGCGTTTAGACAGACAGTCATTTATTCCAAACAACTTTAAACTAAAAGAGGAAACATTCAGCATAAAAACACAAAAACAAGAACATAGAGATAAAATAGCGTACTTAGAACACACAAGGATGGACCATCGGTTGAGTTTATTGCCTTGAATAAGAAATATACCTTAAAAGCAGTAAGGATTAGCCTTTGCAAGTAATGTTTAATATTTCAATTCTCATTCCAACAATGTCCCAAATACCTGCATTTCTCACCAACATCCAACATGGAAAACTCAACACCTGCATAGATAAGATATTAAAAAATAAACAACAATAAAAATGAATGACCATATATACTACAATTATCGTTCAAGTTTCTGTTTGCTTTGGGCAAAAGATTGGCAGTCTGCTGATAAAAACTTGCAAATTGCAACTTTCAAGAGGATGATGCAGTGATATGCAAATCCCCCTTTTCCTTGTTTTCGGTTTTCTGATGGGTTGTATTTTACCCGATCCTAATTGTTAGCAAGAGGGGGAGGTCTCATGAGTTTTGATGTTCTCAAAGTCGCCGGAAAAAAATAAGTGTTTTTTTTTGTATTTAGACAATTAAAAATCGGACACAAGAATTGTTAATCTGAGGCTAAACGGCGTTTTTTTTCTTTAATAAAAACCATGGATGCAGTCTAGAAGCAGAGAGAGAGAGAGAGAGAGAGAGAGACCTATAGACCAATCAGGTGCCTGCAACAATCCAAATACCAAATCCATGCAAGCTCCATATTAAAAGCTTTAAACACATCAGCCACATGGCTTATCTGATGGTTGAACTGGTCATACCGGGCAACACTCCACATCATCCACCTTAGTAAATTTGTTCAAATCCTACATAAACAAACCAACTTTGGTCGAAATGCATAATCCAAACTAAAGAAGCAAGTAAAAACCTTCACATACACTTTTAAAAGCTCTAAATTAAGTATTCACTCCACACGGAGTAAGGGAAAAATTACTGTGAATGTTATAAGTAAATGAATTTGTTTTATATAACATGAGATGAGTAAATATAGGAGTTCTAGTGGATGGTATAAGATGTTATGAAACTTGAAAAAGAAAATAATAATCTTAAAACTTTTATAAAGGGTAATATGTGAAAAAAGAAGCAACATCTTACCATCTATGCTCCAAAAGCATCTCACACAAAGAAACGACCTTCCCACAATGATTTTCCTTGATATTGATGAGGCACTGCAAGAAACTGTTCATTACCCTTTTTGACTGGTTCTTGGTAAAGACTAGAATGTTCTGGAATCGAACTATTAAGCCATATGTTTCCAAATCCATTCTCGTATTCCATGTTTGTGTGCACGGTAGTGGAAACTTGTTTGCCAGGGAATGGAAAGCACTCCATTCCTAAGGAAGTGTTGCTTTTGTTCAAAAGTTTGTTTGGTTGTGGCAAGCAATTAACAGAATTACCAAATCCATCACCAATGTATGACCCTGAGTAAGAAGATTGATACCCATCCAACCAACTATAATCATCCAAACCTGGATTTTCATTCATGCATTTAGGAGTGTTAAAACCAGGTGGTGGGCCAAAATGCCTCGTGGGTCGACTCACTGGATTCTTATTGAACTTTGTCTTTGTAGGAATACTGTCAAAACCAGGTGCTGATGTCATCACCAAATCAAGTTTAGATGGTATCATGGTAGCATGATCCTGTTCATTAAAACTGTTCACAAACAAGTTGAGATTTGAGAAACCATTCTCAATATCTTCCTCGCCCACCATTGATACTGATGTGTTTGGTTGTGCAAATTGCTCTAAAGGAAAACCACCATGTGAGATTAAGGAATCAGTGGAACTAACAATAATACCCTTGGATGTTTTATCAATATGCTTCTCAGATACAAAGGGCTTGAAGACAATAATTTCATCATCGTCTTCAAACTCTTCACTAATTTCTTGATTTGTATCAGAAATTTCAACAAGTGGCTCGAAACCGTAGAAAAACTTATTTGATTTTGAGTCAAAATATATTCCTTGTTGACCAACTTGCGTGTTTCTAGCAAAAGCCTTTCCGGTGGCAATGATCCGATGCACTCGGGTGTTCTTTTCCTTATTTCCATCATTTCCAAAATAGTTTGTTCTAGAAAAATCGAGAATAACTTGACTAGGGACGAGAGGAAGAAACCCCCTTAACTCAATGTCTTCAGGTAATGCGAGATGATTGTCTGTTTCACCTTCATCATACCCACTCATATTGAAAAAACATGCGTCATGGTAGAACCCACTTGATGGTAATATTATCTTGTTAAGAAAAGAAACGAAATTGTTCCAAAATAGGGATCTTGCTGTTGCTTGTTCTTCGTCCATTTCATTAGTGACAACATTGTCCCCACAATAGGCTAGCCATTCAATAAAAATCATGATGCCAGGAAGTAAGAAGCTTCCAGAAGGATCTTTTAGTTGGAAACATCTGTCAACTATGACTGCCATGAAATCAAATATGGCAGTGAATGCATTTTGAAGCACAACAGAACGTTGTACAATCTCTGTGTATGATTGATTTTCAGTTTCTTTATTTGCATTGTGGACTGTGAATATCATGATTGATATGAACCGGACTACAAACAGTTTACACTCATCGAAATCTGACCCAAAGTTGATCACTTCATCTGGCCCAGAAGATAGTAGGTGAAGAAAATCAGTCCTTGCCATAGAGAAAACTTCCCCAAAAGTCTCTAAGCTGTAGATGGTAAACATGGAAGTGAGTTATCATTCAATTACAATAAATAAAAATAATTAAAATTTAGAGATGGCAATTAAAGTGATTCATGTCCAAATACGTTTATTAAGCCTATTTTTTTACATTGTAACAGCTCAAATTGTAATTCCAAAAAACTTGGTTAAAATGGAATGAGCAGAAAGCGAGCCAGAGTATTTTAATGCTTACCTCTTGAACTGCTTTATTCCGTAAAAAAAGATGCTTTGAATTTTTTATAATATATAATTTTTATAATCATGTTAAGAACGTCCATTATTTTCCATAGAAAAAAAGGAGGAAAAATATGTGTGTATACCAGCCTGAAAGATTTTAATCCATGATAAAGAAAAGTTGAAAATGTAACCCATCCACTTTGAAACAACCTGATTCAGACTATATTTTACCTGACAGGTCAAATGCGTAACTTCTAAAAAGTTGGTTAAAATACTAAATAGAATAGGTAAAATCAGTCAATAAGTGACCCAAACCTGCTTTCTTTTTGTCAATGTGATCATATTAATTTAACAATAAAGTTTTTATAATCATTTTTAATACACTGATTACTTATCATATTTAGGTAATACAGAGGAAAAAGTTGCAGGTCAACTCAACCTGACCCCTATTGAAAAATTAGAGAATCACCTGTTCTGCCACCAGCCATCACCCAACCTGCCTGGCCCACAATTTACCAACTAAATAATTTCAACTAAAACCAGTTTGTGTAAGAAAAAATATTAATTTCACTTATGAGAACATAATCATAATCATATAGCTTTCACAATCATGTTTATAAACATTAAATTTTTTATAATATTTGAAAAATAAAGAAGAAAATAAGCATGTGGGTCAACCCAACCAGCCCATTTTAAAACCTGTAAAATTACCCATTCTAACAGGAACTCACGACCCGTCCATTTTCTGCCAGCCCTACTTTAATAGGAACTACAAATTAGAGCTGAAACCATTTTATCTAATAAGATATATATACCTTGTACGGGTAAAAAGAATGCCATTTAATCTGACAAATCGAATGCTGAAAGCTTTAAGAGTTTCAGGGACAATGATGTCTTTTTCCAGAACAGTATGTGGTTCTGTTTTTTTATCCTTCAGAGAAACCCGTGTTTCACCTCTATTTCTTCCTTTACCATTCATCCGTGCAGGTAACTTTTTGGTAGGAGTAGGTTTCAAATCCCCAAGCAGCTGACAGTAACTTTGACGATTCTGCCAAAATTGTAATATAATTATTATATTATTCTATCAAACCATTTAATAAAAGAACAAAATTAAACCCCAATTCCATGTTACCAACTTATCAAACCCTGATGTACAACAATTTTTACATTAAACTGTGGCATATAAACCCGTAAGACTCACATACTTTTAATCTTTCTTAATAATGCATACTTAGAGTCACAGACTTTTGCTGAAGTTGCATAAAGATCCTTGAAGTTTAATATTGAATGATCAATCCGTGAAAAGTCCTTTGCATAAAGCTCTGGAACCAGTTGAAATTGACATTACTTTTTAAAAAGGTTAACGGACTTAATCATGCAATAAAAGCACATTATAAGGTTCAAAATCAATCGTATTATGAATTTGCATAATGGTCCTTGGACATTCTTATTGAACGATCAATCTGTGAATTGTCCTTTTCATAAAGCTCTAGTACCATAGTAAAATTGACACTATTTTTTAAAAAGGTTAAAGAACTTAATCATGTAATAAAAAGCACTTTATTAGATTTAAAATCAATAGTTTTATGATTAAGTTAGAAAAAGTTTCAAGGGGATTTAATCATATGCACAGACAGATCTAAGAATTTATGTACAAATTCAGCAAAAAGTTCATAGGACTTTTTCTACAATAGCCCATAAAGAAAAAATGAAATGTGATTTCTGTAAAATTCAGATAATATCATCATGTATTTATCGTTATGTGTAACAACTTCTGTTTATAAAAGCTATAAAACCATGGAAAAAAAAGTAAAATTGACAATAAACTAAAAAACCAAACCAAATCAACCTAATCAAATACTGTATATTGAAATTTCCTGCTCTATAAAGTCCTTAATTATTTAAATTCCAACAGTTTTATTTATCAATGTTCTGATTAGCAAGTAAATACCTTCTCAAACGCAATTATCAGATTGTCTCTTGCAGTAGTGAAAGGGGTGTCAACTGCTAAACTTCGAAAATAACGATAAACAGCTGACAGTTCATCTCCAGAATAAGAAGCCAGAATAGCAAGCTGAAAATACAAAACATTAGCCAATATGAAAACAAAGTTACAAACTACAAGAAAAAAATACATAAAAGATATGATAATGTACCAATAGATACAAAGAAAACAGACCTGATGATGTGGATTACCACTGGAAGGCATAAGAGTAGCAGCTTGATTATAGTAACTTGATGCTGCAGCAAAATCTCGAGTTTTTGACTCACCCTCAACATACAACCCTTTATACCGAGCAAGATCCCCCAAGTATATAAGACATTGATGGCATGATATTACACCTTTTTTCACATCAATAGATTGATTTACACCTTTTTCGTTTTGTGAGCCATCTGTCATATAATCTAGTGATAAGCCGTATTTTGCCCTAATTTTCACCATTAAATCATGATAGAATCCAGTGGCTTCTGACAGGAAGGTCTTAAATTGAGAACGAATTTTGGTGATTTGGTCAGGCCATGGTCGGGCCATCACTTTAGCATTTTGTGGTGCAGAAGCTTGACCAGAGTTATAGCGTGCACGTAGCTCTTCAATACGTTTGTAATGCAGCTGCCACAAAGCATATTCAATTTCATGTTGTTCTGAGAAAGCATGATCTTCTAGAAGAATTGACTCGTAACTCTCTCGCATCTGTTGCCATGCATTTGGATCTAATGTGATTTTTGCTTGTGTTGCTTTTTTATGATTAGTTTCCAACTCCGCGTTCTTGAAAAAAAAAATACGCATGAGACAGGTCAAAATTCATAATTTAAGATAAAGTTATACTATGTTATATTTGACCAGATTAATTAACCAAGCATGCAGACTATTAAAAAATGTTTCAAGTTTTATTAACCTGCATATAAAGAACCTTAGAGTAATACACCAAACATTATGGATTTGTACATTCTTGGATTGGTTCAAGTTTAGGTTATATTAATTATTAAGTTACGTACTTACGTTTATTTGGTAAGTAGAGATGTGTTGTGATTAACTATGCAAAGTGAAGTGTAATTAGGTTGCTTGGTCAATATATTTGTTTAGTTACAAATAGGGGTCTTTGGTTCATGGTAATGGTGTGCTTTCATTGATAACTAAAAGAGTCGTGGATGGTTTCCACAAATTTGTGTCTTTAATCGTGTACCTTACTTTTGGCTGAGACATTAAATCATCAAGTGGTTGAGCTAACATTTAACTCAAATATATCATAAAATCGCAAACCAAATATGTTTTTAATTGTAGATTAATTGAACAAAAATCGATTAAACTAATATCACACATGCTTAGTCATCCAACTTCAATGAACACGGAGCATCACAATTTGTGTCTTTAATCGTGTACCTTACTTTTGGCTGAGACATTAAATCATCAAGTGGTTGAGCTAACATTTAACTCAAATATATCATAAAATCGCAAACCAAATATGTTTTTAATTGTAGATTAATTGAACAAAAATCGATTAAACTAATATCACACATGCTTAGTCATCCAACTTCAATGAACACGGAGCATCACACATTCACCACATCACAAAAACTATTAAAGTAAGCATCTTTCTTATTCAAATACAGTGTTGATCATAGTTACCTTTTTGTAAAGAAGTTGAGCATGAGCATGTTCCCTTGATGAATTGTTTGAAATGTTATTCATTGGAATAGTCATCGTCCATCAAATACTGTGTGACAAAACTTGGCTCCAAAAGATCTGATCCAAACAACACTAACATTTATTACTCAGCAATCAACTACATCACACACCATACCTAATTAAGCCAAAAATGCCAAACAAATTTGACATACCAAAACATGAAATTACAACATAACACAATATTGTTTATTTTCTATATAAACATAAAAAAATTTGCAATTTATTTTTATAGCTTTCTTGTTCCTTGCATCTAATTTGGATTTCATTTTCCATTGCAGATATAATATCAACAATGCACTACCATATTATTATAAAATTAATTAAATGACTTCCAAATTAAATTATCAAGTTGATACCATTTCTCTCAACAACACTTGTTCAAGTAATGCAATTGCTTTTTTAAATTTTATGCGTAAAGTACATGAGTTGTTTAGAATCATGGATTAGCAATGTTTAGATACTAAAAAAGTTGTGTATTATTCCCTTAATATTTTGCTACTTGTGCAAATATTCTCAGCACAAAACTTCCCACAAATGAAGATGCATAAAAAAGGTTTCTATGTGTGCATTCCATGATAAAAACACATGAAAGGAGCAAATTAAATCTTTAGATAGATTTATCAAATGAGGTGACCAGATTGAATGTCTGAATAGTTAAAATCCTATAGACTACAGCCACTTCTTTTAGACAATATTGTACAGATTTCTTGATTGTCCAAAATGTCATTCGGCAATAGAAACTTTTTAGACCTCTTTACGTGGAAACACTAACCCTAACATAGACAGAGATTTGCACTTGAACTAAAGAAACAAGTGTAAATTTTTATTCAATTATGTTTGAAAACAATCAATTTCTTACTTATCTTACTCTAAGTTCGGAACACAGTTGGTTTCAAGATCATTTCCAGCTCTGGGCCATCTGTTCTAAAGAAACTTCTTAGACATTTTCTTACACCCCAGATTCATGTTGGAATTAATCATAATGTTCACAGCAAAATTGAAGGAATTAGCAGCTGGAAATTAGGAGTTTATTTTTGGTCAAAATAATTATGAGTTTATTACTATTTTGTTTTTGGTATGAGTCTTATATTTGGTAAGCTTATGTTTAGGAGTTTTCCTTTTTTTGTTTAGAGGTTAGAGGCTATAAATATGTATTCTGCGATTTGATAAAGAGTGTGTGAAGCTGCAATAAAAAGAGTCGATCATGGTTTGATCAAACACCATTTTTTCTGTTTCATCTTTCTTTTCTTTTTGGTTACTTTTCTGGTTCAATCGTTGGCATCCTGGGCCACAATTGGTATCAGAGCTAGAGGGGCTCTTGATATCAGATATGAAGTAGCAGCAGGAAGACGTAGCAAGAAAGCAGCAGCAAGTAGAATCGATCGAAGAAGCAAGAAGGCAGCAGGTGTGTGTTTCGTGAGCAGCAGACCACAAACAGGAGCAGAAGTTGATCACAATTTTTTTGTGATCAGGCTGAGAAAGAAAGGAAAAGTAAGAGAGCAGCAAGAACCCGATCAACAACAGCAAGTTGACTGGATCAGGCAAGAAGCAAGAAAATCAGAAACCTAGTGTTCCTGATTAGCAGCAGCAAGATAGCAAGAAGCAAGAAGCAAGAAGCAAGAAGCAAGAAGCAAGAAGCAAGAGAGTTTAGCAAGAGAAAGATAGCAAGTTCAGCAAGGAAAACATCAAGCAAGGAAGAAAGATTAGCAAGCAACGAAAGCAAGAAATTCAGTAAGATAAGCAAGAACAACTAGAAGCAAAGAAAAACAGCAAGAAGCAAGGAAGAACAGCAAGAAGTAGCAAGTTTGAAGCAAGAACAGCAAGAAATAACAAAAATATGGCAGAAAATAATGCAGTGGTACCAATCCGTGAGCAGGGAAACGTGTCACTTCAGTGCCCGAAGTTGACTGATTCGAATTACACCACATGGGCAATTATGATGGAGCAGATTCTAAGGGCGTATGGCCTTTGGGAGGTAGCAAGCACGGAAGTAGCAGGAATAGATGAAAAGAAAGTTGCAACTTGCAACAATAAAAGCTATGATATTTCAAACTTTGCCAGAAGATATTTTGATGCAGGTTGCTCAATATTCAAGTGCAAAAGAGGTATGGGATTCTATTAAGGTTCGATACTTGGGGGCTGATCTAGTTCAAAAGGCACGTTTACATACATTAAGGAGTGAACTAGAGGCTTTAAAGATGAAGGAGAATGAAACTGTGGATGAGTTTGCCGGCAAGTTGAGTAGTGCAAGGGCAAAGTTTAGAAGTCTTGGCTCACTCCTTAAGGATAAGGTAATTGTGAGAAAGTTATTGAATTCAATGCCAAAGAAGTTTCTACCAATCATAGCTTCTATTGAACAATATTCTGATGTTGACAAGATGCCATTTGAAGAAGCAGTGGGTAGAATAAAGGCTTTTGAAGCACGAATCATGAGTCATGATGAACCGGATGGGAATATTCAAAACAAACTTCTACTAGCAAGTTCAAGTGACCAAGAAAATTGGAATTATGGAAAGGGACGGGGTGATAACAATCAAAGTCGTGGAAGGGGTCAAGGAAGAGGTTTTGGTAGAGGAAGAGGAAGAGGTCGAGTGAGTAAAAACAAAGGTGAGTTTAGGTGTTATGAATGTGGTGAATTTGGTCACTTTGCATATGAGTGCACCAAGTGGAAGGAGGAAGCAGCTCATCTTGCTCAATTTGGTGATGATGGGAATCCAGCATTATTGTGAAGTGCAAGTGTGAACATTTAATGATTAAGGGGGTGATTGTTGGAATTAATCATAATGTTCACAGCAAAATTGAAGGAATTAGCAGCTGGAAATTAGGAGTTTATTTTTGGTCAAAATAATTATGAGTTTATTACTATTTTGTTTTTGGTATGAGTCTTATATTTGGTAAGCTTATGTTTAGGAGTTTTCCTTTTTTTGTTTAGAGGTTAGAGGCTATAAATATGTATTCTGCGATTTGATAAAGAGTGTGTGAAGCTGCAATAAAAAGAGTCGATCATGGTTTGATCAAACACCATTTTTTCTGTTTCATCTTTCTTTTCTTTTTGGTTACTTTTCTGGTTCAATCGTTGGCATCCTGGGCCACAATTCATACTAGAACCACAATGATTCATTGACCAATGACCATAACCCTAACATGTACATTGGTCTACCAAAAAACATAATATTTTAGCTTTGGCTCCTTATCAGGCAACTAAATCATATGTTAGATGCTCCATCTAGTTTTTGGAATTCCAATCTAAATAATTCCAATTAGAATTTATCACCCTCTTTCAAAGCACCATTCAACACATCCTACCATTTTCTTAAAGGCTGTTCCCATATTTTAAAGATTTATCACTTGCAATCAGAAGTATATGCAACTAAGATCAAACAATTCAATAATAGATATTCAATTTCCTGATCCATAAACCAACATCAAGATAACCACAAACAGCAACACGTAAAATATGTAGATATGCCTTTGGGTATCAAATACCAAAATAATGAAAAACACTCCAAACACGAATGAATTTCAAACAAATTGGAACACACGTAGATATCCAAGGATTTTCTCAAGTAAATGACCCTATAATGATATCATCTCATCAAATCCACATATAATTAATTTAAAAAAAAAAATTAAACGTATGAAATACTTAACGAATCACCAATTCAATAGCAAGATAAGATGTAAACCATCAAAAACCTACATACATGATCAATCAACATCTCTAAACATCAAACCGATCATTGAAGAGTTAAAAATATACCTATTCAGAGTTAGATCTGGATGTATCAAGTAATAATCATATATCTAAATACACTCCAAAAATAAAACGGCAACAAAAAATTTAAACGTACGAAATACATGACAGCACGAAATCATTAAATCAATCGCACGATCACATGTAAATTATCAAAAAAACTACATGCATGAATAATCGATATCGCTGAACATCAAACCGATAATTAAAAATGTTAAAAATATACCTATTCGGAGTCGGATCTGCACGGATCGCATAAATCTTTGACCGAAGAAACCAAGCGAGTATCTCCACAAGATCGATCTGAATCAGAGAAAAGGCTTGAATATTTGAAACCTTAAGGATTCTGCAAAGCTTCGAATTGATTCACCGTCGAACGCACGGTGGCGGGGCGGCGGTGGGAGAAAGACGAAGGGAATAGAAGAAATATCATATCATTGGAGGTGGTTGATATTTCCTCGCTTTGTTGGGTTGGTCTAGTCGGCTATGACTCGATTTTGGTCCAATTTTTTTATTCGTTTATCTAGTTTTCAAATCCTTTCATTTTTTTCAAAATTTCAATAAGTAAGAAATTTTTTTACTTTATCATCTCATAGTTTTTTATTTATTTGCAATTATTATAATTTTTATTTTATTTTTTTTATAAACTTCGTTTTTATTCAAAGCTTTTCTTTGGTAAAACAAGTGAAATTACGGCTTGGCTTGGGATCTCTTTTAAAATGCAATATTTTTAAGCTTTTTAAGTATTCACTATTCAGCTTAGTTTCATGGAAAGAAAGAGAATAAAGCATCATGTGGATCCAAAGAAGCAATCAACCAATTCAAGATGTTAATGTATCAAGATTTGCTCATATTGTTTATGTTTTCACCTTAGTTTGTTATTTGGTTTAAACGGCTTACTGATCTTGTTCTGTTATTAAATCCCGTCACATATGAATATTCATGTAGTTGAACTTGTTTTTAAGACAAAATCAAATTTAATTTGCAAATGCTAATTATTAAATAAGTTGTTTACAACTCAAGATCTTTAATCTTCAAATTTATAAGTTTGGTTTTGGTTCGACAACTCAATTGAACGCTTAAATTAGTGGTTGATTTCAAATTGTTTCGTATGAATGATGAATTTCATGTGTTATGGTGCATTAGAATTTGAGGTTCACACTTTATAACTACTTATATGCTATGATTTTGATATAATTATAAATTTTCATATCATGTGCTTTATAAAACGCTTTTAAGTTTTTTTACAAAATAAATATTCTTTTTACATATGAAGTTTTGAAATCTTGCTACACAATGGTGGCTACACGGATTGTAAAATTGTGGCTACACAAATCGTGAGAGTTTAGCTTGCGGGCCTCGTGCCTTGTATATTCAATTTAACCCCCAAACTTTCATATAAATACATGCTAACCATTTTACTATTTAATTAAATAATATTTGACCCTAAATTTTGTGTGGTGTTACAACTTTTCTTAATGATTGATTCTTAGCCTTTATTCTAAGGCATATCTATTTTTTTCATGTAAATTTTAAAATATTTATGTTTGTCGTTACTTTTTTCGTAATAATGAGATAATGTAACCTTTCAGCCACTTAAAAGATGAAACAATAAATTGATTAATGTATAAGAGCGGTGGGGGCAAGACACAGACCGTTTTTATCCAAAAGTTTTTTTTAAGTAAAACCAATCATACTGTGCCATTTTATTTTTTTTTCAAAACTACTAAAATCAAACCGCAGTAGGTGAGGCTAGAATTGATTCCTGTGTGAATCAACAAGTGTTAGACACCAAATTGTGTGGGTTTGTTTTTCAGCAAATCATACTCGAGATTTCAGTCCAAACTCTCAACCCGAAATCAGGAGGAGGTGTTGTTGAGTTAGCCAAAAATACTCAAAAAAGGAACCCAAAGCTACCTCATCACTCTAAAAGTACAAGGCATGTAGGATTTCTTTTAATGTATAATAAACTAATAATAAAATATATCTATACTTTTGTTAATTAATATAGTGAAAGCTTGGAGAAATGATTTTGATACATCACTCTTAAAATGTAGTATACATCATATTTACTCAAAATAAAAAATATGATATCAAATATAGCTGTCTTTGATTAATAACAGTTGCAAGTGTCTTTTAAAACCAATAGATACAAAAGTTTGATGTGTTTTAATTCTTGCATTACGACATTAGTGTAGTAATCAACTATAATAGAATTAATTTAAATTCCAATACTAAAAAAGAAGAATATTTATGAGCTTGAGATTTGAGGCATTGAAGTGAAAACACATAGAGTTGAGTATGCGAATTGCGATGCAGCAACATCACGTGTACATACATAAGTTCGTTTATTCAAGTATTGTACCCTAAGAATTTACATTTCTTGCGCCATCTCTGTACATTTTCACAGCTTCAAATGGTAGGTTTTTCAACCAAACAAACCAAACCTCCATGACTTTTTTTTCCATCATAACCTTCTCACGACATCACCGATGCCTTTGACCATCACTCGAGTCAAGCCTGAATGAATCTATATGGTCAACGAGTCAAAAGAATCATTTTCATCTAACGTTGCTTTTTATAAAAACGGATTTTAGGGGGTGTGGAACTTGGCAGTTTTATGCAGACCGCACGCTCACTTGACCGGTGGTTGTTTGCTCATATTCGGCACAAGCCTCTGGTGTGTCTTCCTCACTAGGTGGGACCAACTGCCAAAATAGAGGTAGATATTTGTCCCATTCTTTCAATATAACCGCACCTTTGGTGCTTCCTGTTTTTTCCTGCACAAAGTTGAGAATTCCTGAGCTTTCAATCTGATAATGTGATACAATCAGAAAATTTATTGCAACAAAACGCATTGTAAGACAAAAGTTGAAGCTGCAAATTAAAAAATATATATATTTGGAGCTATTTCGTTTTAAAATTTGACATCATATGTGGTGAAAATTTATGTGTGACGATCTATTTTATTTGCTATAGAATGCCAAGATGCGATAATTTAAAAGGGGCAATATGCATATAATGAAATTTTGAACTATATGTATGAAATTAATCCTGTTTGATTCTCATAGGTTCAGCAATACTGAACAATATTTTCAATTTCGAGTAATAATCAAACATCCCCATAAGTCGAGAACGAATCAATGGCGGATCCAAGATTATTGGGCAATAAAAATAGCTTTTTTTTTTAGTAAAATATCATTTTAGTCCTTATGGTTTGGCAACTTTTGCCATTTTAGTCCAATAGTTTAAATTTTGTCATTTTGGTCATTATGGTTTCATTTTATTGCCATTTTCGTCCCTGTGGTTTGGTAACTTTTTTTCATTTTAGTCCAAAAGTTTATATTTAATTGGACTAAAATGACAATAAAAGGAAACCATAATGACCAAAATGGCAATAAAATGAAATAATAATGACCAAAATTGCAATAAAGTGAAACCATAATGACCAAAATTGCAAAATTTAAACTATTGGACTAAAATTGCAAAAGTTGCCAAACCATAGGAACTAAAACGGCATTTTACTCCTTTTTTTTTATATCATCTTTTTTACAGCGCAACATTATAGAAAATATAAGCGGGTTATAGATATAAGCTGAATATTGATGATTTTTGTACTTACAACATGTGCTTCAATTAGGCTCTTCAGCTGCATCTGCCCCACAGGGGCAACCACTCTCTGGATTTTCACAATCTCCTTGTTTATCTGTCATGATTATATAAAAAATCATGTGATTATTTAAAAAATCAAATACCAAAAGGCATTTTTAATTTGCTAGTGTAATTCATTCATGGGGTAACCAAAAATCTGCATCATAAATAATAAAATATAAAAGTACGTATAAATACAAACCTTGGGAATAAGAGTATCATCATCATCAAGAATATAGGCCAATCCACCAGTCATACCAGCTGCCACGTTCCTGCCAACCCTGGGTAAAAGAACAAAAGAAAGTTAAAATCCAATTTCATCTCCTCATAAATTAATAGCAGGTTGCACTTTTCGACCCAATATCTTATACCGGGTCAATTTGGGTTACATTACATCTCTAATGGGTAAAAATGGCAAAAAAAAATTAGCGTAAAGGAAAATAAAGTTGAATGAGTAGAAAGTTGTCTAAACTCTAATGAGCCGATCTTAATGTAGAGAGAGAAAAAAAATCACTAGCTTATTTAAGAAATCAATGAATAAAATTAGCACAATCAGGTAATTGTAGTTGAGATACTTACTTTCCAAGGACAACTACACAACCGCCAGTCATGTACTCACAACAATGATCCCCGGTACCTTCGACCACTGCTTGAGCAAGAGAATTTCTGACAGCAAAACGTTCCCCAGTTTTGCCTCTGACAAAAAGTTGGCCACCCGTTGCTCCATATAAACAGGTATTTCCGACAATTGCAGCTTCCTCAGGGGTAAATCCGGTATTTTCAACAGGCGTCACAACCAATTCACCTCCAGCCATACCCTAACAAAACCAACATAAGAATCTTCATAATATTATAAATTACTAAAGTTGAGACCCGTTTACTTACGAATGGGCCAATTCACATCATGATTTTTGTGAATTGGCAAGTTCAAAATACAGTAGGTAAAAGAGAAACATATTTAAATGGTTGAAATTTTCCCCAAGTGTGATTTTTGATTTCCATTTTTCAAACATCTATTACAATGGCCCAAGCTGTTTCAACCTGTATAATAAATTAAGGTTTTAACCTGAACCCCTTCTAACCTCTACCCAGCTGCTTGACCCAGTCATTTTGCAACATCAAACTTCAAATAATCTGAAAAATGGACTAAATTTTTAATGCATGCACGCCAACTAGTAATCAAACCTTTCCAACATAATCATTGGCTTCTCCTACTAGTCGTATATTCATTCCAGGTGTAAGGAAACACGCAAATGATTGTCCTGCACTCCCTTCAAATCTGGAAAAATTAAAAAATTCTCTTTTATTATAAATTCTTCGTATTATGGTTACCTTTTAATTTTTATAAATACTTTTAACTAAAAGCAGCATCTTACGTTATGTTTAGCTGCCCAGCAAAACCGGTATCTCCATACTTCTTTGCAACAGCTCCTGCTAACCGACCACAAACAGCACGATCAACATTGTATATCTTGAATATTTTATTTACCACTTTCTCATTTTCAATCGCATCTGATATCTGTAAGAGAGAAAAAAAAGAATTTCAGAAATCCATAATCAATGTTCCAACAAAAGTAGTTTTTTGTACAGGCTGGCTTGACCCAAAATACTTTTTGTAAATACTTTTTAATTTGTTTTGAAATATTATATTTCACTTGGAAAACTTGCATTATTTTAACATACATCAAAACTTTTGAATAAAACAATATACAAGGTTTTATCCATTAGAAAGACGCTTTAGACAACTTTCAACCTGTTTAAGCCATTTGATCAATTTCCTTAAAAGTTAATTTATTCTTTTATTCATTTAACTTGAAGTACCCCAATCGACCCATCCCTAAGTAATTGGATCAAAATTGACACCTCCAGAGTTGGGTTGACTCGCAAACACTTATTTCTCTCTCATTAATATAATGAACATATGTTTGTGCGTATGAGTATGATTAAAAAACCAAGCTACTAGTTACTAATATATTTTTGAAATTAATCTTATTTAGAAGAATGTAATCATATTTTTGTAAACGAGCCGAAGCGAGCTCAAGCCAGAAATTTTTTTAACGAGCAGATCTCGATCTTTGAAAATAAACCTCTTAATGAGCCGATCTTGAGCCCTATTTAGTCAAAACGAGCCAAGCTCGAGCCTTAACGAGCTCGGGCTCGGCTCATTTACACCCCTACTTTTGGTCAACTTTGAACCATTCTAATCATTTAACCGGCATAGCCTCGTTTTCATTTTTACCCATTTGGTCCCTAAGAGAAAAAATATAACCCAAGTTTAGAAAATCTAAGATTCAGAAAAAAAGTTGCTAAGATTTAGCCAGAAAAAATGGACCTGCACGAGAAGTAATCTTATCTCATAATTTTCTTTTTACTTTTCCAGATAATTTATGCAATTATGATTTAATCTCAAGCTGAATTTTACAAATACAAAAAAGGGTTAAAAATAGTGTGTCAACCCAATCCGAATTGACCTGACCTGTTTAAACCATTTTCAAAAGTGAACCATTTAAAACTGAGCTTGTTTTGAGCATCACCTAACTCAAAATGCCCTGACATGATTATTAACATGACCCATTTGAAAATGACATGTTTTGACACAGGCCCATTTTATCTTGTCACACGACCTACCCCATTTGCTACTCTTCTAAGAATTACCTCTGGGTCAGAAAGCAAAATGTCATCCAGAACAGGACCGTTGCTATGAACCTCCTGCTTCCTAATAGCTGTGCTACTCCATTTTGGGATCCCAACATTCTAAAAGATATAGAAAAAAAAATAGATATATCATACTTTTTGACACAATTGCAAATATATAAAACATAGAAAATCCATAGATTACATACCGAAAGAACATAACTAAGATCAAGATGCTGAGTTTTTACTAATGAAATATCTCGAAGTTTTAACAATTCAGTGTGTCCAATAATATCATCAAGCTTTTCATACCCCAGTTGAGCCAACGTGCTTCTAACCTGTAAATAAAATAATCATAACTTATTTTTTGATAAGATTCAACACAACACACACACCAAATTATGGAATTGGATTGAAATTGGATTGAACAAAACGAAATTACACAATCAAGCTATCACTCGATTCTCAAATCTCTCTCTAAATATCATAGGAGCCCACACAATAACTAACTCAACAATACATCATCTCTCTCCCTCAATACTTTTATAGACTCCTACGTAACAAACTCTTTGGTTAATTACCTATTTTACCCCTTCTAGAATACACATGTAAAATAGGAGGCTTATGTGTCATCCCTTGCGTTGCATCATTCCTATCATTTTTGCTCTATAAAAGAATCATAATATACAATAATACTAACCCTTATCTAGCACCCGAAATTATTATTATTTGATGTTTTAATAGACAATTAGAGTTCTGGTTTATTTAAGGGTTAAATAACATGTTTTAAATGGTTTCAAACCAACTGTGACAAAACTGATTACTCAAAGGCAAGATATGATTATGTATCAGCTCCTTTTAACATAACTTCAACAACTCTTGCATGAATTGTACAAAAAGAACTCTTTTTTCTTTAATAGTTTTATTAACATAAGCCTCTATATACTCAAAACTTTAGGTTATCTTGTTATTAAAATTTTGAATGGGAAAAACACATCTAAACACCATTTTCACAAGCCTTTTATTAGAACTCATCACTTGATTTTTTTTTATAACTGACATCATATAATCACTTTAAAACACATGTATCCACCCACACATCCCCTAAAAAGGAAAAATTACCTCCTCAGCCACATAGAAAAAGTAGTTCACAAGATCACCAGGCACACCAGGAAAACGAGCCCGTAGTTCTTCTCGCTGAGAATAAACATTAACACAACCATTTTTAGTAGAGGGTTTATTTTAAAGTTTTAGCCAATAAACACGTCAAATCACTTGAACGTCAGCAATAGATCACATCATTAAGTTAAAAAAATTAACATAAATGGAAACAGATTGAAGTGTTGAACAAGTCAAGCAGGTCAAATGACGTGAAAGTCAAAAGTGCTTGTAGCACAATGGTATCTGGATGTGTACATAGTGGTGACCTCCCTATGACTCTATGTGGTCAAGGGTTTGAGTCCCGTGGTGGACGACGGTGTAGTGTTAGGATTAGATTAGATTGTTGTTAAAAAAATAACAACTTGAAAGTCACCCAAAGTGTATTCAAAATGCATAAAACCTTTTCAACCATCGTATTTTAGAAATCAAAATATCACTGTGATAATATATTTTTTAATAAAATTTAACACACAAATATGGGCAAAATCCATGTAACAGAATGAAAGTTCACACTTTACCCTTGTTTCATCAACCAACTTTTAGTTGGATGCAAAATAGAAACTGATATACATTTAAATACCAAATTTAACAACCAAGTCACATTTTATTACTGTAGTTCCTGGTCCCCCTTGTTCTGCTAATTTTGAACAAATGTTAAGGTAGCATCTGATTTATTGTTCCGCTAATTTTGAACAAATGTTAAGGTAGCATCTGAACTTGTAAGCTGGTATCTTTTTCATCCATGTGACACATGAAAAGAAAAGAAAAAAAGTGTAGGGTTGACCCGACCAATTAGACCGGTATTAAAAACACCCATTCTAACATGTCACCCAACCTGAAAGACATCCATTTTTCATAGCCCTTACCTGACTAGCAACACCAACAGGACAGTTATTTGTGTGGCAAATACGGGCCATCACACAGCCTGTAGCAATCATAGCGATTGAACCAAATCCATATTCATCAGCACCCATTGCAGCAGCCATAAGAACATCAAATCCACTTTTAAAACCACCATCAACTCTAAGAATAACCCGTTCTCTAAGACCATTTGTAATAAGAGTCTGCACAGTATGATTTATGGATCTTAAAGTTGAGTATAACAAGAAATAACGATCAAATGACTTAACTTTAAAACATAATACCTGGTGTGATTCGGTAAGACCAAGTTCCCAAGGACCACCAGCATGCTTAATTGAACTTATGGGACTTGCCCCAGTCCCACCATCATGCCCGGATATCTGCAAACAGGGAAAGATTTAAATATAGGCATTATTTTAGATTTTGGTTTCTGGCTGAGCCTGCTAAATATAGCAGTCCTTTTTAATAATTTAACACAATTTCAGTGGCATTTTCCAGGGTATGTTTGTTTGTTTAAACACCCAGAAAATATTCAGAAATATAATAATATTTCCAGTAATATATGTTTCTTTTTTGCTTGAAGGGCATTGTAATATTATAATTTTAGTAATCATATTCAAAACACACAAATTTTAATAGAAGGCAGAAAATAGACAAAAAGTTAATTATTTTTAATAGAAGGCACAAATGGACAAAAAGTCTTTATGGGTTAACCCAATTTGACAAGTTTTTGACATGCGCAAATTAGTTGCATGCTTTAACACTCCCAAATTGACAAATTTTTGGTCAACCTGACCTAACCCAACCCGTGTAAACACATTTACATGCCAACATGCCCCATTGACTGAACAAAACTAAGTACCTGTATGATGTCAGCATTACCCTTTGCAACTCCAGAAGCCACAGTACCAATTCCAGCTTCCGCCACAAGCTTGACAGATACTTTAGCCTTAGGATTGATCTGCTCACATAAAATTTTACGCCTAATTATTCTCAAATTTTATAGATTTATAATATTAATATGTCATCAATCATCTTTTTAACCTGATGAAGGTCAAATATTAATTGAGCAAGATCTTCAATAGAGTAAATGTCATGATGTGGAGGTGGAGAAATTAGAGGGACTCCAGGTTTTGAATTCCTTAATCTTGCAATATATGCACTGACTTTTTTTCCTGGAAGTTGACCACCTTCACCTGGTTTTGCACCTTGAGCAATTTTGATTTCTATTTGGTCAGCATTAACCAAAAATGTTGGAGTCACACCGAACCGCCCTGATGCAACCTTGAAACATGAATATCTTAATTAGCCGTTTAACTGTTTAAAAAAACAAGATAAAGAAAACTAAAACCATTATATATTATATATAAGATACCAAAAATATTATATTTTATGGCATTTGTAAAGTTTACTTTAACTGATTATTTCATTTTAAACACTTGGAATTTGATAATTATTCGTATGTTTAAATATGTTGAAAGATAAATAGTCATTTATATTCATTTTATAACTTGAATTTGTAAAGGTTACATTTGATAGGTGTTGAATGTTTGGCAGCATACAGTGACTGACATGGCCTTGTTTTGAATCATCATGTCATTTCCATTTTATATAAATTCAAATCATAAGGCAACAAGAAGAAGGATTAATTAGTAATTTCTGTCAAAACACTAGAAATTAATTATTATTTTTACCTGTTTGATGGCACTTGTAGCAGTATCTCCATTTTGAAGACCTTTAAGATGTGGCAGTGTGGGAGAGTATCCATCCACAACATCAGCAAGCGGGGTCCATCGAATAGGGTCCTGGATTTAGTTACTAACTATATCATAACTTCAAAATATTATAAAATGAGGTGAAATTTATTTCAACTCATCCAAAAATCAGTCGCTTTCAGTTGATTTGTGTGCAAATGGGTCAAATACACAACTGTGACTAGTTCGAAAGTGGTACCAAAAAATTATTATATGCATACAACCTCTTCTATCGTTCTATTCAAGGATATAGGTTATTGGTGTTACCATACTATTTTTTAGTCATATATTCTTGGGTTTTGAGGAGGCTTTGGCCAAAATCCAAAAGGAGACAGTGGGTCCTAGCTTTAATGGGTTAAACTAGGCACATTGCTAAATTTATGATTTTTTCTTGCTTTTACCCTAATATTGTATTATTTATAGACAGGTAGGCATTGTAATTTCCTTGAGCACAAAATTAATAATTTATCGCTAGTTGCAACACACTGACGTAGAGGCAGGCCCAAGCTGATTTGGGACGAGCGAATTAGGAAGGATTTGTTAGAATTGCACCACTCTGAGGACATGGTCTAAGATAGGGGTAATTATGGAGACATAGAATTAAAGTAAAGGATTTTCAGAAGAAAATGTAGATGTAGAATAGCAGGGTCTAAAGGATATAGATACCTACCATATATTAGAACTTTGCATGATTCTTGTATTGTATATTTACTTGCTATACTTTGTTGTATGTCTGTATGATATTATGCTTATTGTATGATGATACTATGTTTTACATATGTTGCCATGTATCATGCCATCACTTTGGTTTGCATCGACAGCTCTTTAGATTTGTATGTCTCTGTGTCTGTATGTTGCTCGATTATGTTTATTTGTATTTTTCTGTTTATTATTGAGTTGAGGGTCTATCTGGAAGGAGCCGCTCTTTCCTAGGGATGAAGCAAAGTTTGTCTATATCCTACCTTTCTCATACCCTATAAGCAGCAATGCTACGAGTGGGATTTACTAGGTTGCTATTGTATCGTATATGTATGTGAGTGCGTGTCGATATCCTAACATAGATAATACATTAAGTAATTTATTAAAAATTTTCATAATGCCCAAAACGTGTTCAGGTTTTTTCAAATCACACGCCTTTTTGAAAACTTTTTAAATTATATGAAAACTAGGTTTATTTAACCCGCGCGTTGCGACGGGTTATCACATTTCACTTTCAAGAACGGGTATTATATATCATTTGTAGAAGCATAAGTTACATAGCATAATCAAATATCTCATCACGTACTCTATACAAATTTTTTATAAAAATATAAAATCATACAAAATCCTCACAAGTATATTACAAAAATAATAGAAAAAATTACTCTTAAAATACTTCTTGCCGGCAACCAATCATTTGATTTAAAACAAAAACCAAAATATCTAAGCAAGCTTATCAAATTTAATAAAAACTCAAATCTTTAAACAAATCTCTCAAATTTAACACCAGGTCTCTGTTTACTACTTTTCAAGTAAAAAAACTTCTGATGATCTAAGTCTAAATTATCAAAACCTCACTACATGAATCATACCCTTGTGTATTACTATTCATTTTACTATGCATCATTATATATATAGGGAGATAATCAAAAATCAACCCTTTCTTATTGTGTTAACCGAAAAAACCACATCTTATTACTTTGGGGCCCACATTAAAGCAAATCTAAAGGTGTAAGTTTTTTCTTCTTTTTTAATTAATTTAATTAATGTAGGGCCCACTTACATTAATAAAAAAAGAAGAAAAAACCTACACCTTTAGATTTACTTTAATGTGGGCCCCAAAATAATAAGATGTAGTTATTCGGTTAACGCAATAAATATGGGCTAACAAAGGAACCACACCCTATATATATATCTATACTATTATATAATAGAGATTGGAGAGAGAAGGTGGAGATGTCTTAAATTTAAGAAATGTACAACCATTCATGCTTGGTGTACAACTCCCAAATGCAGATGTCTTAAATTTAAGAAATGTATAACTCATGAAACAAAGAGCACAACTCATTATGCATAGCATCTATCTGACTAAATCAACTCAAAAGCACCATTTCAAAACCCAATGATATTTCAAAATTCAAAGATCGTTTCTCATTTGAAAACCCTAAAGAGAGAGATAAAGAAGAAGACGACATGAACCAGAGACAGAAAGCAAGAGCATGACGACCACCACCTCTCCACCTCTTAATCAGGTTGCAGCTCCGACCACCGCGACAACTGCTACGGTGGTCTAAGAAGGTGACTAGGCGATGATGTGGTGCTGGAATGTTCCGGCGTTGAGAAACGGCTCTAGAGGAGTCTAAATATGGCGGATGCTTGCAAGGCTCCAATAGCAGCTGTGTGGCGGGCTGGCGGCTAGGGTTTAGCCACGTAGTCCGGCGACCCTACTCTTTCTCTGGTGGGATTAAGGTAAGAAATCTACAACCTAACCCTGATTTATGGGTGCGTGGCTGAAATTGATGGTTTATAGACTCGATCTGAGTTGGATTTTTTGATATAAATTTCGGTTTGTTTTTGTTTGATTCGATATATTTTTGTTTGATTGTGAAATTTGGTTTGTTTAAGTTTGATTGTGGTATATCTTTTATTTGAGCAAATATTTTAGCACTATGTGGTAGCAAAATGATGTGAAGATCTGAGAGTTCATACAACTACACTGAAATTGCTTTAAACAGTGGCTTTTCTGATTTCTTATTCGAACATATGTATCAAGAGGACAGAGTTACAATTATCAATTTTAGCAAGATCTTCAGGTAAAATACTTCAAATTATCTTTATAATAATTGCAGTTGATCATTATTCTATAAATTTTGTTTTTATTCATATGATGTTCCAAGAGGACTGAGTTAAAATTAAAAGTCGATGACATGAGGTTACAATTAATTGTGCTATAGTTCTTGATTTCTTTTTACTTATTCTATACATGTTTGAGTACTATTCTGATGAAGAGTTATGTAGCATATTGATCCTCAATACAGATCTCCTGAATCAATATGTTTACCGGTATACAATGTTTCTAATGCAGAATTATGTAGGCCAATCATCATGTTTACTATTATGTGCTATATTATTATTTTATGATATCTGATTACTTCTATACTCATTTTCAATTTTGGTACTTTAGACCTTGGAAGAAAAACGGATATGACGATTCAAATTTCAAGCTTTGGAGTTGGTTGAAGAACATAGAACTCAAATAGCAAACAAACAGGTACATGTGCATTTTTAATTTGCTAATGAGTTTAATCATTGTTGTTTTAACTAAAATGCGGGTGCCTTGTTATTAAGTTGTGTTGGTTGCATTAGATTATGGCATAAATTGAATTGATGGTTGTTTGATTTTTTAAGTTTAATGTTTAGGTCAAACAACCGTTTGAAGGCTTGGGTCTGTGGGTTTTATGGTTTGCAGGTGTTAAGTGTTTTGTGCGTTATGAATGTGTGATTTGTCTCTAATGTACTTATACAATATGGTCACTGGTTCTATTTACAACCTTAAATTTGGTCCGTTTTATAAAAAGCTTTGATGACCATTGATGAAGCAGTTGCTATTAAAGTTCTTGCAACTGAGTACAAACAAGGCGAAAAAGAATTCCATTTGGTATCGTTTTTAAAGGGCAAGGGTCATTTGATCCAGTTTATAAAGCTTAGATGACCACTGATGAAGCAGATGCTGTATGAGTTGCAGGGTTATATTTCGAATGTTGATAGCACATCTATTTTTCAAAGTAGTCGATAAAGTGAGGATGATCTTAGGCTTCTAGAGAATGATTAAATTACCAGTTGCAAATTGATTTGTTTTAGAAGGTGTTGAGAATAACCTGTTTAAGGTTTGAGTTTTGTTGTTTGTTTTGTAACTTATATTCAATTCATATTGATCTATTTACTTTTTAATTTTGCTTCTTCTTGGCTTTTGTCGTTCGCGGATGGATAAATTAGGAAAAAATGAACACCAAATTGTATATTTTCGTTACCACCGCCGCATCGCGCGGGTTTCCGACTAGTACACACACATACATATATATAACTAAAGTTCATAAATATATACATGTATTTACTATTTAATAAACTATATATATAATTACTATTCATTTTCATGAACTTTAATTATATACTAGGTTTATTTCCCCCCGCGTGTTGCGGCGGGTTATCACAATACAATGGGTATTATATACATTTGCAAAAGCATAAGTTACATAGCAAAATCAAATCTCTTATCACGAACTAAACCCTAAATCCACACATCTTTTTCTTGTGTCAAAAGTGTGAAATCTTTTTGTTTCTTCTTGTGTCAAGTGTGAAACCATTAAAAAGATACTATTCCTTTTTCATAGTTTTTAATTCTATATATAGTAATTTTTTATACTCCAAAATAGACAACCAAAAGGCAAATTCTTTTTGGATTATTCTGAAAAGAAAAGGTACTTAAAATTATAAAATAGATAATACTTACCTCACCGCCTTCTCCGGAATTAGATTTTCCACCAATCCTATTCATTGCAATGGCAATTGCTTCATGGGTTTCCCTGGAAATAGCTCCTAGAGACATGCCACCTGTACAAAAACGCTCAACGATAGATGCAGCAGGTTCCACCTTTCCCACTGGAATTGGGGCACGCTCACTCTTAAATTCAAAGAGATCACGGATAACCTGATTAAGAATTCACAAAATAGCTTAAATTAGTAGGTTCACTATTAATTGAAAACACTTCACTCACAGAGAATTTAAGATGTTATTTTCTGTCATTCAGATTTTTTACTTCTTTCCGCATACAAGACATAAAGCAAATAGAATACTTGTATCACAGGAGCACCTAATGGTGAAAAAGGTAGGCCCCAAATCACTGAATATTCCTAATCTTTGAATATTTTTATCATATTATCAAAAGTTAAACTAAGATAAACAAATCAGATTGTGCCATTATGTCACATAAGCATTTTTGCAAGTGCCATCTAATATAATACGGCATCTGGAAATAAAATAAAATAAATTTATTACTCGTAAATAGAACCAACTTACAAATTATTACTTGTAAAAACAGATAAAATGATGTTGCTTTCTAATACAAGTAATAATTTGTAAGTTGGTTCTATTCTGAGTCTAGCTTAAATTTGATTGCTAAAATCTAGAAAAATTGTCAAATTGTTTATCTAGCTTTCTCTTTCTAAAATACTCCATAAAATAGTGGAATAGCATGCAAAGGTGACTAATTAGAAGAATATGATGATGATACGAATGATGAAGGATGGGAAAAGGCACAAAAGCCCCCTATCTTGCATGTTTATTCTAGAAGGGGTAAAGTGGGAAATACACACTAGAAGTTGTGACGTAGGGGGATAAAAGAAAGGGGTGAGAGAGTTAGTTTTGGTCATGTGGAAATTTGTTATTGTGTGGGCTCCTCTGATTTGCAGAGAGAGAAAGTGAGGCTTGTAATTGAGAGTGTTTTCTTTTGTAATTTCCCTTTTCAATCAATAGAACCTTCATCCGATTACGTAATTTTGTGTGTGTTTGAGTATTAATCGTAACATTGGTCCGACCTGCCGCTCGCCTGCCGTGATTCTTCGTCGTCGTTCTCATCTCCATGGAAACTCGCACTCAAAACTCGCGATTGGATGTCTGTGAGCAGCAAATCAAGCAACTCCAATCGGATGTGTCCGATATCAAGCAGTTGATGACTGAGGATCGCAATGAATCTACGGAATTTCGCAAAATGATGATCGCGTGGACGAAGCAATTCGAGAAACGCTCTGATGATTTGTTTGGGTCTGGTTCGGTCATTCATCACGATCGTCCCCCTCCGCCTCCTCCTGTGGATACTTCTTCTCCGCTACCCTGGGCCGTGAAGAAGGTAAAGTTGCCCGAATTTTCTGGTTTTGACCCTCAAGGTTGGATCAACAAGGCCAACCTCTATTTTGACATTAACCAGACACCTGATGAGCTACGTCTTAAACTTGCGCAATTGAGCATGCAAGGGGTGGCTCAACATTGGTTCACTGTGGTTACCCAAGTCCATGAGTCGCTAACATGGACTGATTTTCAAGTGGAGTTGTTACAACGATTTAGTGGTATTGAAATTCATAATCCATATGAACAACTTGCTACACTTAAGCAAGCTGATTCAATTTTGGACTACATAGACGATTTTGAGTATTTGCTCTCCCTAGTTCCACGGTTATCGGAGTCACAGACCTTGGGATATTTCATAGCCGGCCTTCGTGATGATGTGAAAAAATGGGTGCGGCTTCATCGACCACAGACCCGTTTAGATGCTATTTATTTAGCCAAAGATGTAGAAGCTATGCTCCGGCCATCGGTGACTACAGGTCCGATAACGCGTTTTCGCTATGGGGATTCAATTGGGGGTTCGGGTCATTCCTCAATGGATTCGGGAATCATGGGAAGGCGTGGGGATTCTAAAGTTTCCCCGACTGGAACACGTTCTTCTTCTACCACATTCTCGGCTTCTAAGTCAGATTCTACATACAAACCATTTGTATCTGGGGGACACAGCTCTGGTAACACACTTAACCGTGAAAGGGGCATGCGCCCTTTATCACGAACTGAATGGGAAGAAAGAAGAAAAAAAGGTTTATGTTATCGTTGTGGGCAGGTATACGGTCCGGCACATCGTTGTCCAGAGGGGAAATTGCGGATCCTACTGTTAGGGGAGGATGAAGAAGAAAGTGAAAAGGGAGAACAATTGGTCTTAGAAGAGGTATCCTTGGAAACAGGGAATGACAATCTGGGGGGTACTTGTCTTGCTCTTGAGTTGGCTGGGTTTTTCAAACAGCAGGGGACCCTTAATACCTTCAAGCTGGAAGGTACTATTCAGGGAATCCCAATAAGTATGTTAGTTGATAGTGGGGCAACTCACAACTTCATCTCCAGCAAGTTGGTAGCTGCATTGGATATTCCCTCGAATTTATTTGCAGGCATTCACATTAGGCTAGGAGATGGCCATGTGGTGTTTATTGAAAGACAATGTGAGAAGGTGGCTGTGCAAATGGGAACTTGTTCATTCTTGGTAGATGTGTTGGTCTTTGACACAGGGGACCTGGATTTGATTCTAGGAATGGATTGGTTACAATCTTTGGGCGAAGTGACGCACGATTGGAAAAATGCTTGGATGAAGTTTGTCCATTTGGATGTCCCAGTAGTCCTCTATGGGACTAACACAAAGCAACTTTCAGCTACTGCCCTGCAACAGTGGCTGCCAGGGGATGATGAGGTGCAAACTGCACCAGCAGGGGAATTAAAGAAGGCTCAGTCAACACTTCCAGTTGTTATGCGAGAAGGGCTAAGTTCTGGTCAGGTAACTCACCTTCAGAATTTGTTACAACAATTTGAGGTTCTTTTTTGTGCACCCACTGGTCTGCCGCCCAGCCGCAAACACGACCATCGTATACCCCTTTTGAATGAACAGCCAGTAGCCGTGAGACCATACCGATATCCCCACATTCAAAAGAATGAGATAGAGAAACAAGTGCAAGAACTGTTAAACTTGGGAATGATCCGTACGAGTCATAGTGCCTATTCAAGTCCGGTTATCCTTGTAAGGAAGAAAGATAATTCGTGGAGGATGTGCGTGGATTATCGAGCCTTAAACAAGGTTACCATTCCGGATAAGTTCCCTATTCCAGTTGTTGAAGAACTGTTGGATGAACTGTACGGGGCTACTTATTTCTCTAAGTTGGACCTCAAATCAGGGTACAACCAAATCCGAATGCACCAGGATAGCATAGAGAAAACAGCCTTCCGAACTCATGAAGGGCATTATGAGTATCTCGTGATGCCGTTTGGGCTCATGAATGCCCCGGCAACTTTTCAGGCAATTATGAATGATATCTTTAAACACCTACTTAGGTCCACAGTGGTTATATTTTTTGATGACATTTTAGTCTATAGCTCTTCTTGGGAGAAGCATTTGGCAGATCTCAGTGTTGTCTTCCAAGTCTTAGCCACCAACTCCTTTAGCCTTAACCCTCAAAAATGCTCCTTTGGGCAAACCACTGTGGAATATTTAGGACACCTAATTAATGGCCAAGGGGTGTCCATGGATCCTACTAAGGTACAAGCAGTTGAGGATTGGCCAGTTCCAACTAATATTAAGGGCCTCCGTGGATTCTTGGGCCTCACGGGTTATTATCGCAAATTCATTCAACACTATGGTAGCATCGCAAGGCCTCTCACGGATCTCACCAAAAAGAACTCCTTCTTGTGGTCCGATCAGGCACAGGAGGCTTTTCAGCAACTCAAACACGCCTTGATTACTGCACCAGTGCTCACATTGCCCAACTTTGAACAGCCTTTCGTAATTGAATGCGATGCTTCAGGCAGGGGAATAGGGGCTGTTTTAATGCAAAACCACAAACCCATTGCTTATTTCAGCAAGGGTCTGAGTGACCGCAATCTCTCTAAGTCGGCTTACGAAAGAGAGATGATGGCTTTAGTGCTTGCGGTTCAGCATTGGAGACAATACCTTCTGGGAACCAGATTTTTAGTGTATACGGATCAGAAAAGTCTCAAGTTTTTGTTACAACAAAGGGTGACAACTCCTGATCAACAAAATTGGGTGGCCAAATTGTTAGGGTATGACTTCGAAATTCACTATAAATCTGGTCGGATGAACAGGGCAGCCGACGCTCTATCAAGACAGGCAGAATATGGGCAAGTTAATACGTTATGTTCAGGTCCAGTTTGGGTACAAGGAGCTCAGTTGATTGAGGAGGCTCAAGGGGATCCACATATTCAAGAGGTGATGCAGGGGTGTCTCACTGACCCTTCGAAACATCCGGGGTATACGGTAAAAAAGGGAGTACTTTTTTTCAAGGATCGCTTAGTAATCCCTTCTTCGTCGCAGCACATTCCAGCCCTATTGCAAGAATTTCACATGACAGCCACAGGGGGTCACTCTGGGTATTACAGAACTTATAGGAGGATCGCTGCTAATTTGTTTTGGCCAGGAATGACAGCTACAGTGAAGCAATTTGTCAAGGAATGTGAAGTGTGTCAGAGGTGTAAGACATCCACTCTCATGCCCAGTGGCCTGTTACAGCCGTTGGCCATTCCAGAAGCTGTATGGGAAGATCTGTCAATGGATTTCATTGGGGGCCTGCCTATGTCCAAGGGATTCAATGTGATTCTGGTGGTAGTCGATAGATTGTCGAAATACGCTCATTTTGTGGCTCTCAAACACCCATATACAGCAAAGGGAGTGGCTGATTTATTTGTCAAAGAAGTGATCCGACATCATGGCATTCCCAAGTCAATTGTAAGTGATCGGGATCCTTTGTTTATCAGTAATTTTTGGCAAGAAATCTTTCGTTTGCAGGGAACTAAATTGCACATGAGTTCAGCATACCATCCGGAGACCGATGGCCAAACTGAAGTAGTGAATCGCTGCTTAGAAGCTTATCTCAGATGTTTTGTGGTGGATCAACCGAAAGCCTGGGCACAATGGTTACCGTGGGCAGAATTCTGGTATAATTCTACCTTTCACTCGTCTACAGGAGTTACTCCTTTTGAAATGGTGTATGGGAGGCGTCCCCCAACTGTGTTCCAATATAGTCAAGGTGAAATTCGCGTAGAGGCGGTAGCCAGGGATCTGAAAGAGAGAGATATGATCCTCAAGACACTAAAACAACATTTGGCGAATGCACAATCGGCTATGAAAGTTAAGGCGGATAAACATCGAAGAGAGCTCAAGTTTATGGTGGGTGAATGGGTCTATGTGAAGTTACAGCCTTATAGACAAATGACAGTTGCTGCTCGAAAAAATCACAAGTTGTCCCCTCGATTTTTTGGGCCGTTTCAGGTTATGGAAAAAGTGGGTCCTGTAGCTTACAAACTGCTGCTTCCAGTTTCTTCCAAAGTTCATCCGGTATTCCATGTGTCACTATTAAAAAAAGCAATTCAAGGGCAAGCAGAACCGTATTTTCCTCAAGAATTGGAGTTAGCAGCTGAAGATGTAGCTAGTCCAGTCCAGGTATTGAACAACAGGCACGTGCAGGTTGGTTCAAGGATGGTAGAGCAGCTGTTAGTGCAGTGGCAGAACCAGACAACCGAAGAAGCAACATGGGAAGAAAAGGATTGGTTGACTAACCAATTTCCTAATCTAAGTCTTGAGGTCAAGACTTTAAAAGAAGGGGCGGGTAATGATACGAATGATGAAGGATGGGAAAAGGCACAAAAGCCCCCTATCTTGCATGTTTATTCTAGAAGGGGTAAAGTGGGAAATACACACTAGAAGTTGTGACGTAGGGGGGTAAAAGAAAGGGGTGAGAGAGTTAGTTTTGGTCATGTGGAAATTTGTTATTGTGTGGGCTCCTCTGATTTGCAGAGAGAGAAAGTGAGGCTTGTAATTGAGAGTGTTTTCTTTTGTAATTTCCCTTTTCAATCAATAGAACCTTCATCCGATTACGTAATTTTGTGTGTGTTTGAGTATTAATCGTAACAGATGATGAACAATTGATAAAGAATAAAAAATTCTAAAACAGTAAAATAATCACAACTGTACTTACATTAATAGGTCGGTTAGCCAAGTGTTGCTGGTAAATCGAATAAGCGCTTTCACGTTTTTCACGAACAGCTTTATGAAGCAGTTTTGACATCTCAGGGTTGTTTCCATGATATTCCCCTTTTAGTTACCCACAAAGGAAAAACACACACAAATGCTAAGTACGTGTTTATGTAAATAAATCATAAGAAATATTATAATTCATAAATAAGTACCTCCCGGTCTCATTTGTATAAATCCGAAATTTTCAAGTCTTTTAGCCGTTTCCTCAGAGAAAGCCTTAACCCAAAATGACAAACTCTCCCTTGCAAGCTGCAGTATATATAGCCAATTAGATAAATTTACACAAGAACGATTTGAATATGGTAAGGAATACCTTCAACAGGTCCAACTCTTTAAATAAAAATTGAGAGAGAAAATATATAGATCAAGCAGGTTGAAACTCAAAAGTGTGCTTCTAAATCATGCAATCTTCTAAATCGTTTTACAAAAATTTTAGATTAGTAATGTGATAATAGTTTTGTAAGCATATTTCTAGCGGTAACTACTTTAAAAAAAAATCAAGTTTGTGAAAAAAATGTTTTTGGTTGACCTAAGTTGACCCAAACAACCCGTTTCAGCCCATTATCCTACATACCCATTTATCACCTATGTTAACAAGATATTGAATTGCTTTTGGGCATCATACACTTAAATATACCTCATCAAAAGTCAATCCACCAATACTTGACACGCTCCCAGTAAATGAAAAATCAACAACTTCTTTTCCCAAACCATAAATCTCAAATATTTGAGCACCACAATAACTACATACAAAATTGCAAGATTAGTAAAAGAAAATAAAGAGGCAAAACACTGAAATAGAAGCATGACAAGTAAAATAACTAGGAGAGAGAAAATACCTAGACAGCAATGATATACCCATTTTGGATAAAATTTTCATTAAACCAGCATTAACAGCCTGAATTTCATTAAACAATTTGAAGTTATGTGACCAATTGATAAAGACAGACCACAATAAAATTTCCTATTTGTAAAAGTATTAATTAGAGCAAACCTTTTTGAAGTTGTTTTGAGCCTTTTCAATTGTAACCATTTGCATTTTCCCATTACGCATAAGGTTCAAGGTTTTCTTGCTCAAACGCCATTGTCGACATGTCTCGAATGCCAAGTAAGGACACACAGCACTACAAGCAATAAATTAAAATGTATTAATAATCATTAATTTAAATATGTGCAAAATGGATTGGATTCGCCAGTCAATGCATTTTGTTGATCTTTTGCAAATGACAAAAACAGTTAATATATCCAAATAGGACTACAAAACCTATTTAAATAACGATCCAATTGTTCAAGAAAGCAACTTAGGAAACTGTAAACATCACTAAACACACTTTGGAAAACTTTCAAACTGGTTTGGCTTGTTACTTTTAGAAAATATTATTGAATTTTACCTGCTGCCATTAGTAATTATAACCCAAATTAACTCATTTTCACATAAATGTAGTAAAAAATCTAAGTATACCTAGCACCATATCCAATCAAACAAGCAAAGTGATGTGTACTGAAGCACTGAGCAGTGTCAGCAACAATTGAAGCAGACATTCGCAGCCCATTTTGTATTAAATGCTGATGGACAGCACCTACGGCAAGAAGTATTGGGACAGCTGGACGTGTGGCTTCCTGCCAATCAGACACACACACACACACAAAGATCATGTAAATGCACATCAACTGCTGAATATAAAACAAAATGAAGATACCATATAAACATTTTTCAAGTGTCAAGATGAGCAAATCTGACAACGGAACAAAACTGGTCATTCGTCATTCCACAAACAGATTTCACTTTTCAGTCCATTTCTCTAAAATATTTATAACTAATGGTTATTATTGACTAGAAAACAGTTTATTATATGAAACATATCTCTTTAAAATATAAATAGACTTGAAAATAGACTTTCGGTGATATTCAACTTGTTCAGCTCATTTGAATTATTCCACTTGGAAAGCTAAGGAAATTTTTATTTTAATAAACAAAACCCATATCTTCTAAACCTATAGATGCATATATAAATTTGTATATACACACAGTGCTTACTAGTTCATCAGCTCTGTCAGACAAAACAAGTAGCTGACAACCATTTCTAACAGCTTCATCAGCAGCTTCACAGATCTTATTCAGTGTTTTTTCCAATGAACCATCAAGCCCCTTCCGTATGTCAAAAAATGTTGGTATAGTTTGACTTTTCAAAATTGGATCCTTAAATAATGATTCGAGCTCATTTTCATTAAGTACAGGGCTGGACAAAGTCACCTGACCAAATAATTGTACCATATGCATAAATTATGTTAAAGATAATAATAAAGGAAATAACTGTAAGAAAATAATTTTAAAGGGACAATATTTATAAACGTTATATTCACCTGAGAGGCATTCTCAGGTCCAACTTCTAATATGTTCCCACGCTTACCAAGATTGACTTCAAGCGACATCACTAATCCTTCTCTAAGTGGATCAATTGCAGGATTTGTGACCTGTGGATAATTCATAACACATAAGGCACCCACAACATGCATGATAACTTTCATCATCTGACTTAAAATTACAATTGTTAGAAACATTATGAATGAGAAAATTTTGGATCAAGATAGATGAAAAGAAAATGTTAGATACCTGAGCAAACCGTTGTTTGAAATAATCATAAAGCATATGTGATTTTTGAGATAATACGGCTAATGGAATATCATCTCCCATGCAAAATGTGGGTTCCTTCCCTTCTGAAGCCATGCTTTCAATAACCATTTGGACATCCTCACTAGAGTAACCAAATGCCCTAATCATATCAAAACCAATTGATCACAAAGAAGTGCATAAGTTTAGCTTATAATGGAGCCTTTGTAAAAGAAATATAACATAGACTTCCATTGAGTTTACACATGACTCGTGTACTTTATTTTAGCATTATTAGATCTGTGGACTTTTGAAACCCAATGAAAGGAATGACCTTATTTTGTTAAAACAAAGTCCAGGGACCTTAGTGTTAACTTAAGAAGCACATGAATATAATCCTCCCAGACTCTATTGATTTAGAGAGGCTTTGCGGGTATGTTTGTTTGCCAAGGAATTTAATAATGCAAAGATCAAGTCCATAGTGTTTTTTTGACAATTTCCCTTTATTTTTGCATGATTAATTCTATGTTCTTTGAAAATTAATGAAAATGTCCTTTTATAAATTTTAGGGACTTAACCATACAAAAAACAGGGACCTCTTCATTGAAACTTTAGTTAAAGAATTAATCATGCGAAAAGGGTTTAACTTTTGTCTTAAAATAAGGTCCAGGGTCCTTATTGTTATGTTCTAGGAATTTAATCATGCAAAGATAAGGACTTAATTTACAATTCAGTCATTATAGGGCTTTTTTGACAAGTTCTCATTATAATGATGTTAAAAGTTAGATATCATGATTATCATCAGGTCTAGTAGTTGGGTAGGTTGTGAAGCAGGTAAAAATGGGTCATATTTAAGTATGGGTCAATTGGTCAAAGCAAGCCAGACCGGTTTGACCCGCAAACACTTTTTTGTATATTTTGTATCAGTAAAGAAAGAACTAATGTATTCTTTATGACACAAAAACCGTACTTTTACAATAACGATCTAGATCTGTTATAAAAAAAAAGAATTTTGGAGGATGTATGCATTTAAAATAGATACCATGGGACTTTAAGCTGTTGACACAAGTTTTTATTTAAGTTGTTTGAGATAAAACATAACCCCTATAAACCCGTCACAAATCACTGATGGAAAACAAAATATAACATCTTACTTATAACTAAAAAATCAACACCATTGCAGTAATAATTTAAATTCTTACTGTTGATGACGCAATATTGTTTCATTCTCCATAGTTGGAGATGAGAGAAAACTTGCAGGCTCCAAAGTTCTCATATTTTCAGCTATCCACTTTCCATAAGGACTTGATAAAGCAACTCTTTTCTTAACCTCAGTGTTTTCATAAACCTGTTCAATTATGAACAAATATTCTCTTATATCTTTTTACAAGTTAAATATTTGCATTGATGACCACAATTCAGATAATTTTCTTTGATTTTACACTAGGGGAGTGTACTATGTCTGAGATTGATTAATAAAATCAGAAGTTGCAAGATGGGACCGTGTCGGGTTGACCACAATTCCTTTTTTGTCCAGTTTTAAGCTATATATATAGCGTTTTTACTCCTAAATTTCACCTAATCCTATAATTTGCAAGGATTTGAACCCACACCACTTTTGTAGAGAGCAATCATCGATTCCACTAGGGTACAAGGCCATGGTCAAACTTTATATATAATAATGAGTCAGTTATGATAAAAAATATATATTATAATGATTATTTTAATAAGCAGAATATTTAGAAAGTTGTATGCATTACGAACCTGACCATTGATCAAGTCAACGGTTATCATCATCCCTGGACCTAAACGTCCTTTCATTGTAACTTTTGAATCATCAATTGGTAAAACTCCCACCTACATTAGCATAAGGGGTAAATAGGTAACTTAATTTCAACCTTCGATTAAATTTTTGTTGCAGCGGGTAAAAAACTAATTACTTGACTGCTCTAGTTAGATAATTGTAAGTAGAATTAGTTCATCCAAACATTAAAACTGATTACTGAGTTTCAAATTGCAATAACCAGATAATTAGTTCCATAACACAAATCCATATTTAAAAGTATATAGAACGAGCATTGCCTATCTATAGAGAAAGTTGTCAAATATATTTGGGCTTACTTTCAAATAGCATAAGAATTTTAAAAACATCAACAAGTAAATTTGATATCAAACTCAACTAGATTAAAATATGCATGTGATCAACATTTGTTTTTTGGAAACGTTTATAATTATTAACCATATTGTGTCCAAATTTCATGTCTGAACTTTATTCAATAATTTCAAAACACAAATTCAAGATGGACGCACAATATCTTTTTATCCAATAACAAAGAAAAAAACTTACCTCTGATGCAACATAGACAACATTGTCAACAGTCCGCCAATATCTAGCAGGGCGAAGTCCATTTCGGTCAAGACAAGCTCCTACGGTCTTACCATCACTGTTTTCCAAGACAAGTTTTTGTTTGGGTGACACAAAAGAAATAAAGTAGATATACAATATACATCTAAAAAGCAGATTCCATGTAAACAATTGAGAGAATTGTTCAAAATTTTATAAATCCTGAAAAGCTTTTTGCAACTATTTATAAATCAGAAAAATAAATTAAATTACTTCACCTGATATGCGTAAAATTTGTTACTATAAATAAGTAAACATGTTAATCATGAAAAGTGGACAAAATTTATATTTCAACAGTCAGAATCATATGTTGGATAATTTACTAATTATGACCAGTATATTTAATTGATCCATTAAAGAGTAAGTTGCGTTTGTAAACATTTTTTTAACCTAAATAGGAGTAATGCAGGTCCATCCCAAGCCTCCATTTGACCCTTGTAATAGTTGTAGAAATCAACCACCTACAAAAATGTAAGATGTAAGAGTTTTCCTTTTCAATAACTTTTAAAATAAAAAAACAAACTAAAGAGACTAGAATTAGCATCAATCAAAATTTGGAGCTATTTTATCACTTTCCAGAAATTTCAAGATTTTTACTTTTAATTTTTTATTTTGCTTCATTCTAAATTTGAATAACAAAAAAATTGGGGATTTCCATTAATCTGATGATGATACTAACAATGAATTTCAGTATTTTAGACATATTTTAAGATATAAAATTTTTAAGTCAAACTGTCAAAATCAACATTTTATAAAGGCACCTTTGTAATTGTATACCTAGGTACTGATATGAGCCTATGAAATATAATTTCTAAAGCTCCAACAGTTAAAAGTTTGAGTTGGTATTTTTCTGTTCACAAAAAATACATAAATAAATAAATAATAAAAGAAATCTAAAGCATGTGTTTTCATATATATACCTCGGGATATTTAATCGACAAAGTTGGATGATTTTTGTATGCCTCGGGGACAAGAATCATCATGGCTTCTTCAGGAGTACGCCCACTTCGTATAAATAACTAGTAATAGTTATAAAGAAAAAATCCTATCAGTTGAATTAATAATTATATATTTATATCGTAAATAAAGACAAGGCATTGTATGCCTGACTTCTGCTGCACTGTCAAGATTTGCTGAGTCTGATGCCTTGGGATTTCCAAAAGGTCGAATTTCAATTTCACGACCCCGCCATACAGGTGACTTAAGTGAACTTTCTCTAGATTGCATCCAGTTTAAATTCCCCTGCATTAAAATTTAATATAAAGAATATATAAAGTATCAAGATCACATGAAAGAATGAAGATCAGCTGCAAACATCAGAATAAGGCTGTGGTCGTAATTTCGCCCATTTACAAATGAATATGAAGTCCTCAAATTGGTTAAAAGTCACCCAAGGTGAATTTTTAACACATAAACCTCTTAATAAATTATATTATGATGAAAATAATGCAATTTTTATGCTTGTTTTTGACAAACTAATTGTTAACAAAAGTACTGGATTTGACCCAAGCTCATGTTTATTTATAAAGAAAACAAAAAGATAGCTAAAAGGAATGAAGTCGAATGGGTAACCCACCCATAGTGCATCCGTAATACATAAAACCTCCTGATCATTTTATTCTGAAAATAAATTCTTTCAGATAATTAAATATGTGTAATCATATGTGACAAACTATTAATTCATAAAACATACTAAGGGAATTTTGTAAAGATATCTCAGATCAACCTATCAGACTTGTGTCAGAAATAACCAATTTTGACCCGAACCCATTTTGACCCTTTACCACACCCACCCGACTGGCTGGTTTTACCACCACTTGACTAAAGAAAAAAATAGTGGATTCTAACCTGAATGGTATTAATCTCTCCATTATGACCCAAAAGCCTCATTGGTTGAGCAAGTGGCCATCTAGGACTTGTGTTTGTACTGTACCTTCGGTGGTAAATTGCAAAAGGCGATTTATAATCATCATTTTGGAGATCGTAATAAAATTTTCCAAGAACCTCAGACCGAAGCATGCCTTTATACACTATTGTCCGATTTGATAATGAGCAGAAATAAAGTTCGTTTCCCCATGTTTCTGAACTAGCTTTTTTTTCAATCAATTTACGGCATATATATAATTCCCGTTCAATATCATCAATGTCATCTTCTTTGATGATTTTAACAAATACTTGTTGTATATTTGGCATTGTTTCTCTTGCATAGTAACCAACAATAGGGGTATTAACGGGAACAGACCTCCATGCAAGCACCTCTAGACCCTCTTCATTGAAGATGTTTACAATAACTACATATATATCAACAGAAAAAAAAAATTAGTTGCATGCTATGAAGAATAAATGACATCAAACTTACATAATGTCAACAAAGATAAAATGAATATGTGAGGATTAATTGATCTTTAGGGAATTATTTAAAAAAAGTTGTTTGCTGCCAAGGCTAAAAAAGGACAAACATTTACACTTTCAACCCTCTAATTTGATCTATTAGTTTCTTAATGCTAAAAGATTTAAAAGCTCAAACATTTCAAACAAAGAAAGCACATATAAACCCTATCTTTTATGGTGTACTTATTACAGCTGATATTTAATTTAATTTTTAATACATAAGCATTTACATGTTCTTTTCAATGATAACAATTGATTACAATTATCTTACCTAGTCTCCAAACAAGAAATACTCACTGTATGAGTAAAGTAGCGTTGTTCAAGAGACTAACTTTCAAAGAAAGCAGTCAAGACTCTTTATATGATAATCAAATAATGGGCAATTTGCATGGAATAGAAAAGAGTTTACATCACCAACTTAGAATATGGCAACAAAATAATAAACAACTTATGATTTATCACTGATTGTAGCAAGCGACCTCATTTCTGTGATTTACTGGTAAATTGCTGATGTGGGACATATGCCACATCAGCTGCCCATATATGAGAAAAATGCTTAGGCGGGAGGGAAAAAAAACAAAATGTGTTTAAATGTTTCATAAAATATTCTTTTTTTTATTTCTTATTTAAAAAGATTATTATATACAACATCAAATGTCGCATGATTTAATCAGAAGAAAAAAAATCATCTACTACCATTTGAAGAAGTCATTAGTTTGCTACAACTAGTAATAAAGCGTAAATCAAAATTATAAATCAAGGGAAAAAATGAAAATTTTGTTCCAAATTGGGCAGGTTATCCTTTTGATAGTTAACAGTTACAAGAATACCATGACTAACCAGATTTGGCTTGTTCCATTAGTTTTTCATCTTGTGGAAGAAATACCATTCCTACCCCTGTATGCAATTGATCAAATGGAGCGATCCCCTCTTTTTCAGCCCAATTATTGAAAAATTCCCAAGGAATTGAAGTCATCAAACCTGACCCATCACCAGAATCATTATCAGCCCCACACCCACCCCTATGCTCCATACACCCAAGAGCTGTAAGTGCATCTTGAACTATTTCATGAGACCCCTTGTTGTCCAGATTGGCAATAAACCCAACCCCACATGCCCCTCTTTCAGCCAATATATCTTTCAAATTTGCAACCTAAAAAACATCAAAGCACACCGTATCATTTAAAAGGAAGCTGATCATAATGAAAATATTATAAAATTGAATTTCTAGTATATTAATGGTATAATTTGCAAGAGTAGCTGGTTTTGTGAATTGTATAAAGTTTTTGGTAGAAATAGTTGCAGCTACAAATAGTACCATGACATAAAAGGGCAAGCACGTAATTATCTGTTAGATACATAATTTTGGATTTTTCTGGATAAAAGCTAAAGCTTTGTCATCCAAGCAATTTTTTAAGTACTCATTGTCAAAAAACTGATAGCTTAAGCTCTCAAAGCTCCCAGTACATATATAGCATACATACCCTTTAAGTTTACCGTCCATAACATTGCTAAGTTTTCGAAACCGTCAGCAAACTGATCACCGATGCCTGTAGGAAGTAAACACATACTTGGACCCACAAGGGTTTGTGTAGATGAACTGATATCATTAAGTTAAAGACCAGTTGATCAAAAGCAAATTAGGTCTTACTTTTGATGCTTGTTATCAAGCATAAGAATACACAAGTTTACATCATCCAATATAAAGGAAAACAGTTGATAAAAGTGAATCAGAAGATGTGACTTGCAAAAGTAATTTGACTAAAGGCAGTAAACCCAAAGTGATTTTAACAGTTAATCATTACATCATAATCCCTTCCACCAAAAGCAAGAATTGTAGTTAGTCGTTTATAAGCTTATATGCATAGTCTAGGGTATAATAACTTGTTTTTTACTGCCAATTGATCATCAGTGAACTTGTTATTGATCATCAGTGATGAACAGCATACAATTTAGTATTTTAGTCAACTCTCAATTTTGAAAAAGCATACAAATCAATTTACCAGTAGATAATAGAATCTTGATAGTAAAATTAAAAAATAAATAAATACAAATTGATCAACTGAATGAAACAATGAATGGATATTAAAAGAAAAGAAAAGGGAAATCACACCTGCACTTTCGAATCGGAAGATTGTTGGGAATCAACATGATGAAAATCAAGAACCGATTTGATCGAAGACGACCAATTCCTCGTCTTCTGAAACCCAACAAAACCCTTGTGAACATTGGTACCAGCATCAATGAGTCTCCGATTGGTTCGTTTGGGGCCGAAGTTCACAAAATCAGTGAAGAAAATATCGCGTTTGGAAGCGAAAACGGAAGTGGGTTTTAGATAGCAGGCATTAGCATGTGCGAGAGACTGAAGAGACATGCTAGAGGATTGAGACGAAGAAGACGTAAGTTGTGAGAAAGAAAAGGGGGAATCGTGTGGAGAAGATGGAAGGATTTGAAGATAAATTGGAAATTGGGGGAAAATTGGAGCCACCCAGCTCTCTATCTATCTTCTCTATTTCTGTTACAAATTACTGAGGTTGATGTTTACTTTCATGGACGTCACTCGAATGGAATGGATTGGTTGCAGGGTGGACACTTTTTTATACTATGACCTGGCCTAATGTTCACACCAAAAGACTCATTATATTATTGTGATTATTCTTTTATTTTATTTATATTTAAATTATTTATGGAAAAAAAAATGGAAGCGAATCGTCATAAATAATATCCGAGCATTTATTAATCTTGTTATTAGAAAGTATCCGATCTACGTTTTATTTTTTGTTAATTTTTACTTTTATTTACTTATACATCATAATATGTAACAACTTCTTGATTTTTTAAATGACTGATTTGAATCACTAAAGTATTATCATGTGGTTAGCGGTATCATCAGATCATGTCCATTATCAAGTTATATGTTAAGAAGAAAACACAATATTCTGAGGAAAAAAAATCTTTGTGAGTTCGGAACATATGGTTATTGAGTCTTATCTTGTCACCATAATACTGCTATACCGTAATGCCTTTGACACAAATTCTTTATTTACATATGAGATTTTGCGATAGGGTTGCTAGTATTATGGGGTCATGAGAGAGATAAATATCATCTCATCTATTGTGTGATTATTTGGTCATTATAGTTGTACGAAAAAAGAAAAAAAAATCAAAAATCATAGGAAAAAAGGTTATTTTGAAGTTGACCAAATAGTGAGAACAAAACATGTAACACCCCAGCCCGACTAGGACTGACATGTCATCTTTACAGAGTCAGATCAAAAACATAATTTCATAAATTCTTAAATTTTATGAATTTTAACAACTTACTACCAATATACATAAGATCTAATAATCTACATTTATTTGTGTAAATATATTTTTATACTCTCGAGCACTCTTCACTATCTCATCTCTAATTGTCTTGATAACCTGGGTACAAGAAGGAAAACACAAAACGTACGTCTGAGCAAAATAATTTATCTTGCCCAGTGAGCGGATAGATGGAAATAAAATGGCTTCTTTTATTTTTAATAAATGTCTTGAGTTTTCATAAATCAAAACGGATAAAATAAACAAATAAATTTAAATATTTATATAACTTCAAGGATGCATAAGCTGGTATTTTTTTATTCAAAAATATACAATCTGAATGTATAAACATGTATTTTTAAATCAGAATGTACCCGAAGTCCCAGAAGGTTCATTTAATTTCAAAGGTTAATGCAAGGTAGCTAGTCCATACATCCAGACGCGAATGGAGTGTGGGCAAATCACACCGATCATTCACCATATAACATATATATTAATTTTCCCTAGGATCGATCCATACGCCTCCAAAATGTACAAAATGTACCAGAATGCTCATTGAGATTGAGACGCCGTAAACTTAACGTATTGTCACGGTAAGTACTACATCATTTTATGTCACAATGATGTACCTGGGGTCAACTCCTCAGGTGGTGACAAACTTGGGTACCGGATTTTTAAATAACATAACATATATTTATACCAAAATCTCATATCAATTTAATCCGAACTTATAACTTGAGAATAATCAAAATGTTTATTCGTAAACTAACGAAACTTGTCACTTGTAACATGTAAGTTTGTAAACTTGTAAATAAGTAAACTTGTTAACTCGTAAGCATGCAATCCCGTAAACATGCAAACTCATATACTTATAAACTCATAAACAAGCAACTCACAAACATGTAAACTCACGAGCATATAAATAACAATTTCATAAACCATTTTCATAATATATAAAATATATTTTTTATTTTACGCTTATAACTTTAAAACATATTTTTATAATATAACTTCATACGAAACATAGAACATAACAACATAATTTGAAACAAAATAAAATCAGAATAACAAAACTTAATACGAAACATTAATAAGAATCAGATGCCCGAAGACCAGTTGGCACATATCAAAAGAAAGAGATTAGAATATCCGAACCTTAACATTATATTAGAATCACTACACAAGCTATTTTCCAAACCCTGTACTAAGTTTAATCAAAAAAGGGTTGAAAGTATAATTGGTTTAAGAGTCTTGATAAAGGTCGATAATTTTCTTTGTAAGAATAAAATCTTCTTTTACATGAAGATACATATACATGTCAAATGATTTTTTTTTCAATACTCATATTGTTTGCTTACTCACTTGCACACGTGCACTCCATATAGTTTTTAGGATTATTAATATTAATTTTATTATTATTATTATTATTAATTTTATTAAGTTAATTTTATTTTTATTTTTTTAACTGTTTATATATAATGTTTTAAAATCATTCGAGTATGTTAATGTAATATTCTCATTATTCTCTACGTAATTAAAAACTGATCAGGGTCAAATATAATATATTTTATCATTACAAATAATAAGTTTTATTTTATTAAAGTTCCAGATATTACAATTCTACCCTCCTTAAAAAAATTTCGTCCTCGAAATTTAAAATTAATTAAAATTAACATAACAAAAAGAATACTTAATACATCATAGTTTTAGTAAGATTGTCATATATTACATATGCTTATGAAAGCATAACTTAGCAAAATCTTGAACAAAATATTATAACTTATAGATAGACATTTTTAGATAATATATTTATCTCCACTACACATGTAATCTTCATACTATTCATTTATTTACAAGGATGAAACTTATTTTATTATTTTTTTTCAAAATTAACGGAGTAAAAACTTTATATTCCTAATAGAGTTTAACTAAGTAATTCATGATGCTTTAGACGTTTTTTTGCAAGTTCGGCTTCCGTTGGTGCATTGCCTACGCTTAAAGCAAATACCCTTCCACCAGTGGTGGGTGGTACAACACTGGCTGATCTAGAAGCATTGCCGACAACATTCCCATTCGGTTTCGGACAATCTTTAATCGTGTGGTCAGCTTCTCCACATTTAAAACACTTACTCGTGGCCCTAAAACATATGCCATGATGACGTTTCCCGCAAGTGTTGCACAAGGGTTTGGGTTGGTTTTGAGGTAGCATTTTCTGAGTGGATGAATGAGAATGATGGGAGGTATTAGGGTTTTGACGTGATTGTTGCAAACTCCGGTGTTGGGTGCTATTTGTTAGATTCGAATAAGCTTTATGATTTTCAAAGGATGAGGTTTGGTTCTTCTTAAAGATTTCGTCATATTGTAACGCCATGTCCTTGCTTGCTATCTCCAAGTTTTGTACATCATTTGACACCTTTGCGATATTCTTGAATTCCTGGTTTACAATCAACCATTTGAGCTTTTCACATACAGCCCATTTTAATTTATTTGCTTGCGCCAATGGTTCTCCTGCAGCTGGACCTAGAAAACTAGCCAATCTACAAAATCTTGTCATGAACTTTGACCAAGATTCATCATCCCTCTGCTTAAGAGATGCATATTCCCGCTCATATTCTCATCTATATAGTTTTTAGGATTATTAATATTAATATTAATTTTATTATTATTATTATTATTATTATTAATTTTATTAAATTAATTTTATTTTTATTTTTTTAACAATTTATATATAATGTTTTAAAATCATTCGAGGATGTTAATGTAATATTCTCATTATTCTATACGTATAATTAAAAACAGATCAGGGTCAAATATAATATATTTTATCATTACAAATAATAAGTTTTATCTTATTAAAGTTCCGGATATTACAAAACAAGTAAAGCCTCACATAGTCACATATATACAAAATAAAATGTTGTTTTCTTTGTATACGGTATCTCTGCTAAATGAATTTTAAAATCCTTCCGTATACACATTAACTAGGTTAGTACCCCATGTATTACACGAGATAAATAAAAAATATTATTAATTAACGGTTACCAATAAAAATTTAACTATATAAGATGATTTTTTAATGTAAAATATGATTAAATATAATTTCATAGATTAAATTATAAAATAATTATATTATTTTTTCGAAAACTAATTTTTTAAAGTTCGTTACTTTAAATATTTTGTTTTGTAAAACTATTATTAAAAATTCTAAATTTTATAATAATTTGGTATTTTACAAAAGTGTGTTTTTTAATTTTAAAATTGTGTTAAAAGTATATTTAATATTTAATAAATGATATATTTAATAAGAGAAAAGGCGGGGAAAAATCAAGTTGCTCTAAGAACACGTCAAGTGTCCATAGAAAACATTTATTTATTAGTTAAGTAAGATAAGATTTCTAATTAATGGGTGGGTATTTGAACCTTTATTTCTCATATAATTATCTAATCTTGACAATGCTATAAATTAATGATAATAATTACTTTTGTAATGTAAAATGTATTAAAAATAGCTTGAGTTTAAATTTATCTGTTTTGCTAATATTCACAAGATGAAATTTACTCTCTTACAAAATTATTTTGAGAAATAAGCGAGGGTATTTATTGGAATGGACTTTACATTGATTTCTTAAAAGGAAAATTTGTGTATATAAATAACAAATTCATGCTTGAAAAAAAAAGTCACGTCATAATTTTATTCATAAAGTAAACAAGTTGAACTTAAAATAAGGGTGGTGTTATTCACACACCCTACTGCCACACCTCACACTCCAATACGCCCAGTTTTGGTCAATACGGGGAGTATTGAGTGGTAATTATTATGTGTCAGTACTAATGATTAATAATATATATATATATATATATATTAATAATGATGTATAGTAAAATGAATAGTAATGCGTATGTGTTTATCCATGTTGTGACGTTTTGATAACTTAGACGTGGATCCCGAGAAGGTTTTTTAACTTTGAAAAGTTTGTAAATAGAGATGAAAGTATGAAATTTGAGAGATTTGTTTCGAGATTTGAGTTTTTATTAAATTTGAGAAATTTGTGTTTTTGTTTTAATTCAAACAATTGTTTGTCGGTGATAAGAATTTTGTAAGTGAGTTTTTCTATGATTTTTGTAACATATTTGTGAAGATTTTGTATGATTTATGTTTTTATGAACAATTTGTATATAGTTCGCGATGAGAGGTTTGATTTTACTATGTAACTAATGTTTTTGCAAATGATATATAATACCCGTTCTCAGAAGTGTAATGTGATAACCCGTCGCAACGCGCGGAGGAAACAAACCTAGTTTATAGTTATGGTTATGTTCATCAAATAACCTTAATATAAGTTCAGGGACTATTTATGTCATTTAGGCAAAGTCAATCAAATGATCTGTAAGACCACAATAACGGGTTATTTCCAACAACTTTTAAAAGGATTAGTATCTCATAGCTTATATCTATTCAAATCTTTAAAATTTATGAAAAGTTCATGTTAATCACTAAATCTGACTTCACACCATTCTTTATCTTTATAGCTTATCTTTAAATTTGTATGGAGTAAATTTATAAAAATGTAATCAGGTTTATCAATTATTTAAAGGGTTTCCTCGCTGGTGATTAGGGGTGTAAACGAACTAAGCAGCTTGTGAAATGCTCGGGATCGGATCGGTAAAAAAATCGAACGAGCCGAGCCTTAACGAGCCCGAGCCCAAAAGTGTGGCTCGTTTAGTAATCGAGCCCGAGCTCGAGCTTTACATATCGAGCTTGAGCCGGCTCTCGAGCCTTAACTAGATTTTTGAATATATAATTTTTATTTATTATATTAAGTGTTTATTAATAAAAGTAATTATTTTTATATATAAAATTATGATAAATATATTTAAATCAAATATTTTATGTTAAATTTTGAAAATATAATTATAAATATAATTAAGTTAGTAATTAAATTAGTAATTAAATTAAATAAATAAAACATAAACGAGCCAAGCTGAGCCGAGCTCGAGCCTAGTAAATATAGCTCTTAACTAGCCGAGCTCGAGCCTTAACGAGCTTGGGATCGGCTCGGTTACACCCCTACTGGTGATTAAAACGAACAGGATTTTAAGAAATCGCCAATTCAGTAGTCACCATTAGCTAACACACAATTTGTTTTTTTTTGCATATAATGCAATAGGCATTACCTTTTTTCATGCTTCAATTCCAAACCCGTCAAAAGAAGGATCGTTACAGGATGATCACATGGATAAAGAAACAACATATTTCAATTATCAAATTTAGTTGAAAATCATGAAAATTGTTCAAATACCATGTTTGATTTTGACATGAGAAAATTTTGACTCAATCTCTCTACTGATTACAAAACCCTATATGTTATATACAAGAATTAAATTAACATCTAACCAGCTTGCTAACTAGTTTATAAACAGATTAACTAACTAAACTTGAGTTGAAGTGACAGTGTTAATATAACAGCCAACAGAAGGGAAAAAAAACTATATATGCAATTTGAATACAGGTAGGATACAACCTTTCGAGATATAAATTAGGTGAAAGAAAATTGTATTTATGTAATTGGTTACATTTTGAATTAGGGGTTTAGTCCATATGAAACTATAACAAGTTTCATGCGAATATGTATTTAACCTTACACTTATTAATTGAATTCCATAAATAATGACAAGTCCAACTATTTATTGTTCTTTCCACATTTAGAATTTTATAATACAAAGAAGCAGCAACGTGTCAAACAATTTATTGTTCTTTTTTCATTTAGAATTATTCGAATACAAAGAAGTGGGAACATCATATCCACCAATTTATTATTCTTTCATCATTTAGAATTTTCCGTGTGACTTAGGGATAGAAATAACATATGTTGCATAATATAACGTGTTATTTTTTTTAGTTGTTATAACTGTTACGTCCTCAATACACTATTGGAAAACGAGATAAGACAAATCACATCTTATGCTTTATTATATATGTATATACATTTTAAGCTTGCAAGTTGATTTATCAAATAATTTTGGTTCAAACTCAAGTTTGGTTTAACCTTTTTTATTCTCAACGTGTTTTTAAACTTTTAGGATGTCTATTTAAATTAGGGGTGTTTACATATTTCTTCTTTTTAACTTGCAAAATTACATATTTTTCTAATAATGCTTTAAAAGTAATATACATTATGCATTGAAAATTTGTAACATAAGAAAATATATAATTTAACACATTTTTTTTAAATTAAGGGGCCGTTTGGTTGTGTCTGAATTATTAAGTTCTGAATGTTTAAGATGTCTGAATGGTTAAGAGGGTCTGAACCATTAAGTGTTGAATCAATTAAGACCGTTTGATTGCACATCTAAATGAAAATAAAAAAAATGTTAAAAACCCTAGCCGCTTAGTCGCCCATCGTTCGAGGGTCAACCCCAGTGGGTCGCCGCCCATCATTGCTCGGTCGCCGCTCGTTTCAACCCCAAACCCTGTCGCCTCCATCAGTCGCCCAAGATCGGTAACAGATCGATCATCGAGTGAATCGTCAAGATTCGGTAACAGATCGGTCAATGTGTGGCTGTGAAGAAGACAGAAGAGGCAATTCGATTCAGCCCTTCGGTGCGACGGACAAAGGCGTCAATGGAAGCGGCAATGAAGAAGACGGAAAACAGCGGTGCAATGAAGGTGGAGAACGCCGGTGCGATGAAGAAGGTGCGGCGGGTGTGCCGATTGGAACCCGTTCAGGCGGTGGTAGTGGCCATTCAGATGTTTCCAAGCTCTTCTCTTTCTTATTCAGACTCTATTTCAAGTCTGAACCATTTAGACCTTGGTTCAGACATTGGAACCCATTCAAATGCGTTTTTTTCCCAAATAAAATGTCGGAATCTGAACTATTTAGATTTAGATCCATTCATATTCAAACAACCAGCTCTAAGTCATGGAAAGTAAGCATTTATTAGCCTCTCATTTTGTCTCTAATATTCATTCCTCAAGTCTATACGGATTAGGTGTGGGTGGTGGCTGCTATTTTGGGCAGTCGCTTTCTCCCCTTGGTGGATTAAAGGCGTAAGCTAGACAAAAATAACATAATAAAATATAGATTAAAGGACAAACTTATTAATAAATAAAATTTAGTAATAATGAAAGGGTAAGCAACAAATAAAATAATGGGTTTGGCTATTAAATTTAATAATATAGTTCTGATCAAAGAACATGTCAATATCAGGGATGCTTAATATGTTATTTCATATTTGTACTCGAGACAACCTCCTATTGAATGAGCAATTAAACCAAAATTCGAAATAATACTAAGACCATCTCTAATAGGCCTCCCACTAAAATCTCACTTTACTGAAATTTTCTGTCACGTCATCATCCTACTTAAAATCTTAAAACTCTGTAGTGGTTACCCAACTGAAAAACCTTCCTCAATGTGCCACGTCATCACAACTCAAAGAGTTTGATTTTAAATGTGGGTCCCCTTTTTTAAAAACTGGCCAATGAGAAGAGGGAAGGTTAAACGGGGCACGGGGGGCACTATGGGGTTGAAATGGGCACCGACGGGTAGGAGGCGGCGTGGCCACCAATCCCGCCGAATGGTGCCTCCCCGTCGGTTGAGCGGTGGAGGTAATAAAAATGATCTAATAAGCATAGTTTTATGTTTTTAGCGGCTTTATACGATAACACACGATATGTAATTTTGATTGAAATAATATTTATGTTTATATATAACAATTTAATAACAATAACAAAAATTAAAAAAACGAATGAAAACTTGTCTAACACAATACCATCCAATTTAATTATTGTTATAGTTATTTAACTATTATTATTATTTATATAACTAGTTTTAATGTTACATACAAATTATTATTATTATGGTGCACGCTTTTTCCTTCTACAGTGGTTCCAAACTAAGGGTGGTTATCGGGTTGAATAATGGTTGTTCGGTTTATTCGGGTCGGAAAAATTTGGGACTCTATCTGTTACCCGACCCAACCCGAAAAAAACATATGCTTATCCGATCTGAATCTATTCGAATAACCCGAACAAGTTTGATTTTTACATCGGAATAACCCAAATAAAAAAAATGTTTTTTTCGGGTTATTCAGGCTAAATTTGGATATCCGATCCGAATAAACAAAGTTTTGGATATATGATATCCGATCCAAACTAGAAAAATTGCTATCCGATCCGAATCTATCATAACAACCTGAATAAGAATTTGGATATGTTTTTTCTGGGTTTCGGATACGATTCAAATTTCGGATTTTTTCGGATTTCGGTTTTTTTGAACACCCACATTCCACACATAAGATATTAATTGAAGGCGTTTAATGAGGAAGATATTTTTTTCAAGTAAGTTGTCGAGATTGTCTTTGTGGTTTGTAAGTATTTCAAAGTTAATTCTTAAGTTTCATAAATCACCTAAATACAATCTTTAGATGAGAGTAATTTGGTCAAGAATGTGAGATACTTTAGTGACCTAAAGACTATATATGTTACACATGTTTAAATGTTTGAAATTTTATAAGTAATTTATAAAACATATGGATCAATAGCCACGCAATAACAAAACATAGAAATCATCTAATCACTTTATTTTTTTTTAAAAGCGATAGCTCAAACTTTGGTGCGTCCTAGGCAAATGCATAGTTCAAGACTTCAAGATACATAGGAGTCTGCCTTGCTTCTCGGCTGTAAACATCAATTGCTGTTGTGATTCCCTCATTATTTGAATCTCAAGAATATTTAGAATTTTAGATCCTTAACCAAATTATCAGTGTACCTCAGATCATTTTGTATTAATTATTTTCAAATTCTTCATCTACATTTTTATAATTTAAATAAATATAATATTTCTTTAATTTATCTCTAAATTTAATTTAATCTACCATACTTTATTGCCCATCTTCATCTATATCACTTGCCAAAAACCATTTTTTATTTTTTTCCCCTTTCTATCACACTCTTACTAAAAAATGAAAAATTATGTAAAATGATAAATAATGAATATCTATACTTAGAAAATATCTTTTGTGAAACTCTAAATGTTGAAGAATGAGATTCTCATGGAGAGAAAAACTCAAAGAATCTTTAAATTTATAGATAGAGATAAATATAAAAAATCTTACTGTAAATGCTCTTACTCTATAAACCCCATCATTAGTGACAAAATAGGGGCGTAGCTCTGGGGGGCTCCCCTCTTTTTTCGTCCGTAGTGTTAATTTTCGGCCGAAACGTTATTTTTAGTTAAAAATAGTGGTTTCGCCCACCCTCGTTTCAAAAACTTAACATGTATTTTCGGTTTCAAAAATTTCCGCCTCCCTCTTAGTTCGGCCAAGCTCCGCCACTGGACAAAATCATATGCTCTCTAAATCTACTCACAATTATACAACACCTTTCAACTACAAGACTTTGAAATCACAATCTGACAAGAAACAATTTAACAAACAACTTGATACGATTAAGTTAAATTCCCTTTGATCGGTTGATTAGTGACCTGATGGTCTGAGACTCTGAAAAAGATGTATTCCATATTAAAGTTAACCCATGAATCATTTATAATCATTCATTATAAATGCCATAAAAAAAGGTGAATTCCACATTAAAGTTGACTTTTTATTGGTTTAAAATTAAAAAAAAAAAATACAACTTTAACATGAACCACATATATATTATGGATTAAAAATACATTCTAAAATAGGTTTAATGGTGCACTCTCTGAGGTTGGATAATCATATGATACAAATAGGTTATAGAAACAACTAAATCATCAGAAGTATCCTTACAAGTTACATAACACATCAAAACAAATGTAAATACTTTTTTAAATAAAAGGGTGATAAATAATAATGCAAAAATAACAAGCAACAACACATGCAACTCAGATTACCTATGATTTTTGCCCTTCCTCAGCAGCAGCTTCAAAAGTCTCACCAGCAACAAGTTCTGGGACTTCATCATCATCCTCTAGTGCTGATGTGGCAGTGACCCCTTCACCTGCACCACCTGGCGCCTGCTTTTGGATTCGCTCCGCCAACTTTTTCAAGTTCTCCAAATTATCTGGACCTATAAAACACAATCCACTTTACAATGTTCGACCAAACACAAAATCTGAGGGTATACTGGAAGGAAAATGGGCAGGTCAGAACTCAGAAGGGTGAGGTTAGGTTGACCCAAAACGTTTTTTCTCCAAACTTTTTTGGAAAGAAAAAACCTATTGTACGTTATGTATTATTACAAACAATATATTATTACAATACAAATAATTAATTACTTAAATAAAAAGATTTAGCATGTCACTAGGTTCTACACATCAGGGTGACCAGTATGATCAGTTTCCTGTTATAATTCTTAACTTTATCAAATTGACCTATAGATGGATCATAACCAGAATTGATAATTTCAAAATTAACAGGTCAAGAGTCAAGACTGCTACATCAATAGAAATTTAAGAATGTTTAAACATACCCAGATGGTTGAGAATTCCAGGAAGAATATCTTGTAAATCTGTCAAAAAAATGCCACAAACAAAACATAGAATTTGTGAAAACTAGATAAAGCTAACTCAAAAACATACATACACCCAATGAGTTAGAAAACATATCGAATCAGGCTGCTCTACTAACAACTTTAGTCTTTAAATGTACATTTCTTGATATATTACAATATTTGATGTCTTGAGGATATTACTACAAAAACTATAACATTTACATGTTATTAGAATTGTTTTAAAAGCCCAAGAGGACTGAAAACATTCAAAGAACACCTCGTGCGAATTTCAACTTTCAACCGGCTAAACAACTTCATTTTTAGCTAAGTCAACTTTCAAGAATTCAAGTACAAGTTAATTTTCTTACCTTAGAATATATTTACAACAGTTTGTTTAGCTAAAATCCAGAGAATTAGAAACCTTAACGCTAATTTCAATAAAGAGAAGGGTGACATACTCTTTGTCTGAGGAGAACCGCTAACAACCCATGTGTTGGCACCAATAGAAGCTTGAACTGAACACAAACAAACAAAACTTGATTTAAGTAGACAGACAACAGAAACAAGTTTCTGATTGAATCGTAATTAGGAATCACTACAGGTATGGGTATGTGTTTCTAAGCCTAACCCTTTTCATTGGTAGTATGGTACAAATGATACCCATTTTTTTAGCTATCGACTATGCTCTGTCAAGCACATACCCAAGCACTATTAAATCCAAGTCCCCAAACCAAACATACACCAACACTATCAAATTCAAACCCACACACCAAACAATCCAGAATAATTCTGAAAGAAGGTACCTTTGGGATTTAAGAATTGGATGACTGTTTCATCCTTAAAAATGTTAACTTCCTCAATTGACGGTATCGAGTTTACTCCTATTCTCTTTAAAGTGCTCTGGAGCCTTTTGTCATCTGTGGTGGTTGTTTTATGCACAGCCTTCTTCTTTCTGCAAATGAAACAAACCGCAATTTAGATCAAATTGAGAATCCTATATATGCATCCACATGTTAATATCCTAACTAGTATATAGGAATGTCCAAATAGCACATGGCTCGAAGCTTGCTCGAAATTGACTCATTTTGTAACCGAGCCACACAAAGTTGGCTTGGTTTGCAAACAAGCCAAGCTTGGTTCACTTATTGGCTCACTCGTTAGCTTGTTCATTTGGCTTGCTAGTATAAACCCTAACTTCTAATTTTTTTTACATAGAAGCATCAAAATAACTCATGGCTTAAAGATAACACTATGTAAACAAGCTAAGCTCAAGTCAAGGCTGTCTTGCTTTTTTGGCTTGCTTTTGGCTCGCTCACTGGCTCGCCTAAATTAATCCCACGCTGGCTCACCTAAATTAATCCCAACTTTTAAAATTTTAAAGCCCAAGTAAAAGACATTCAAACTCTTAAGCCCAACTCTTTGTCAGTATCTGGTCCATTTCGCATCAAGAGCTTCTCTTTCTTCTAACTGCTAAGTGCTAATAACAATCAAACCGAGCAAAAACCAAGTTAAATCAAGCCAAGACAAACTGAACCATTTTCTTGAAACCGAGCCAAACTAGCTCAAGATTTAGCTCAATTTAAGGTTTGAGCTCGGCTCAAGCTGGCCCTGTGAACAGACCAACTAATTATGGCATCACTAAAACACCAGATGGAAGCCAAACTGTGATTATTCGCTTCTTTGAGTGTGAAATAAACAATTTTGAGTAAACATTTAGAAATTTGTTTGTTCAAATTGTTTAGCTAATCATTATGTTTTGTTTCTGGTAGAATCAAATCCAAATAAATTAAAAAACATACCTTCTCATGCTACCCTTCCCACCGGTGCGAACAGCACCTGCCATCTTCATTAGCTTTTCAACATTCATCTGCCGAAATTACCAAAACAAACTGTAAATTAATCACAAATTACAAATCCAAACACAAATTTGATAATATTCCGATCCCAAACGTCCCCAAAATCATTAAAAATCACAACAAATTTGTTCCGAAGCAAACAGTATTGTGAGAATCAGGCAACTCACGATTGTAGCTCAAAGTACTCGTTAGTAAACAAAATACAGAAACCAGATAGTGAATTTGCCTAAAATTGATTAAAAAACATGTAACTAATAGAGATAACAGTCGCCATAAATCGATTTACCTTTTGCGTCGAAGAGATAATGAAATGTACGCTAGCTCAGAATGGGTGAGGAGATAAACCCTACGGTCAGTGTTTTGGAGATATATATAGATGCTATATATAGAACCCTAGATCTAAAAAAACGAAGAAAAAAAAGTTTCATGTTACTGCCATGTACTATATAGTCTACCGTCGTGCGTTTGGGTTTTACCTGTTTTTCATCTCCGTGTCTTTAAACGGGTGCTTGGGTCAGGTTTTTTTCGGGAATTGGTGGGTGGTAGGCTAAGGGTTTTGTCCGTCTAGACTAGTGGTTAGCTTGGGTATCCTTTAACCTTTGAGAGCCACGTACAAAACTGTAACATCTGTGCCGGAATCGTTACCGGAACAGTAATCTGTACAGTAACTTGTACAGTAACTCAGATACAATTGAGGAGGAATACTTAGAAGCTATTAACCTTCTATGCTAAACATAAACTATTACACGATGTTTCTGAAATTCTGATTTAAACATCATGGTTTAAACAGTCAGAAACACATCAGACAATCATGAACAGATGCATAAATGTTTGATTTTATATTTTTAGGTATAAACGTATGCGAGGATAACCCAAAACAAAACAATAACAGTAGTTGTTACAGAATGTAAACCGACGAACTACTCGTATAGGTGACGATCTGTACGAATAGATCTGATAGTTTAACGATCTGAAACGGTGACTGAAAAATAGAAAACAAAATCAGAAAGTGAAACGTACGATCGTGTTCGTACAGTTAGCGCTCTGTACGAAAACGCGCGTAAGTAACGTTTTCTGATGAAACGAAAACGAAGACGATTCGAACGATAATAAATTTAAGGAAATATAATATTTCCTGTTTTACAATTTTGAAACTCATCAGAAAGAAATTTAAACGAAACTATTTTAATTTAAGGCGTGTAAAACAAAATACGCGAATAATTAATGAAACGCGTAAAAATAATAACGAATTACGACAGTTAATTTATGAATTTTAATATTTAAAATATTTCTATAAATAATCACCCACCAAATATTTAAAATAAGTCCTTTTTTTATTTAATTATGTAAATACGCGCGCGTTACGATCCGGAAACGCATCGGAGACGAAAACCGAGCAACCAAAACGAACCCGAATACCCTCGGGGTATTTAAAGCCTAAAATGAGGCTTTCTACTCATTTCACACAAACCCTACCTCTCTCTAACTTCAAATCCGTCTTCCTCTCTCTCTCTAGAATAACCGTTCTTCAAAACGCGATAACTCGCTCGTTTCTTGACGGATTTGGGCGTTCTTGGTGTCCACGTGAAGCTCTCGACCTCCTCTACACGGAAGTACAACCGATCTGGAGTTTTAACCAGCCGATTTTGAGGTATGAAACTTTGAAACTTGTTGAAACTAGGTTTTCTTCTAGATCTTGATCGACACACACTTAACCGGTCTTAAACACCTAAAGCTACACGACATTTAGCTTCGTCGAGCCCTGAGAAACCCATAACAAACCAGAAGAGTGGTGGAAACAGCTACAGGTTAGAGTATGAAGACGAGAATGGCGAACTAGGGTTCGCCCAAGTGGTTGCCGAACCTGTTAACCCCAGCGAATGGCCGAACCTTTTTGGTGCTGTATAGCCGAACCTTCCTTAATCACCGAACCCATGCGGGTGTTGCATGGGCGAACCAGCACCGAACCTATTCCCTGCGAACCTTCGGTTTGTCACGAACCTTGTACCAGCAACCCTAGGCGAACCTTATAAATTGAACGAACCTTTTTAAGACCATGGCCGACGAACCTGTATTGAACAACCCTAAGGTTCGCCGGAGTTGAAGCAGTGGCCGAACCTTGTTAGCAGCAACGAACCTAGGCCGGAATGCAATACTCGCGAACCAGTTGGCTAGACTAACCCTAGCATGGGAACGAACCCTAGTTGTCCAAACCAGAGAACCACCGAACCTATCCCTAAAGGTTCGCTGGTTGGTGATCCGGTACACCTATTCGGCCACCGATTTGGCCCAACATCAACAACCTGGTCCACCCTGGGCCATACGCACTGGATAACTCTAGTTGGCCCAATTCATGATCTATTAACCAAGCCCAGTAAATTTACTCAACCATGTGGTCTGGTTTCGGCCCAAGTCACAAATTCTAATTGGCCCAATATCCTTAATCGGCCCAAACAGAAAACTGTAGCCCAATGGACTTTTTGGCCCATGAACTTGTTTATGGCCATGTACATTTAGCTCGTTTGATCAAAGATACGACCTACTACGTTCATAACATCTAAAACATTATGTTTTATTAGAATAATATTACGGTTATTTATTAACTGTGAAACAATCTACTCAAAAACTTATAAAGTGTTAAAGATTTATAAGTTTAAGCTAAAACCTACGTAGTTTATTAGTACACAACAATAAATTCAATGGTGTTACAACATGAACTAGATTCATGTTGAGTTAAACATAAAATCATGATAACATGACAACTTAGGTAATCAAAGTGTGTAAATACTAGTATGGTTATTAACAAGAGACTCGAGGCCGAATAAAGACCGAGACTTAAGGTGTTAGCCAACTTTAGGGCCAACACTAACCCCTACACACACATAAATCATTACAACTTATACTTATAAACTACAAACAACATGAAATCAATACAGGAACGTGAATACTACTACAAACACAACAAAGAGCGCGTGCATTCTTGTTTAGAACTTAGTCAACCACTTCAACCACAGGTGAGTTCATTTGTCCCTTTTCAAACCTTTTGTTTTACTTCGGGACTGAGAAGCATGTTAAACATTTTCATAAACCATTGAAATGTTATTTAATGCTTTAAACACAAACATGATACTTATGTTGAAGCTTATGCTATAATTTGAGAAACAATGGACTTGAAACTTATACTTTAAACTTGTGGCTTGAAATCATATGATGGATGCTTATGAGACTTGAATGCATGATATTGAAATGCTTGGGTGGGAAAACAAAGACTAAGGCTCTAGAGTAAATAGCAAATGCTATTTACTTTATACTTATTTACATTATACAAACACTTTGTGATCAAACTGGAAACTAGTATACTTGAGAAGCTATAGACTTGATACTTATACTTTAAACGAGAAGTTTAAACTAAATACTTGAGGCTTACAACATAGATTTGAAGCCTAGACCTTATGCTAAACCCTTATGATATAAACTTGATACTTAAACTTGGAGCTAAATACTTATGTTATAAACTATGTGCTTAAACTATACGATTGAGGTTTAACTTATAAACTCTATGTTTAACTATATGCAAAATCTTAAGGCTTTGAAAATACTTAAATTAAACACTAAGACTTTATACAATTATTTCGGAAAGTTAATGTTCTACACCTTTAGTAAAGTATTAAATTACTTTACACTTATAATGATTTGCTTAAACTTAAATTGAAACATATATGCTTATAAATACTTATATACGTGAGATGCTTGAAATACTTGGATGCTTAATACACTTGAATTACTTGAGAACATGTGAATACTTGTTACACTTGAGATACTTGGAAACACATGAATACTTGTTATACTTAGAATACTTGAAACACGTGAATGCATGATACATTGGGGATACTTGAATGCTGGAATGCATGATATACTTGGGATACATGAACACTTGGAATGCTTGATACATTTGGATGCTTGAATACTTGAATGCTTGAAACATGAGATGCTTAAACAAAAGACTGATTGACCGCCGCGTGTTGACCTGTGTGTCAACCCCTACTAGTCATTAGTGAAACAATGTAAATGCTTTAGACTTGTATGCATAAACGTTTGGACATTGTAAGACAGACTGTTGGCCGCCGCGTGTTGACCTGTGTGTCAACCCCTACTAGTCATCAGTGTTCTTCTTTGTCAGAGTCATGTAAGACAGACTGATTGGCCGCCGCGTGTTGACCTGTGTGTCAACCCCTACTAGTCATTTAGTGTTATTCTTGATTCATCCATGATTATGACAAGTGACTAGCATGATTGAGTTCTTCTAGTTGACTTTGTGTTAACTTAAAGGTTTCTCTATCAAAACATGTCACGAGTCATAAATAGGATCAATATGGATGGATGCTGAACTCCTTAGGGTTTTCAACTGTCCATAATGGTGCCTATTAAACTTGAGACTTATTCGTTGTGGAATCAATAGTGTGGAGTGAGACGCTTAATTATCATTAATAACAATATGTTAAGCAGCCCGGTATGTGGTGGGACGGTGGCTGGGGCTTGTCTCCTACATATGCCCTATATATAAGCATACTTGGTTGAATAGCATAGGTGGTTGTTAATGAGGTTAAGGTTGTCATTTCGAAGGAAACAAAGTAAACATTGGCAGGGAAACAAACGTTAAGAATCATATGTCATGAGATCAGAGTAGTGGGATGAAATGCTTAATTATCATTAACAACAATATGTTAAGCAGCCCGGTATGTGGTGGGACGGTGGCTGGGGCTTGTCCCCTACATATGCCCTATATATAAGCATACTTGGTTGAATAACATAGGTGGTTGTTAGTGAGGTTAAGGTTGTCATTCAGGGAATCAAGGTAAACAATTACAGAGTAATCTAATTCAAAGAATCAAACATTTGGAATCAAACATTTTGGGAATCACACGGGTAGGATGAGGCGCTTAATTATCATCAGGAACAATATATCATGTGGTTCAGTATGTGGTGGGACGGTGGCTGGGGCTTGTCCCCTACATATGCCCTATATATAAGCATACTGAATCAGATGGTATAGGTGGTTATTGGTGAGGTTAAGGTTGTCATTCAAAGGATTTTACAAACTATATTTACACAAAAACTACATGAACTCACCAACCATTGTGTTGACTTTGTTTTCTTACGTGCTTTCTCAGGTGATGCACAGGATTAAGCTAAGATTCAGGATTTGCATACTAGGATGACCAGACGTAGATCCTAGTTGACTTCTGAAGAAGTACATCTTTTGAGATCAATACGAATCTCTTTTTGATATCTTGTAGAAATACAAGATAGATGTATTCGATTCTTTTGGATAGGTTTACTTAGTTAAATTATCAAACCTTGATATTTGTAATTTAACTTTGTAATCCTAGTTAACGTTTTAATTAATGTGCTTAATTATTCTTAACATTGATGCTATGTAAAAAATCTGATCATCACGATTATCATTCACGATATCACGCTCCGGGAACCTTCCGCCCGACGGGGACTTCGATCCAATCCCGCCGGCTCGGGGTGTGACAAAAACACCCAACAGTTAATTAGTTAGTCACTAAAAAAAATATAGTGTATAGTTGAATTGAAGAAACTTTTTTTGTTTCTTAATTATATTTTAATAATCTTAATTTTACTAAAACACTCGCAATTTCCTTTTTTTTTTCATTAGAAAATCATCATCAAAAATTAACGCTTGATTTTCATTTAATTTTATCCGTAATGATGATTATGATTATAAATGAAATGAAAACCATACAAGTGAAATGAAGTGAAAAATAAGTTAAAATATATAACATTTTTTGACGCAAAAGTTAATAGGTTTCATGTTTGATTTAAACATGTTTCATGATATAAATAGGTCAACACATTTAAGACACAATAAAAATCATATTTAAACATGTTAAACACTTGTTAACATGCTAACAAACCTATTTAAACATTTTTATTTATTTTTTTAAATAATTAAATATATGTGTGTTTGTGTGTATATATATATTATACAAAAACTTAATTGTTGAGGTTATGGTAAAAAAGATTACATTTGTAAGAAGTGAGAGAATGATTGTGGACCGTTATATCTATAATTTAACGGTTGAAATTATATTTGTATTAAAAAGTTAGTAAAGTGATATTTTAGGCATACATAATTTTGTTGCATTTTATCATTTTTCCTCCATTTTTTAAACGATCATAGCTTTTTATACGATATAATTTTTAAAAAAAATTACACCAAAAATTGAGTGTTTTTTTATCTTTAAAATGAGTATATTATCGTTATATACAAAATAAATAACAAATTTATTTAATATATAAAAACAATAACAAAAAAAAAACATAAAATAAGTTAAAAAGTATAATACAATGAATAATACATTTAACACAATGACTTGAACGTATAACACAATGATGAGTATATTACATAATAACCTTAACTTAAAACACAGTAATATGTATATTACACAATTACCTGAACGTAAAACAAAATAATGAGTATATTACACAATTACATTAACGTAAAACACAACGATGAGTGTATTACACAATGACCTGAACATAAAACAAAATGATGAGCATATTACACAATTACCTAAACGTAAAACACAATGATGCGTATACTACACAATTACCTGAAAGTAAAACACAATGACGAGTATATTACACAATGAACTGAACTTAAAACACAATAATGAGTAATTACACAATGACCTGAACATAAAACACAATTATGAGTATATTACACAATGACTTGAATGTAAAACACAATGATGAGTATATTACACAATGACCTGAACATAAAACAAAATGATGAGCATATTACACAATTACCTGAACGTAAAACACAATTATAAGTATATTACACAATGACATGAACGTAAAACACAATGATAAGTATACTACACAACAACCTGAACGTAAAATACAATGATGAGTGTATTAAACAATGACCTGAACGTAAAAACAATGAACTGAATATAAAACACAATCACCAAAATGTATTTTTTTTAAATTAAGATAATTTATGAATTTAAAATTATGATTTTTATTAACATAATGGCAAAAATAACACAATTATGTACATGTAATACATAAAACATAAACAAAAATTTATTTAATACGTAAAAAACAATAACTAAATAACACACTACTATATTAAAAATTAAACATAATAAAGTCATATTACACAATGACTTAAAACATTAAATACAATACTTCTCGCACTTCTGATCAATCTAATCATTTATACTAGATCCTAAACCTATATATATTATTTAAACATTTATTTTGTCACATGTCAATTTTTTAAACCATTATTGTCATGTGTCACATTTTTATTTTTTAAATATTATTACCGCATGTCAATTTTTATCATCTCAATCAATTATCACTCTTATTAAATGATAATTATAATTATATTTTATAATTTATTAAATAATCATAAATCTAACTACTAACGATATTATATACATTTTTCATATTAAAATTAGTTTTAATAAATTAAAAATCAAATCTTTTTTATTTAAAAAACAAACTTTATTTTTTTACAAAATATAAAATTTTCTAAAAATCAAAATTTTTAAGAATAAGAATTATTTTAAATCTATACTTTTAGAAAAAAATAAAAGTTTAGTAAAAAAATAAGTTTTCTTGAAAAACCATCTTTTTTTAAAACAAATTTTCTTACAAAATATAATGTTTTTAGTGCATCCAAGTATCTAACCTTCGAGATCATTTTTCATAAAAGGTTTGGTTATTGATGTGATAATCATTTTTGTAAGCACATTTATATACCTAAATATTTAAAGAAAAATAGATGTTTTGTAAAAAAAAAAAGTGATTCATGTCAACCGAACTAGACCCAAAAACCAAACGATACATTTTAACCACTTACCAAGAGTTACCCTACCTATCTATTTTGTCACCTGTGTTCAACAATACATTGATTTGCTTTTAGGCATCATGCATTATACCTCATCAAAAGTCTATCCATCAATATTTGACAAGCCTCCGATAAATGCAACATCAACTTCATTTCCCAAACAATAAAGTTTATGTATTTGTGCATTTTCAATTGTAACCTCATTTCACATAAGATTTAAGGTTTACTTCCTAAAAGCCACCGTGGACATGTCTCAAATGCCAAGTAAGGGCATACATCACTACAAATAGTAAATCAAAATACGTAAATAAGTCGTATGTTCAATCATAAGCAATAAATTGGGTTGGATTGACACCTCTTATTAATCTTTTTTGAATTTCATAAACACTTATAAAACTTATTTTAAAATAAAGGTCCAATTATTCAAGAAAGCAACTTAAGAGGTTGTAAACATCTCCAAGTGCGGCTTGGATTATTTTCAAACTGTTTGACCTGTATCTTTAGCTATTTTTGTAAAATTTTACTTGTTAGCATTGTCATATAACTCAAACTGAACCATTTTCACATAAATGAACACAAATCTTAAGTATACCTTGCACTATATACAATCAAGCAAGCAAAGTGATGTCAACAATGACAGTAGAAATTCGCAGCTCGTTTCCTATTAAATGCTTGTGGACCGCATCTACAACAAACACACACAAAATATCATGAAAACACACATAACCCGTTGAATAAAACACAAAATAACTAAATCATATACACACTTTTCAATTGGCCCACAAACAATCCATTCCTCTGAGAGATTTATAAATAATTAATGGGTTAATACTGATCAAAACAATTAATCATACAAAATTCCATCTTTGAATATGAACCATTAAAAAAATGGCTTCTATAAGTGGATCAATTGCAGGATATGTGATCTGCGGATAATACATAATAAATTAGGCACTCACAACAAAAAAAAGTGATAAACTTTCATCATCCGACATAAGATTAAAATTTTTTAAAAAACTTTATGAAATAAATCATAAAGCATGCGTGATTTTTGAGAATCTACCTCCCATGCAAAATGTTGATTTCTAACTCCTTCCATCCTGAATTCATGTTTTCAATAAACATTTGGACATTCTCACTTAAAGACCGATTGCCCAAATAATATCAAAACCAATTGGTCAAAACGATTATATGAGATTAGTTTATAAACACGAGAAAGTTTGCTTGGAGAACCAACATGTGTTTACCCCCTTTGTTTTTGATACATTTGCTGTGAATTTTTTGAATCGAGTTCAGAGGGTTATGCATAGTAACATCATGACTCCTAGGACCCAAAACATTGTTTTTAGTAGAATTGTCTTTGCAATTCAAAAGGGGGTTGCCCGTTTACCTGCCAGTTTATTGTAATCTTTCGCTTTTGTTAATATATCAATTGATCCTTTATTTGTTTATTAAAAGGGCCAACTTGAAAAAAAAAACCATATAACAGATAGATACTATACTTTTGCATTATTAAATCCATGGACTTTTTAAATCTAAATGACTACTGCCATTTTAAAAGAGTTTAGTGACGAGAAGAATCAAGCTTGAAACTTTATTTTATTTTATTTTTTTGTTAAGAAGAAAATCCAGGGATTAAATGATTTGAAAATTAAGCTCATAGGGTTATATATACAATTGACTTTTATTTTTGGATGATTGAATCCTGGACTTTAAAAACATAAGAATATGTCCTCTCAGTAATCCAAAAAAAACAAAGAACGAAAGAAAGAAAAAAAAAGAACTATATATTGAACCTTAAGTTAAAAGGATTAATCAAGCAGAAAACAACTGACTTCTGTCTTCAAATAAGGTCAAAGCAAGACCCTCAAACACTTTTAATATTTTTGTGAAAACAATATTCATTATAATAACAAAAACCATTATTTTAATAAAATGACAATATGGGAATTAAAACAATATAGATCATTATTCAACAAAATGAATCAAATCACTACTAAAAATATGAATCAAATTTCAGTATACACTATTACATAGCAATTTTCACTAACATGAACAACTTTCAAAGCCATCTACAACTTTTATTCCTCTTCCTCAAACACATCATGTAATATGTCGTCAAATGCTATCTTACCACACTTTTTCATTATCTCAAACATTGGTTTCACTGCATCCATCGTGGCTTTAAAAGTGTGTTTGCCAAGCTGTTAGTCAACAGCTTTCTGTGCTTTATTCACCAAAACATTGCCATCCTCTTTTTTCTTCTTGACATCAGCACCCTCTGTCTTAGTAGTGTCTTCAACTTTCCCATTAGTGTTAACCTTTTGAACAGATTCTTTGAGTTCTTGAACGGTTTCTGGGACTTCAGTAGACTTTGGCTCTATAATTATCCCAGGGATCAAAGGGATAACCTTTTTCAGGGTTTCTAAGTCATAACCCTTGTATACAAAAACTCTTAAATCGAATTTAGTGTCTCTAATTGACAGGGAAGGAGTATTTTTTGAGTGCCTGAATTCCTTCATGCCAGGGATATGAACGCGAAGATTCTTTTTAAAAATCTTTCATATAAATTTGCATTTACAATACATTTTCAACAAATCTTGGAGAAGCCCTAGTTAATTTGAGAGATGCCAACAAATTAGGAATTTAGAATGTTGAAATGCAATCTTGGGGTTTTAGGTTTAGTCGGTGGTTTGAAATCCAGGAAGAAGATGAAGATGAAATTACAGTGAAGAGAATGGTAATCGGCTCAAGTCGCCGGAATTTATGGTGGAAGCTTGAGACGGAGAAGGTCGCTGGTGGAGGAATTATTCACTATTGGGTCTTCACGATTGGCGAATTTTTAAATGGTTCTCAATGTAATTATGATTTTTAACTCATTTTGACATTTATCTATGTTATATAATAAAACAAGGTTTTGGGAAGCCACTTGCCGTTCATTTAGCAAGGTTTTACCATCAGATTCCCGCCCAAGGTTTCCAACTAAAAAAACACGCAGGTTTTATAACCCATGGTCCTATCCGATAGCCCATGTATATAAGCAAGGTAGACCTGCATCCGTGTTTCATCGCCATTTCCAAAAAACCCTTAAATTGTTCATCAATTCCTCTAGATCTACATAATCGATGAAATCGGAGATGAGCACTGATGATGATTAACTACGGTATACCTATCGCATCTTCAAACGCAAGATTGTTCTCATCATCTTAAACGATTTTCAGCAGGATTTAAGATCTTGTGAAACATATTTCATGTTTTACAGATTTTACCAACAGACTACCCAAAATGGATTACACATGGATACCCAATTGGGTCGAGAACTCTCTGTACTTTTAACGGTACTCAGTTCAAAGTACACATTTCATACCATGAATCCACATGTATAATCAGTTCAGGATGGGGTGATATTAGAGATCATCTAGCATTCAAGGAGGATGGATATGTGTTCTTTAAGTATTATGGATTGTCCACTTTTCATTTGATAATCCCATTTCAAAGTCAACCAAAGCCTTCCTTCCCATGGTTATACCATCAGTTTGATGAACATGATGAGTATGATCCTAATCTGGTATGAAATTAATCTATTATTGTTGTGATTATTAAATATATTATTTTTTTACAATGTGTTATGCTAATTTAAGTGTTGTATTTATGTAGGAACTTCCATATGTTTTCTTGATCATCATATGAAAAACATTACCCATCAATCATTAATCAAAGTAAAAAATTGTGATCATGAATGGTCGGTCAGTTTATCAGTTTTGGAAGGTATAGTTTTTTTAACAAATGGGTGGGAAACTGAAACATGACCTTCATCTGACACCGTTTAAAGTGTTGCTTTTTGAGTGGGTTGGAACTGATTTCTTTAATCTAAACGTATTTCAAATGGATTTAAATTTCAAAAAGCAATTTCATGATGTCATTATGATTGATGATGATACAAGTGTTAATCGAAAACCTTTTATTCCAAAATCATATCAAAGAACCTTTGTGTTTGATTTTGATACACCTATCTATGTGGCAAAACTTGGCAAGGAAGATTATAAAACAGAGCCGAATGACATTACTGGTGTTGATGAAGGTGTGGTTGTTATTCAATGTGTTCGTCAAAAGTTTGTAAGTTCATTTATGATATCAAACATCATTTAATATTAATCAATATTTTAATTTTAATATATACAGTTCCGTTTTACATATTTTAAATAAAACGAATACATTTAGGAAATACGAAAACACTTGTCTCATCATTGTGGACTGGACAAGATAACTAATGTCTCACCATTTAGGAAATACGAAAACAATTGTACAAGATGTTTTGTAAATGCAAGTGTAAATACATTTGCATGATTCTTAAAAAGAAGAAAAGTGTTCTTGACATTAATATACCTGGTATGAAGAAATGCAACCGCTCAAAGATTCCTCATTCCCTGACAATCAGTGACAAAAAATTGGATTAAAATGTTTATGTCTACAAGGGTTATGACCTAAAAGACCTAAAAGAGGTAATCCCTTTGATTCCTGGTGTTATTGTAGAGCAAAAATCCTACTTAAGTCCAATAATAAGTTTAAGAAGTCAAAGAATCATTTCAAAAAGACAACATTAAAGTCAAAGAACCAGTCCAGGAAGTTGAGGACATCAAAGATGTTGCTAATTACATAACTGAGCCAAAGGGTGCTGATGCCAAGGAGACAAAAGAGGTTGGCAATATGTTGGTGATTGAAGCAAAGAAATCTTACCAATAATACCTCGCCAGAACAGGCCAGATTTCGCTGGGAATTGGCTCGCCGGAGCTGCTACCGTTTTTTATTTTCTTCTTCTGCCTAACCCGTTTTTTATTTTCTTCTTCTGCCTAACAAATGTGTGTGTGGTGCAATCGAAATGAGTTCAATGTCTTTATAATGCATGACTACATGAGGAACCCATGTTTATAATGTTCTAGGATTTTTTTTAAACATTCGTAACTCCAACTTTTATTATTTTAAAATATGTAACATGGTATTCTTATATTCTTCACAGGAAATATTTAAAGAGAGTTTTAACCATTAACTTTAAAATTTTTCAAATTAATCATTTATCTCGTTCGATATTCACTTTTTTATTTAAATAAAAATTAAACTTTGACTTTTTTTTATCTGTAAAATCATTAAAAAATTTAAGTAATTTTTGATAACTTTTTTTAAATAATTGATAATATAGTGTTAAATTCTATTAATGTTATTTTGAGTATATTACGGTTTTGGCCCCTGTGTTTAGTCTTTTAACCATTTTAACCAAAATAAAATCTTCTATCAATACAGCCCCTGTGATTTAGACAACTAATCGTTTTGGCCCTTAAACCTAACCATTATAATGATTTTGGACCCCAAACCTAACTAAGGTTACCGTTAGTTGTTTAAAACACAGTGGCTGAACCGTTAATTGCTTAAACCACATGGTTTGTATTGATAAAATATTTTATTTTGGGTTGAAGTAGTTAAAACTTAAATCACAGAATTCAAAACCGTAATTCACTCTATTATTTTTATACAAAAACCATGTATTGTATTTATATCAAATTATCCCAAAGATTGTTATTTTTGAAATATTAATTCTACTAACAATTGATTGCAAAATTTTTAAATTGATAAAAAATTTTATTAATTTCTAAAATTAATAATATAAGCTTTAACGCAAAATTTTTAATTACATACCAAATAACAAACGCAATGTACAAAAAATGTTTAGCGATTATAAATTGTAGTTTTTTTTTTTATTTTCATATTATATTGGTTTATGTAGTGAAATTCTTTAATTATATAAATTTATATAAACATTATAAAATCACAATTTCTATACGTAAACCTGTTTAATACAAGGGTATATAATATACTACAATAATATATTCATTTCTTTAATATCGCTCTTGTTTGGCTTCTAGCATGAAACTGATGTTGTAAATGTGTTTAATGCGGTCCTTTCTAACTTGCGCGTTCTATACATAAAATTAGAAACCTAAGGTTTGTGGAATCCCACCCATGACCCAACACTCTTTGTTATTAATTAGAAATTTGAGTACAAAATTAAAGACTATCTAAACTCTAATTTATAATGATGATTTTATATATTTTACTTTTGTCGTTAAGCTAATTTCTTTTCTTCGCATCTTTTGGATACGAGTATTGTTAGTCTTCTGCTTCATGTTTGTAATGTTTTAAATTTTATTTATTTTTGCATATTTGTTTTGAGGTCCTCTATTTGCGCACATAATCAGGTTAACAGGTGATTGTATTCCTAAACACCAGTTCACATTTATGTGATTATACTGTTTTTAAGTTTGTAAGCTTGATTTTCAATGCCTTTTTATTTTTATTATTTTTTTTCTTTCTATTTTTACATTGTTTTTTCCCTCTTTTTGTTTGGTTTTGATAATTATGTTCTCAATTTTACCCACTTGACCCCCTATTTATGAAAAGTGAACACAATGATCGACAAACAAAAACATCATGCCTATTTATCTTTAGTAAGTTATATGATTAATTATGAGTACAATATCGAATTCCGAGTTCATTTCCTTTAACCCACATTTTGGCCCACATATTGCTTTTTATTTAATCCAAGATTCCTTTAGCCCACATCATGGGCTCAGTTGGTCTGGGTTTGATCCGTTGCTCACCCCTAGGCCCTAGACAGCTAGACTCGTAATTTTTATCCTTTTCTTTTAATATAAATGAATTTGATTATAGCATTCCATTTAAAACATTATATACAAGTGTTTACGTAATTTTTGTATCTCAACATAATTATGGGTTTTAATTGAATGCTCGAATATATACAAGTGTGCTTATGCAATTTTCACGGTTCTTAACGTAATTGTGATCATTAACTTAGTGTGTTCATATTAAGATACATAGCACATCAAAACTGATATCAATGTCTAATTATACATGAATAGTTGTATATAAATATGTAATTCGTTAGACGTACTGTTATGTATACGTTATATTATTCATTAATACATAAGCTACACCTATACATTGATGAATTAATTGATAAATTGATTGATGACGTTTTCATCGTATGCTATTCGAAATCATGTACATGATTTCGTATTTCTTATTTCCTTTATAATTTTTTGGAAAACCTATAGGAGATCAGCGATAAAATGTAAATATATGTTTCATCTCGAGAGTGAATAAATGATAAATTTTGTTAAGTATTTGTGAAATAATTAAAATACCTTTTAATGTTATTATCTGAAAGGACTTGATGAATGTTACGGGAAAAACCAATTTCATAGTCTCATTGGTTCCGTTTGAATTTTTTTCAAACCGCAAGGAATATTATTCAAAATTTTAAAAACATAGTTAAAAAATTCAATTCATATGTGTGGACAACTAACAGAATCAAATTGCTACCCCAAATACTAACAATCATATAGTCTAGGTTGTAAATAAACCAGACGACATTAACAAGCCTTTGTTCATATTCATTCGTTTTACATTAAATTTGTTCATGAACATTAAATGAACGGAAATTCTTGTTAGTGTTCATTTTTTAAAGAATTGAAACAGTACAAACAAACATATAATTTAAAAAAATAAAATTAACATTCTTAATTTCATACATCATTTATTTCATATAAATTTAAAGTTAAACACTCGATATAAAAATCATAAATATGATTATTTTAAAATTAAACACAAGCTAGAATTAATAATCGTAATTGAAATTATTATAAAGCAATATTTCAAAGTTTGAGATTTCAAATAATTATTCTTTTAACAAGATATAGATAACAAATAACTAGATTTTCTAGCTTTAAAATTAAGGTAATAAATTAAAATTTTAAAAAAATAACACTCATTATATGAATAAACATAATAAACTAACGAATATAAACGAACTCATTAATAAAGTTCATAAAAATACCTATGTTCATGTTCGATCTTCTAATTAAACGAAAAAAGGTTTTTTGTTCATGTTTGTTTCTTTGTTAAATGAAAGATCATAAACGAAGTTTTAGTCATGCAATTCACAAATTGTTTGTTAAACGTTGAGTTCTTTTACAACCTTACATCTACCCAACAAACAACTTGCACAAAAAATTTATAGATATTTAACAAGCTTTAAGTTTTTGATTTAGATTGAGGCATTGTATATATACACAATTAGCAATGTCGGTGGTCTTACGTAAATGGCTGGATTGCTTTTTAATTTCTTGGCTAAATAACCTTGCTTTCAAGTATATAACACTATTGTTGGTGTGGTTGAGTTGGTAAAGCCTTGCTTTTTTATGTTTTCAGGCTGCGTTAGAATCCCTCCCCCAACGTTTTTTTGTCTTTCATTTTCTCCCATTTTTCTTATTTTTCTTTTCAACAATCATTATTTCTTCTTTTTCGTCATCTTTTTTTTTTGGCAGTCCATCTTCATCCAATCGCTCTCCCACAAACTAGTCACCGTCATCACAACTGATATCTTAACTTTAAACTTCCATCATATGCTTTCGGGGTTAACACTTTCACCTCCACAATTTTCTAAAAAAAGTAAAATGTTACTTTAACTTCCTCAGGTTTATAAAGTTTTTAATTTACCCATTTTGTTCCTTAGCTAAAATTAATAATTTCTTAGGTGTTTAGTTTTACGTAAGAGTATGTATAAATTTGGTGTTGATGCACGTTTCAATATAAAATTTTTTGGAAAACAACGTGGGTCAAATATAACACGTCTTCGTACTTACTTTTTATACGTATGTTGGTCTACGTTTCAACGTAAATTATTTTTGGAGATAGTTTATGTCAAATATATTGTGTTTTCATTTGACGAAATAAATTCCAAGTCTATTACGTTTTGATCAGAGCCGGCCCCGAGAACAAAAAAAAATTTCAGGGCCTGAGGCGAGAAGAAAAAGGGGCCCTTTCATGGGCGGTCTTCAATTCGGTTTGTTTGTTTAACCGATTAAACAAAATTTAAGTTTATTATTTTATTAATAATATATAAGTTGAATTCGGTTTTTAACCGGTTTATTTGGTTTTAATCAGTTTATTTGAATTTTAACCGGTTTATTTGGTTTTTTATCGGCTTATTCGGATTTAACCGAAACCTAACCGAACCACTTCTCAAATTCGGTTGGATTTTGGGTAGGGAAAAAATTGGAAAACAATTAAACCGAACCGAATACACAATTAACCGAACCGATAAACACCTATAGTTTAAAGGACATAAAAGTAATCTCCTACATTTTAAAGGAAATTACTTTTTGTACTCCTTAAATCATGTGTTTTTTAATATAAAATATTTAATATATCAAAAAAAAATTAAATTACGGGTTCCGTAAATTGTCAGGCCGGAGTGGTGGCCTACCTCACCTCTCCCCAGAGCCGGCCTTCATTTTGATCATGGGCGAAGGTATGTTGGGAGGTCGCCCCTCCCTCTTTTTTTCGTCAGTAGTGTTAATTTTTGGGCCGACATGTTAATTTTTTTAAAAATTTTTGATTTCGTCCCCCCTCATTTAAAAAAAAAATTATGGTACCACCTCTTCTAAATATTTTTTTTTTCGTAATTGATAAATAAAAAATTAAATTCAAAAGTTACCCATATATTAAGATCCCTATTTTTTTTTGTTCCTCTTTATTTCTCCTAAATAGAGTAAATTACGGTTTTGGCACTTGTGGTTTAAGTGTTTTAACTATTTTAACCCAAAATAAACTAACGGTTTTGGCCCCCAAACTTGACTATTCTAACAGTTTTGACCCTCAAACCTAACTATGGTTAGGGGTCAAAATCGTTAGTTTTTTAAACCATAGAAGCTTCATTGATAGAAGATTCTATTTTGGGTTGAAATAGTTAAAATATTTAAACCGCATGGGTCAAAACCTTAATTTAATCTCATAAAAATTTAAATATCACATCCCCCTGACTTACCCTAATTTCTTTATTTTTTTTTCTTCTCGATCGCAGAGCATTTTCTTTCCTAAATTTTGTCCCCACCAATCCACTGCCACATGTTCCAGGCCACCACCCACCCCAGATACTTGTTTGATGAAGAAATTGTTGATGCAAATCTAGATAAACGTAAACAATCCTTAGCTAATCTCAAAGGTTGTCGAGCTGAATTGTAATTCTTCTTTCAGATATTACTCTTTTTTTCACGCATAATAATTATTATTATATACTTGTATTTTTATTGGTTGACCCGACTTGACGCGAATCATTGACCCGAACATTTAACCCGAGTAACCGAGACATACCGATCGATTGAAAAAAAAATTAGGTCACGTAAATTTTCGCCCCCCTAAAGATCGTTTGAAGCTCCGCCACGGGTTTTGATACCGCCGCAACGCGCGGCGGTTACTTTACTAGTTATTTTTTAATTAGCAAACACATACGCACCCATCTAATCTATTCATAAATCTACATTATATCTGTTTCAAGGATTTGACCTTTGCATCTTTGGGACAGAGGGCATGAACACTACTCGAATGTTCCCTTGACGACAAATCTTTAACAAGCTTATTTAATTTTTTCGATTTAGATTGAGATTGTTTATTGTAGATTTGGAATGAAGTGTTGGAATTTTAATATGTTTTATTGTTAATTTTGGACCATAATAATTATCTTATATGTTACGAATATGATTATTTTGGATTACTTAATTGTTGTATGACACGAGAGCATAACAACATATAAAACCGGATCCAAAACAGAACAAACATGAATGAGATATCAATGCTCAAAGTTGTGTTGTTTAAAGTGTTTAAAACTACGCAAGTAGGGATTATATTGCACATTGGTTGGAATATAAACCATTCATTGGGTTATAAGTTGCTGGTAACTAATCATACCTAGTTGAGCTAGAAGGGTGTAAATCAACCACCCACGGCCCGCACCTGTGGTTGGGACCGCATTCGGGATAGGTGCCCATGTTTTGCTCACATTCGTTTTGAATCAAATTGGGTTACAGGGTTCGTTTAATTTAACCGAGCCAACAGACTCTTCATCTACTTAATTAAATGGTCATGACTTGGTTAAAAATTAAGTCATGAATATGCTTATAATGACCATGAGGACAACCTTTAAAATGTTATAGCTGCATGTATAAATATAGTTGCATGTATTGTAATTTCAATATTTCTTATAAATTTAAATTTCTGTCACTTTTGATTCTTGTAATAGTGTAGATCTGTTTATGATTTCTGCATTGCAATTCATTGATTGGAATAACAGAAAAAATATTATAACTTGTGAACGGTGTTCTTACATGAAAATTAAGATTTTAATTAAGGGTTTACTTACAATTGCGGATGATCGGCGGGTCAAGTGAGTGATCATCAAGTGGATAGTTGATACCATCTTCATAGGAGTCTTTTGAATTTTATTTCAGCAATCAAATGATGATAGTATGATACAAATCTAGTTTATATTAAAATTATAAATAGCATATCTAGATTTCTCTTCAATATAAAATATATTCAAATCATATCCTCTTTAGAAATAATTAGCGTACATATTATTTGTGTTGATAAATTTTCTTGATTGCCTTAGCTCATTTCTTGGATATATAGTTTTAGCCCTATTATGGTGCAGTCTTGGAATTTGACGTGTTGAACATGAAAATCCAAATGATTATTAAATATATTTGACATGCAAATAAAATAAGATCAAAGTTGAACAAGCAAATGTAGTTCACTTTTGATGCGATGCTAATGTTTTTTGTGTTCTTTCAGATCAAGGAAGTACCCATTGACGAAGCATAATAAGGGTTGGAGGTGACCATCCCCTCTTTTTTCCGTTCATAGTGTTAATTTTTTAACCAAACGGTTATTATTTGTTTTAAGTATTTGTTTTGCTCATTCGCTTCAAAAAAATTAATATGTATTGTGGTTCTCGTTAATTTCCATACCTCTTTCAAAACGTGCAAGCTCTGTCTTCACTTGAACTACCAACTCTACTTCGCAATTAACAATAAGGTTCACATAGTTATCATTCTTCGCTTCCCGCACAAGTTATGAATAAACAAAATTGGAGCTTTTGGTGTGGCTGGTCAAAATGTCATATTCATGGTATGCATATGCCATATACCTTCATTTGATCACTCTTACGTTTTTCTTTTATTTTTAACTAACTCACCAATGAATACTTTTAAGCTTTGCAATCTAGGTAAAGTCGTCGGCAAAAGATCACGCACGCAGATACATACGACACTAATGACCTGGCCCATACATCATTCTAAAGAAAATTCACTACCTAAAGAGACTCTTAAAACTCGTGATTCATCTATTCATAAACTTCACACTAAAAGACAATAAGATTGACCTCGTCAGTGGCGGAGCTTGACCCCAAGCGTAGGGGGGCGAAACTTCAGGGGGGGCGAATATTGGGTATATTTTTTTTTTCCGGGGGGGGGGCGAAATAAAAATTTTTAAAAATTTTGCACTACGAATCAGGAAATGTACACCACTGAACGAAAAAATAGGGGGGACGGTCGCCCCCCCAGCCCTCACTATACTTCGCCACTGGACCTCGTTATTAATCAATTGATTTGAGGCCAAATCAATTGATTTGAGGCCAATTGGCGATTCTTCCATCTTTCTAGTTGGCCTAAAAAAACCAAAGCATAAAGGACTAAAAATGGTTGATCTAGAAAAGTCAAGACCAACGGTTAATTTGGATAGATGGAATGTAAACAAGAAGTATTATGTATTTGTTGATTAGGGAGCAACGAGTCACCGCACGAGCCACTAAAGAGTCAAGATTACGAAGACACTTGATGACCAAAAGACCCGAAGACCACAACAAATGATAAAGCTTAATTTAATATTTATTATCATTTTGTTGTATTTGTTGTTTTTAGGGTTTTAGGTCATGTGATACTATAAATAGAGATTATTCTCTATTTTGTAAAATAACCAGACAAGAGAGTGGTGAGGGTGTGCTTCAATGTAATCTTGAGAAAGTTCTCTCCCATGAACTCCATTGATTCTTTATCCATGGAGTTTAAGGGCATGTGAGGGGTAGGTAATGTAATCTTGTTGACTAATGAATCTTATTTCTTTACAATGTTAGTCGTTACATTACATCTCAGATTCGTTCTTGGCTGTGTTCTACAACATCTCCACCCATTTTCAAGACTTTCTCTGTTCTTCAACTGCTCAATCTTCACAAATCAGGTAGGTCCTATTCCGCAACCGTTTTTACAAAAAACAACTACCAATACTAGTACCATAATCATAGGTTTAATACAATATTTAGTACCACTTCTCCAATAATTGGGTATCGTTATTTTCAACGTTGTACCTGCACGATCTCATCCTTATATACAAATGCATTTGTAAGGAAATTTGTTAAAAAAAATGTGTATAGTATATAAATGATTGCTTAATTAGCAAATATAATCGAAAACATCAAACAAAAGTGTGTAATTCATAAAATTATCAATTAAGCACTTAAAGTGTTTCAATTTGTTAATGCGAAACACATTGAGCGCGTTGCGAATGCGTCAACATGTAACAAAATCAAGAATATCAAAACACGGATCTAAAAACTCCCATAACAATTTTTTGTCCATTCGAAAACAATAAATCGATAAAACAATAATAAAAACGTTCATAATCGTAAAATGTATCATCAAAAAATAGAAACATAAACCAAACAAATATTTTATAATTATCATTATTAAATTATTATTGTTCTTATATAGTTTTTATTATTTATGTTATTTTATTATTATTACTACTATGTTGCTATTTAAATAATTTTCTAATATTTATTATTTAACTATTATTATTATTCATTAATTTCTATTATATTACTATATTTATTATTTAATAGTTATTATTATTTAAATATTATTATTATTATTATTAATTACTATTATTATTTTATTATTTAATAGTTATTATTATTTAATTATTATTATTATTAATTAATTATTGTTACTATTCAAATTACAATGATTGCAATTGTAATTTGTGTATATAGTAATATGTTTGCAATTGGCTTTAAATTATATATTAATCATCTAACCTCTAATTGTATTATCATGCAATCTGTGGTCTGGTGGAATAGATACAATCGAAGCTATATATCTATAGACCATATAGCTCTACATGGTTCGTATGAATTCATGTAACCTATCTACAAATCGTAAGGCTCTTTTTAATCCGTGTTAGGATCTCATGTTTGGTGTCATAATTTCTGTTAATTAGTTTGAACAACCTAATATCGTTCTTATATAACACATATAGATCCCACCGATAAGATATTTGACATTAGGGGATGTTGTATCATTATAACAATCTTTAAATAAAACGAATAAAAAATTCATTGCTTGTAAGTTTATTATGAACTAATCACTAATGATTAAACGTTTGTTTTGCATCAAATTTTGGGTTTATTTTATTATTTGACCACAAATAAGGTGTCAAAACTCAAAACCACAATGACCGAATCTATATGACCTTTTGGCCTTTGTTTTCTCCTTAATTGTTCTTGAATTTGTAGCAATATATAATCGAATAGTAATTTGATTGTCTACTTAATTCTTTTCTTATTATTATATATATTAGTTTTAAGTTTCTTTTATATTACATTATGATTTTTATGATTTTGTTTTTATCATGTAGTCTTCTTAAATTACTCTTGTGAATGCGTTTGAATCTAAATTAACCCGCTCTTTAGAAAATTTAAATCAACCGCTCTTTAGAAAGAAAGAAAAAACTAACAATAAATAACACTTGTAACATAACTATTTGTACGGTATGTGTAAAAAAGATGTTAACAAAGCTTATCTTTATCTAAGAGCATAAACAAATCAAGCCTAGTCGTGAACTACATGTGAATGAATTGGTAAAAAACTTAAATGAGTCGAGCCTAGAAATATGGCTTGTTTAGTTATTCAGTCCGAGTTCATGCTTAACATATCAAGCTCGAGCTAGTTCATAAGGCTAGAACGAGTTTTTTTTATTTATTCTATTAAATGTATATTTAAAAAGTATAACTTTAAATATTATATATATATATATATATATAAAAGATCACGATCAAATAATAACTCACATTAATTGCGGAAACCTGAATAACTCCGACATAATTAACTAAAATCTTTGGTTTTTTTTTCTTTATGATCTTTATTATAAATGGTGCCATTAGGCGCCCCTCACCGACCGGTCTCACGGTTACGTCAGTATAAGTTGCCGTTATAGCAAATAAATATTTACAGTGTAATGCAAAATTAAAGTTGCTTTAAATTCTAACGGTGATAAATTAGTACATACACAGAAAAGAACATACTCTTTTACATGTGTAATAAATGTTATGAAAAAAAAATCCAAAAAATTGAGTTGATCTTGTCGGATATATTTGAGTTTCCGTAATTAAGGCGAGTTAACAAGAAATCCTTTATCTTATACACACACCACTTCTTTATCTATGAAGAAATATGTACTACTATAAGACCTCTTTAAACGGAAAAAAGATCGAAATAAAACTTTATTAACTTCATAGGGGAAGGATCAAATAAGAAGAGCTTTTTGTGTAAGAAGAGTGAGAACTAATAAGAATTTGACACGTGTCACATAATTTAATTATAAAATCTTATTTTTTATACTACATTTTTATTTTTTTTTGTACTAGATTTGTTATATATTTTTTTATACTCGATTTTTGTGGTTTTTTGTATAAGATTTTTGTTGTTTGTACTATATTTTATTTTTTTTGTACTGGATTTTTTTTTGTACTAGATTTTTGATTTTTTGTACTGGATTTTTGATTTTTTGTACTGGATTTTGTTTATTTTTGTACTGTATTTCGTTTTTTGTACTGTATTACTGTTTTATGATGACACGTGTCAAATTTCTATTGCTTCTTACTCTTCTTAGGCAAAAATCCCTTCTTAGTGGATCCAACCCCTAACTTCATAACCTACTCATTTTAATCCATCGCACTTGTACAACGAACCAACAATTGTAATTAGTTAATTACTTAAAAATAATAAATATAATTAAAGAAAGATGACTCGTTATTTGTCTATTTTTATTAAAGTCGTCTGTTGTTCAAAAAAAGAAAAAGACTAAAGTCGTCTCATTAACTAGCGGATGAGATCAAAAGCCGTGCATCTTGAAATTACTAAAACTATACACATTTAAATTGATTTGAACGTTGAAACCATTGTTTTCTTAACACAACCGCTTTACATCTTTACTACACAAACCTGATTACAAAAAAAAATAATTTAATAAATAATAAATATAACAATATAAAATTTTCTTGTGTTAATTTAGATTCTAGAAAGTATAAATTCATAACAAAAAGTTTACATCATATGAATAGAAAAATAAATAAATAAATTTTTTAAATCCGGTTCAATTAACCACCACGAAATCTGAATGCCCACATCTTGATTGGTTGTGTGTCCAGTTAATGTCTGATCGGTTCTAAAAAGTAAAAACGTGCATTGAAACTTATGGCTGAAATAATTACTAAATTAATTATTTTCATCAATCAAATTTAAAGAAATTAATAAACCTGGATAGATACATAGAATAGAAAACAAGGGATTCTAGCCTAATGGTTACCTCTTGACTTTCCTATGGGAGGTCTTGGTTTCGAATTCGGGCTGAGACATATTTGCTGAATCAAGGTCATGGGGTTTACCCAGTTGTAAGGTTCCTTCTGGAGTGGGCTTGGGCATTCGCTCCAGAGCGTCAAATCCGAGGGGACGATTGAAATACCGTCTTGGGTGTCGTTCTATCAAGCCGTTCAAAAAAAAAAGATACATAGAATAGAATGCATGTATACCTCACCATTAAACACTACTAATTGCCATCCAGATTCAATGGACGGAATTCATCAACCGGAATAAACACCGGCGTCCGGTGGTAACTCGGTCGGTACAAACGCTAAATAAACCAGTACAGACATAATCAGTACCGGAATAAGGAGGAACAAAGAAGGAGGTGGCGGAAGCGGCGGCAAAACCAACGGAAGAACCACCAGCGACACCGTGAACAACACCATCACCGCCAATGCTTTCAGGCCGAAACTCCACCGGAATATCGAAGGAAACGTCATTTTCTTGTATGGATTTGATGGTTTTGTATCTGCTGATTTATCGGAACGGCGTTGTTGGTTGATTGTACTCAAAACCATCATTTTCTTAGCTGTGGATGGATCTGTAAATGCATGCAATATCTGTGGATGTATCTTTGACCTTTTTGATGAATTTGTGTGTGTAAAGTCTTATGAGAGAATATGTATTGTAGCTGTTCGAATTTTTATGAGATATATATATACACGTGTATATATATAGCGTGTGTGAGAGAGAGGTGGGGGTGTCGGGTATTATGTTTTTCATAATTACGTTAAACTACTAAATATGTTTATTATCTTAAAAATTATGGTAAAAAAGAATAATTATTAATCATTAGATCCCTAATATCAAATTTAAGAGACAAAATTAAAAATTTTAGAGAAAAATTTGTTGAAAGGTAATTTATTCGTGACTTTCCCACACATTTTTTAAATGTTCACATATCATATTATTTTTTAAAAAATGTATATATTATAAAAATGAACATTTTTTAATCTTTAGAGGAGTATAATATTGATATAAAAATAAAAAAATTTCAGTCCATCGTGTTTCATTATCGTCATATTGTATTTTTTAAATGTTTGTGTATAATCATTTTCTTGTATTTTTCTACAGCTAATTTTTAAATGTTATTGTTGTGTCATCTTTGCTTAACATTATTTGTTCTGTAACATTATTTTGTCTTGAATTGTTTAGGAAAACACAACATTCGCCTGGATATACAAAAGACACAATGACATGTACAAAAGACACAATAAAATGAATAAACAAAACTTTTTTTAAACTATGTTATATTCATTTTAAAGATAAAAAATTGTTCGTTTTATGATATATATTTTTTCAAATAAATAATGTAGTGTGTAAAAGTTATGAATGCTTAAAAATGTGAGAAAACTTGATAAAAAGTCAACAAAAATAGTCATTATTAAATTATATTTCAACAACTTGTTTTAATCATAGTCATTGATAAATGATTTAATAACTTTTGATTTTTCTTAAACTTTTTAGAATAATGAATCTATTTAGTTTAAACTAACCCTGTGTTTTCATGCTTTCCTTGTAAATTTTGAAGGGAAATAAAAAATATATTATTGTCCTAAAAACATACAAAGGTCTATTTTTTCAAACTTTTGTATCCGTCAATTTATCTATTCTGACAAATAAATGTTTATACACATATGTGCCTTATTTTTTGAGCATCTCAAAATTGGTTTCTCGTTTCTTTCTTATTAAATATTTATATGACACTCGATCTTTTAAAATTTTAAATTTTCTTCTCTTTATTATATTAAGTAGTAATGATTTTATTTTATTTGTTAAATAATATGATTAATTTTTAAGAAATATATGATATAATATTTAAAATAAATAATTTTTAATTTATTGATTTAACATATGTAATACGCAGGTTTTTAACCTATTATTTAAAAAAAATAACATCCACTATTAAAAGATATCGACTAAAATAATTTCAAAAAGAATATCTACTAATATAGTTTGCTGTTTTCCAATAAGTTATCATATCTCCTATATATTTTTTAAAACATAAGTTTTTAATAGATCCTATATAATGTTCTTTAAATATATTTTAAAGAAATATGGGTATTAGTCGTTTAAGTACTTAGATATAGTTCAGCATACAATATGCACGAAAGAAATTAAGTTAGAATGGATTGGCTTAATTATCGCGGTTGAAGAAAAAAAAAGTTTGATGTTACTGAGGAATGAAATGGCTAAAAAATGAGCAGGTTAGGGACACGTTTTATGTAATCAATTTGGTTTAAATGAGTTTAGAAAAAATCAATTTCTTTTTAAGTCAAAATATATTATAACTAAACAAATAATTTATTTGCATAACTAAAACCGTTATAATAGTAAATTTGAGGGGTAAAAACCAATAGTTGTATAAACCACACGGGTTGAATTGATAGAAAATTATATTTTTGGTCGAAATGGTTAAAACACTTAAACTACAGGGCCAAAACATTTATTTACTCTTTAATAATTTTTATTTATTGATAGAAGAGTTTTTTTTTTCTTTTAGGATTAAAATGTGGATTTAGTTCAACTAAATAATCTCTTTATCCTAAAAAGTGTAAGAATGATTATTAACCATTAAATCATGAGATCAAATTAAAGAGAAAAAAATTAAAATTTTAGAGAGAAAAATTGTTATAGGGTAATTTAGTTATAATCACTTTCCCCTCATATTTTTTTAAACGTTCATAACTTTTAGATACGATTTTATTTTTTCAAAAAAAAAATACCAAAAAAAACAATCATTTTTTATCTTTAAAATGAGTATAATGTCGCTACAAAAAAATTATTTTTTTCAGCTCATTGTGTCTAATCATTGTCATTGTGTTTTTTTTATATTTTGTGTATAATTATCTTTTTGTGTTTTTCTTACACATAATTGTGTATTTTTATAGATAATCGTGTCTTTTTTAAAATATAAATGTCTTATTTATACTTGTTGTTGTGTCATACTTGCTTAATATTATGTATTCTGCAACATTATTGTATCTTAAATGGTTTGGAAAACACAATATTGAGCAGAAATACAAAAGAAACAATGATCTATACAAAAAAACACAACGCCTATACAAAAGACACGATAACCTGTACAAAATACACAATATATATACAAAAGACAAAATGACATTTACAAAATTTTTCATACTCGTCATTGTGTCTTTTTACAGGTAATTATGTCTTTTTTAAATATAATTGTGTTATTTATACTCGTCATTGTGTCACCCTTGCTTGGCATTATCAACATTATTGTGTCTTAAATTATTTACGAAAACACAACATTGATCAGAAACGCAAAAGACACAATAACCTGCACATACGACACAATGACCTGTATAAAAGACATAATGAACTAAAAAACAAAATTTTTTCTATAGCAAAACTGTACTAATTTTGAAGATAAAAAATTCTCGTTTTTATGATATATATATTTTTTTCAAAAAATAATTTCATATGTAAAAGTTATGAATGCTTAAAAAATATGGGATAATTTGATAAAAAGTCAACAAAAGTAGGTATGATTAAAATATCATTTTACAACTTGATTTAATCATAGCCATTAATTAATAATGTAATTGTTAAATATCATTCTTAGGTTTTTTAAGTTAAAAAACTAATTTAGTTTAAATGGCCTATATGTTTTGTAATTCGAACTGATTAGAAAATATTTTGGCCAGACCGATAATTCAAACATGACCTTTCTCGTAAATTACATTCTATTCTGCTACCTCTTCTATCTTACCAAAAACATTAAGTAATAATTTATTTTATTTATCAATACGAACCAATTAAACAAGATAATAAAATAACAATAATTAATTTCTTTCCTTTGTTCACTCAATTTATTTGTCGATCTTTCATTATCTCATATCAATCACACTTATAAAATTTTAGTCCATTAGTAACGCCAAGGTAACACTAGAATAATAAGAGAAGGGTCCGCAACTCCGCATTAAGATTTTTACAATCACAACCTAGTTCGTTTTAAGATTTATGCACTAATTAAAATTTGTAATATCCAGATTTATATTTTGTCTGATTTGCTCTAATTAATCAAGAGTACACTTAGTCGAGTCCTTAGTGTCCATGGTGTGCATTTTATACCAATTAGGAGTATATGTTTATTTTTAAAATTAAATGCTAAGTTAGAAGTTTCCTTTGTTTTTACATGAGGGTAATCTCAATGATTTCTCCTAAAAAAAACATATTAGCGAATCAATGTGGTCCATAATAAAACCTTTTTAGCTAGTCCAGTTAGGGTATGTCTTGTACTTTTCTGCAAGTGAGCAGCACCCCACCTGCGGTGGTGGTATGGTGTGACGTGTGTTGTGTCACTTGTGTGAGAAAACAATATCACATGCTCTTAGACATTATTAAACAAAAACTTACGCAATATATTCTCATTTTTCAGTAGAATATAGGAAGAAAAATAGATACAAACCTTATAACTATCTAAGTTGAGATAAAGTGTATGCTCTAAAAGAGTCCCCTGCTCAAATTTATCGTTTGAAGTTATTCATTCCAAAGCCTTTAACATTATTTTCACAAAATATTCTGCTCTAAAAGAGTCCCCTGCTCAAATTTATCGTTTGAAGTTATTCATTCCAAAGCTTTTAACATTATTTTCACAAAATAATTAAAATAAGGTCAAAATTAGTGTTTTTTTTACTTTTGCCTCTTAAGAGAGCTCACACATATATACACATCATATGCATGCATCACAAATAAAGCATACCTTAATACTATTAGAGGTGATATAAATGAATTTTCAAATACTTCACACAAATGTAATTAAATTTCTCAATTATTGTATCAATTAAGTTACTAAAACTTTGATAGGGTAGGATATGCATTGTATTTTTTACAAAGGATCGATCCTTTTATTCTTACACCCAACTATATGTCTATATAAAGCGTATAAAGTAGCAATCATTATTTGTCATAATTTATTAGTGTTAATGATTGAACTCTTATACAGTTATACGCCTCCTATAGTCCTATACGACACACATACAAGACCAATTATTGTCAAATCAGTGGGTGTTTGAAGAAGTTATATGACTTGTATATGACAATAGAACATTTATAAAGTCAACATGGTGTTAAAATATACAAACCCTTTATAAAACTTTGTTAGGGTGGGTATGTGTTTGTACTTTTCTGCAACTGAGCACTGCGGTGGCGGTATAGTGTGAGAAAACATAACATGTACTCTTACGCATATTAGAGTCGTTAAAGTCTAACGGTATTTTAATGATGAAATAAGGTTTATGAAACAAATGATTATATATTAGAATTCAAAGGGGGATTTTCCTCAAAAATTAGTCGTGGTTCGAAAAAAAAAACTCTTACGCATTATTAGAGGTGATATAAATGCGTTTTTAGAAGGTTGATTGTTCCTAATTATTTTAACTAAGTAACTAGAATTTTATATGTTAACTAAACTTTAATTACTATTTTTGTTTTAATAATGTGCAAATACCTGGTCAGTAAGTTATCATGTTTCTCCTATACTTTTACCAATGGTAGCTATTAGCCTTAATTTTTTTTTTTTGGCATAAAACATAAAAAATACAAATACAATTTTGTGAATTAAAAAATTAGTTTAGTATATTTATTGCTACACACTTAAAATATATATTTTAAATTTTAAAAATATGTTTTTAACATAAGAATCATTATTTTATCAATTTTTGAATAAATAGGCGTTTTCTATATATTTTAATTTAAAAATCCATGTTATTTTTTGATTAAAAAATCCATATTATTTATTTATATTTTACACATCATTAGTAACCTACTAACCTGGAAATTAATAGTAGTTAGAATAACAAATGAAACTTCAGTAACTTCAAAGAAATACATTTTTTTCAGTGACATAATTAGACCAATTAACAAATACCCTAATGCATTTTAGGCTTAAAATTAAAAAAAAAATGTATAGAATGAACAATCATACATGGCCGTGCATGTTTTAGAGGCCAGGATCTATGTATTTTTTTTACATTTAATAAACGGTAGATTGATTAAACACGTAATGAAAAAAAAATTACAAACTTATTATAACAATTGTATTCATATTAATGAATTTTTATATGTAAAAGTTTATATTTTAAGTAGTTCATTTTTGTAAAAACTTATTAATTAGTTTATGTCAGGGACAACCCTGGGATATACAGTGCTACTTTCCATAATAAATTATAACATTTATTATATTGTCTTATTCCTAAAGAAGAATCTTGTGTATAAACATTGGATATTTAATTTGAAATTAAGTGAATATATTCGATGACAAAGAAATAAGCTAGATTCTTGCGAACCCTAGCTCCGCCGGGTCAAAAAATTTCGCACCATGAAACACAGAGCCGTTGCATAATAGAATTGAACAGGTTATAAATTCAAGAACGTAATGCAACGTAAACATTCTGTAACACATTGTTTATTTGTTTGACCCGTTTTAAAACAAAGAACATAATAAAATATTAGAAATAAAATTGTATATATAGAGCTCATTTAAAAGATACAAATATTTTTCATCTTGATGTATATAGCTTTAATTAATTAAGTAAATTAAAAAACGAAGCCTAAAGTAGTAAATTGAAGAATCAGAAAATTAATAAACTGATTTTAATTAAACGAGAACGACTTAAAATACACTCAACCCTTTGACCAATTATATATATAGCAGGTTTATGGTTGAATCGACTTGTCCGGTCAGGTGCTAATTAAAATGTAAAAAATATGGTTTGTATACTAAACAATTATATTGTGGTTTGTATATTCTCACTTGAAAGTGCTGTGTAAATTCATATGAAAACGAGGTAGGAATATTTTTAACTTTCATAACATAAAACTTTTCATATATTTTATTTACGATGAGATACATGTGACGTAAATTAATTGATGCATGTAAATGAGATTTTAATAAATTATACATAACTAAAAATAACTATTCATAGTTACATGATTTAAATCTTAAAATGGTAAGTTTTTATAAATAAAAAGAAATTGCTTTTATATATTTTAAGCATGCATGTAAGTATAAATGATTATTTATTTATCAACCATTATTGGTTTTTAATTGAAATAGTAAACAATTAATATTCATATTATAAATTAGTAAATTGAAATAAAAGGATTCTTTATTAAAGATTACGTTAAATATGATCCTTAAAACATTAAAATATAAACAATTTATCAAATTAAGAATATGTACGTGCGTGCGTGACAAACGATAGTAAACCAAAAAATTCAAACTCTTTTTTTTTTTAATTTTTTTAGCTTTTAAATAAACTGTCTTCCAGCCAGATTCATTGCATGGTTTGAACCAGAAACGACGACGGTCTATGGTGGGACCTTTGACGGTGTAAAAGCCAAGAAAAGAAGAACAAACATGATTACCACCGGAATCAACAGGAGCAGCTGTGGAGGCGGCGGAAGAGGCGGCAACACCAACGGCAGAACCACCAGCAGCGCCGCGATTGTCATCATCACCACCACCACAATCAACCCAAAAGACCACTGTAACTTGATCATCATCTTCAATTAATCTTCGATCAACCTCTTCTGATCATCAGTTAATTAGTTAATTCTTGGACATGGTTTAACATCATTTCGATGGATCTTACACCTAATTAATTAAACTCGGCTGTTGTTTGTTGAATCAACATCTGCATGAAAGATTATTGTCGTCGGTTGTCGGTGGTTGGTGAACATATATTTGAGAGAGAGTGTGAGTGTGTGTGAAGGAATTGAAGGCAGGATTGATGGAGATTGTATGTATGTATGTACGTGTTTGAGGGCTGAGGTTTAGGAGTCGTAGGACCATATGCGCAACAACAGTGAAACTTTCAAGTCTCGATGTATTCAAACATCGATCAATTAAGTTCAAGCCTTGTAATTATCTAATCGATATGATTAGGATATGTATTTTTTTTTAATTAATTAAATTGCCTATTATATATCAAATCATATATTATAACTTAATTGTAATTGTAATTGTATTGGTGGTTGTTGTATGTGTTCAAACCTATAGAACAGGATTAGATGGAATATTTAAGCTAAGATTAACACTTTGATGCATGTTAATTAGGATATTGACCAATGTTTTACACATATCTGTATAAAAAATATAAGCATAGTAATAGAATTATTCATAGAAAAGATATAAATAACATAATTTTTTTAACACTTTTTAAAATAAGAAGATAAAAGTATATTTTATATATATATAAATACTTTTTTAAACATACAAATAAGATTTAAAATTTCGAATTTTACAAATTATTAATTGAAAATAGAAAGTCAGAAATGATTAGATTTTCATTAATTTTTAAAAAGATGAATATTAATTTTTTTAATTTGAAAAATTGACTTAATTTTATTAAATGAAATTAATTTTTAAATTTGTTAAATATGTGAATAGCTAAAACAAGTCACGTTGCAACTATTATGTGAATAGACTAAAATAACGTCATGTTTCATATTGTTATTCTTTTATTATACAGTATAGATATGCATGTATGTATTAAATTCTTTTCCTTAAATCATGGAGTAAACACCGGATGATGCCGTTCATATCTTGCTATACTAATTAATAAAGAAAAATAAATAATAGTAGAACAATATTACCACATGTTAATATCCTTTTAAATTCATTTAATTCTTTCATATTAAATAACTAGGGTTATTCCCGCCGCGCGCTGCGGCTGCTTATCACAGTTACTTATGAAATCGGATATTATATATCATTTCCAAAAGCATAAATTCCGTAACAAAATCAAATCTCTTATCACAAACTCTATACAAATATATCATAAAAATCAAAACCATACAAATATGTTACGGATATAATAGAAAAAAATTACTCATAAACTCCTTCTACCCATCAACCAATTGGTTGAATTAAAAAGACGCAAATCTTTAAGCAAACACCGATTTTCTATTAGAACAAATAAATCACCGTTACCTTTTCTGAACACCAATGAAACCCTATAAAGGACCACGTTTTTCTTTGTTGCATATATAATAGTTACTATTTAAATTAATATATACACACACACGCGCACACACACTATTTTCAATGATATATATATATATATATATATATATATAGTATATTATATAATAATAGTCAAATAAAAAACAAAAAAAATTACTATTCCTTTTAGTTGGGTATTAGTTATATAGTATAATTATATTCTCTTTATAATTAAATAATTATAATACTAATAACTAATAATATTATTTATCTTTTTATTTGAAAAAACATTTAAAAACAAATTTATAAGATATGATTTTTTTAGAAATAAAAATATTTTAATTTCACAAAATCAAAGTTATATAAAAACAAGTTTTCGATAAAAATGATTTTTTTATAAAAAATAAAATAAACTATAAACCATAGTTTTAAACAGTCAGATTTTTTATAAACCACTATCGTTTTCTTTAATTTATTTAAAAAGGAGAGTAAAAAATGATAGAGAAAATTACATTTTTTTCATTATATTTAAGGTTATTTTTTAATTGAGTCGTTTAAATGTTAATAATTACATAAATTATATTATACCTTATTTATTTATAAAAGTTAGTCTTCGATAGAACTCATGCTGAGTTTTATATCAGTTAGTTTAAAGATAATAACTGTTAAAAATCAAAAAAGGGAATTTATCTACGTTCGTTTTCGTAACAATTTATAGTTATACCTCGTAAAAAAAGACGTTTTCTTTTGTGGAATTAAACAACTCATTTTTTTAGAAAGACATTATGTTCAAATAAGCAACTAGAAATATTATATTATGCCGCGAAATTCCGTTATCATTGATCATATATCATTTGTATAGTTATTAAACTTTTTTGTTATTGTTTTATTACTTATTGTATTCATTAATATGCAAATTAAGCATTTTATCTTAAAATATTATTTTACAATTTTTAAATTTTTATTAACAACTACTAAATATTTTATATTAAATCCGTTTAGTACACGGAGTAATAATATAGTAAAACTATTCAATAGTTACATCTAAAATAATAAAATTCAAGTAGCTAGTCGAGTGTTCAAATTGTTTCTTAATCTTAAAAAAATCTCACAAGGTTAAGGAATAATAACTGAAGCATTTAGTTGTCCTGTACGTCGAGATAACATATAAGCATAAAATTAAAGAGGAGGCGTTAATTCAAAAATAAAATTCACAATAATGGGGTATCTACCCATTAGATAGGGACGGATCTAGGCTAGTTTCACCGGAACGCATCGCGTTTCAAAGTATTAGTTGGAATTTTTTTTTCTCGAATGATTTAAATGGTAAGGTATACTCATTAATATTTTTATGGATGAATCGTTAATGTAATGGTTTTATTTTTAAGAAATAAAATTAGGGATTATGGTTTATTCTTGTTCACCCTCATTCTCTTGTCACTCTTAATCACACTATGCTTTGAATTTATTTTTGTATGTTTTTTTATTAATTACAAATTAGCTAGTGTTATGGCATGCGTTAAGGCTGGAAAAACAAGTTTTAACGGGTTTTAACAGGTTTTAGACGACGCGATTAATGCAAATATAAACATGAAAACGACTAGTTTAACACTTGGTTTTGTGATTTAAGCATGACAGTTCCATATTTTATGTAACAAAAAAAATGGTGAAATCTATCCTCTTAATTTTTATTATTTTTTAAAATGTAAACAATCAAATAGTAATTTTTTTTGCTAAACAAAGCTAATCGTGTCTTAATAGTTACCCATTTTATCACTCTTAACGCATGCTATGTAGCGTGATGTGTCATGGTAAATTGTTGCATAAGACACCTTAAAACCCTAAACATGTAACTTGCGACATATAGACAGTAAAAAAATATTATTTAAAAAATATATTGATTTTACTAAAAATCTATTCTATGCTATATAATAAAAGAATAACAATATGCCACGTGACGTAATTATAGCATATCCACGTGTCATTTGCCATGTGGTGTCTTTCTAGACTATCCACATGGCATATTGAAGAAACTCATGAATTAATTACATTTAATACAATTAATTCAACCTTTCAAATTTAAAAGAAAAATAATATTCATAATCTTTAAATATTAATAATAATATAATCATTTTAAATTTTTCATTTTCAACCAATAATTTCAAAAATTTAAGACTTTAAATCTCATTTGTATTGTTTAAAGAAGTTTACAAATATTTATAAAATATAACTTTATTTATTTTTAAATTTTAAAAATTATCTGTTATTTGTGTATTTATTTTTTTATTATTGATTGCTTTGTAATACTTATTTTTATACAACTCTGTGTAACACACAGGTCAATAAGCTAGTATTACATTATTTAACTTTACTATTTTAAATCATATTATATAACATGTATATAAAGATATATGTCTGAATTATTTTAAAGTTATTATCGGTTATAAATTAAATTTGTTTAAAATATAGTAATTTATCATGTTGGTAATTTATAATCTCATATACATCTATATCTATACTGTATAATAAATGAATAACAATGTTGACACTTGTCACATTCATACATCAATATTGTTATTTGTCAGTTTCTGGCACCAATATTGGCAATTTTCAATTCCTTATCATTTCAGTTGATTTCTCCTATTAAATTACTATATTGTCTCACTTATAAAATAAATTTTTTCTCTTATTAAATAATTATAATACTAATAACTAATATGTTATTTATATTTTTATAATAAAAAACACTTAAAAAATTTATAAAATATGAAATTTGTAAAATCAAAATTTATAAAATAGGACATATTTTATTTTCAAAAAACAAAATTTGAGTAAAAAACAAGCTATTTTAAAAAATGATTTCTTTAAATAAAATATAATATAAACCGAAGTTTTTAAACAATAAGATTTTTATTAACAAATGATGTTTTTTGTAATTTTATTTAAAAACTGAAATAATAAAAATGATACATAAATTTACACTTTTGGTCTATTATGTTTAACGCTATTTTTAAATTAGGTCGTTTAAATTTAATAATTACAAAAAATTATATTTTTTATTATTGATTTGTAAAAATTAGTTTTTAATACAATATAAACTGAAGTTTTAAACGTCAATTATTTAAAAGATATCAATTGTTAGTTGTTACACATCAAAAGGTCATATATCATTTGTATATCGATTAGAGTTTTTAATTATTTTTTATTACTTAAATATTTATTAATATGTAAATTAATCATTTTATATCAAAATATTATTTTATAATTTTTAATTTGTCATCACTAACTATTTAATATTTTATATTAAATTCGTGTAATACATGTGTTAATAACTTAGTATTTAATAAATTAACTTTAAATGGACACTTGTTATATTTTTATCTCTCTTTAACTTTAATTTCATGTATCTCATTCCTATTAAATAATCACATATTTAATAATAATAATAATATTAAATATAATTTTTATATATTATTTTATATATTTTTAATATATTAAAAATATATTAACACTAAAACACAAACTTTTAAATAATTATAAATTCTAAAAATTTCAAATACAGTTTCATAAAACGAAATGTTTAATGAATTAAATTTTGGAGAAATGTATTTAAAGAAATAAAATTATTATTTTATTGTTTAAAGTATTTAATTATACAAACTTTTAATAATATTTTATGTTTAAAAGTTATGTTATATTGTCTAAATTTTTATTGGTAACAATTTATTAGATTTTTTATTTAACACGTATAATGTTAATTTTTTGAAGCGAAGGGGCGAAACCACTATTTTTAACCAAAAATAACATTTGGACTGAAAAATTAACATTACGGACGGAAAAAGAGGGAGGCGGTGGCCCCCTTCCTGGCCTAAATGAAGCTTCGCCAATAATTATGTGTGTCTGTATATAAATGTTTGTCATTATAAAAATAAACAAAAAAAAGTATTTCACTTTAACATATGTTGGATCGGGTTGTTTACTTCAAACAACACTTCACAAGTATTTCTCTCTTACAATCTAACAGATGCGGAATATCTGTTAGAAGGATCTCTCAAACACTCAATGGTGAACAAATAGTCTTTGAATAAAAATAAGAACACAAGAATAAATTTCAAGCTCAAAGACATATTTCTCTCAAAGTTGTTCAAGTGTTACAATCAGTCAAACACAAGCACACAAGCACCCTAGACAGGTTTACAATGAGAGGTTATATAGCCAAGGCTACAACCATATACTCTTAGGAATACAAGTTGGGTATACTAGTGTAAAGACTAATTAAGGCTGATGATCACCAAACTTCAATTTTGTCTAAGTATAAGAGACTACACAGACAAACAGCCTTCGGAAGGAAGGAGTTCCTCTTCGGAAGCAACATTGTTTCCGAAGGGTAACTCAATCCTGCTGAATGCTGTACAAGACAAACACTTCGGAAGGCCAACACTTAAAGTCAAAGCTTCAAAGCTTCTGAAGACATAAAGCTTCTGAAGAACTAATGGCTTCCGAAGACTAACAGCTTCCAAAGATTCTCTTTTGTACAAGACAAAGACAAAGACTTCCAAGGTTTATACTCTGACAAAGACTGTAGCTAAGTACTTTTATAGTACAAAAGGTGCTGACAACAGACATGTTTGTCTGAGGACAACAAGGATAAAGATACCTAAAGTCAAACAACACCTTACTTCTCCGCAGCTGCATTAAATGCAAAAGATTATCTGAAGCCTTAAAGATCAACAACATTAAATGCATTTTGTAGTCTTTGGTTAAGTCAATGTCTATATTTGTAATAATTGTAATTGAGTGCCTTAGCCTGTTAAGACACTCTACATACTAGAATAAGCTTTACTTTATGTATTGTCTAGTATACCCAACTTGTATTCCTAAGGGTATACGGTTGTAGCCTTGGCTATATAACCTCTCACTGTAAACTTGTATGTGGGTTCTTGTATGCTTACATTTGTAACACTTTGAGAGAAATATATCTTTGATCTTGAATTTGTTCTTGTGTTCCTACTGTCATTCAAAGATTATTAACTTACCATTGAGTGTTTGAGATAACCTTCTAACAGACATTCCGCATCTGTTAGATTGTATTAGAGAAATACTTGTGAAGTGTTGTTTAGATTAAACAACCCGATCCAACAAGTGGTATCAGAGCTTTGGCCCTTGAACTTAAGTGATTAATCATCCTTAAGTTACCAGTTCTATTTCTTCTAAAATCTCACTACTTCAAAACTCACATTCTGTTTGTTAGTTCAAATGGCTGCACTTAACAAACATGATACAGAAAATGGTACTCTCAACAAGCCACCAATGTTCACTCCAGAAGACTATGACACTTGGAAAGTTAGGATGGAGGGATTCATCAGGAACCAAGACTTCAAACTCTGGAAGTCAGTTCTTGAAGGGCCTTTCATCCCTACTGTTCCTGCTGCTGGTGCTGGTGGAGGTGAAAGTGGTAGTAGCAGGATCAGGGTGAAATGGATGTAGAGTGACCGGGGGACGCCTCCTGAGGTCCAGAATAGTTGCATCTTTGGTTTGGACCTCAAGCCGCAGGGTAGCCACCTCAGCTTCTAAGTGAGCTACCCTGGCTTGGAGGGAACTGATTGTAGCCGTCAATTCCTGTGTGGATGTGCCCTCCTCTACCGGAGTAGAATCATGGGGCGATGGAGTCCTGAGCCTAGCTCCTGCACCTCCACCACCAGAAGTGGTTTCTTGGCACCCTGGATTCCCTTCATTGAGAAGAACCTCAAAGAAGTCCTCCCCAATATAGGTTGCCGCAGGTGAGGTCCTATTGCCTGTACCACTGTCCTGTGGATCTTTATTAAGATCAACAGTAGTGGCAGCCTCACCTGCATTGACCCCTTCAGAACTACTGGGGCCAACCTCTGATTGAATAGGCTCTGGGTCAGGGAACCGAGCTTGTAACTGTGTCACCACTCTCATTAAAGTTTGGGTAGTTGGAGAGAGTGGTTCCTCCACAGCTAGAGCAGGGGTTCCTTGAGCCTGGGTGATAGTATGGGTGGGGGGCATTTCTGGATGATATGAACCTGGAGACTTGGGAGACAGTCTCTTATCTAATGAAGTTGCTTCATGAGAAGCAAACTCAATGATGGGTGAATCCCTTTGAATATTCTCAGTTATGTTTTGTGACATAAGCTGAGGGCTTTCAGGCTGGTTAAGGGCAACCACAGGTTTCAAAGGAAGAACCTGTGGAGAAACAAGGGGTGTGGCTTTCACCTTAGGTAGAACTGTGCCCTGAGCAGTTCTTTTAACCTTTTTCTGTTTTGATTCAGTAGAAGGGGCCTGAACAACTGTAGAAAGTTGCACAGGGTTTCGTTTGCGTTTGTAAGTGATTTTTATGGGGTGAGGAACAGAAGTGGAAGGTGTGGGTTCAGCATCTGTGGGGTTAACAGAGCTGTCACCTTCTGGAGCAGGGGACTCCATAGAGGAAAGAAGAGGAGTGAATGTCCCAGAGAACTGAGCACTCTTCTTCTTGAGTTGTACAAAAATCTTGGAAGAGACCAAGGGCATTTTGTAAGTATGCCCAGTTAGAGAAAGGGAAGCTCCCAACTCTTCATTAAAAAGGTGTTGCAAAAACCTGGGATACATACAAAACTTCTTTGGTGACATGATGTTGTCAACCAAATTATTGAAAATAAAAGCAGAAAAATTAAACAGTTGATTGGAAACCAAGCCATGAATAGCCGAAGCTAAATCAGATGGAACTTGGTCCCAACCACCAGATTTATTTGAAAGACAATGTAAAAACACATGTATGAGGTACTTGTAATTATAGGACACTCGACCCTTCAAATAGGTTGTTGAAGGGAGAGGACCTTCGTACCCCATTGACTGAAATGTCAATGCTACCTCATCCTTCGTGAATGAAACCTTTCCACCGGCATCATTCAGTTTAAGATGCCGACAGATGGTCTCCACAGAAATAGCAATAGGATGAGCATCAATGGTGGCTACAAGAGACCGACCATTGGAAGACGAGGAAACAGAACAAGATGCCCAGAACTGTTGGTGATGAGACTCATACACCAAGGGCTGAACAGTTAATGCAAAGAAATACCTGCTCCTTTGAAGAAAGGAGATGATTGGGGCGAAGTCAGCATCATGTTCTGCTGATAACTCCGCTGGTACGTTGTGAGCAGGTTTGAAAGCAAGAAGAGCCATGAGAGTTGGTGATTTTAGGGCACAAATGGAGAGATCAAGGAGAAGAAGAGTTCAAAGTGAAACAGTTTGTGAGAATTTGAATGAGCGGGAGACCTTTATATACATTCGGATTTCAGCATTTAATTATATAGACACATTAAATTTGAGATCCGGATGTCAGAAAAAGGTCTTCCGATGACAGCTGGTTTCACAATTAATTTTCTCTGACTGAGGTGCTTCCGAAGAAGTTTCTTTCGGAAGCAGGGTATTTATTAGACCAAGAGAGTTCAGAAGGGATGTGCTTCCGAAGTATAAAATTTATACTGTCGGAAGCACTGCTTCTGAAGTGTTAGAAAATTCATTAGGCAAAATGTTCTTCGGAAGACACTTTCTTCTGAAGAGTACCTTGAGAAGCCTATGCTTCCGAAAGTAATGTATCGGAAGAATATTACTTCAGAAGGTAAGTTAGCTTCTGAAGTGTGAGATCTTCCGACTAAGGAAGAAATAATGCTTCCGAAGACTTAACCTATCTTCTGCTGAGTAGATACTCATCGGAAGATAAGTTAAGTTTATCTTCCGAGGAATTATTTATTCCTTGTCAGTACATTTATTCAAAGTTGATCATCCCAATGGATGTTATTAAGTACCTGAATCTTCCTTCATCAAATGCCTTTGTGAAGAGATCTGCCAAATTGTTTTCTGAATCAACTTTGACCAAATGAATCAACTTCTTTTCTGCACAATCTCTGATGAAATGGTATCTGATGTCGATGTGCTTGGTCTTGGAATGCTTGACAGGATTATTGGTGATGGAGATTGCACTGGAATTATCTATCTGAATAGGAGTATTGAACAGATCTACTCCATAATCCTTCATCTGATTCTGGATCCAGATTACTTGTGCACAGCAGCTAGAAGCAGCTATATATCAGCCTCTGCAGTAGAAGTAGAAACACATGACTGTTTCTTGCATTGCCAAGACACAATCCTGGATCCAAGAAATTGACATCCCCCTGATGTGGATTTCTTGCTGATGTTGCAACCCCCATAATCACTGTCTGTATAAGCCATGAATTGGAAGTCTTCATTTCTAGGATACCATAATCCTAGACTTGGTGCTCCTTTGAGGTATCTAAAGATTCTTTTTACAGCCAGCATATGAGAGACTTTGGGATTGGCCTGAAATCTTGCACATACACAAGTTGCAAACATGATATCTGGCCTGCTTGCAGTGAGATACATCAAAGAGCCTATCATTGCTCTGTACTGGTGCTGATCAACATCCTCCCCCTCAAGATCAGGGCTAAGTGATGTTGTTTTGGACATAGGAGTTCCCAGAGCTTTGCAATCAGAAAGCTTGAATCTTTCAAGAATGTCCTTGACATATTTTGATTGACTAATGAAAATCCCTGTAGGAGTTTGTTTCACTTGTAATCCAAGAAAGAAGGTGAGTTCTCCCATTGAACTCATCTCAAATTTGGATTTCATCAGTGATTCAAACTCCTTGCAGAGAGATTCATTAGTAGAACCAAAGATAATGTCATCAACATAGATTTGAACTAGCATGATATGTTGATTTGACTTCTTGAAAAGAGAGTTTTATCAATTGTTCCTCTCTTGAATTTGTTTGCCAATAGAAAAGAAGATAAAGTTTCATACCATTTTCTGGGAGCTTGATGCAACCCATAAAGAGCCTTATCAAGCTTACAGACATGATCAGGAAACTTTGGATCTTCAAATCCTGGAGGTTGGCACACATAACTTCTTCATCAATTTTTCCATAAAGAAAGGCACTTTTAACATCCATCTGAAACACTTTGAAATCTTTTGCAGCTGCAAATGCCAAAAATATTCTAATAGCTTCAATTCTGGCAACAGGTGCAAAGACTTCATCATAGTCAATGCCTTCCTCTTGAGTGTATCCCTGAACAACCAATCTTGCTTTGTTTTTGATGACAACACCTTTGTCATCTTCTTGTTTCTGAACACCCATTTGGTTCCAATGGCATACTTTCCTTTAGGCAAAGGACAAGTTTTCCAAACTCCTTGTCTTTGAAACTGAAGAAGCTCTTCTTGCATAGCTTCTACCCAACTGTTATCTTTTAAAGCCTCTGCAACCTTCTTAGGTTCTATTTGGGATAGAAGCAAGAAAACAAGCAAACATTTGCTTCATGCATAGAGCTTCTAGTTCTGACGCCTTCTTCTACATTGCCAATGATGTTTTCAACTGGATGAGTGCTGTGAATTCGAGTCCTTGGAATCACATCCAGTTGAGAAGATTCATCCACGTTGAGTGACTCAAGGTTAGGAAGAACTACCTCAAGTTGGATTTCTGGCAGATCACGTGGATTCAATGTTTGAACTGTTGTGGGTTGGTTTTCTCTGGGAGTAGCGATTTCCAGAGAATTTTCCTCTGCTGAAGGACTTCCTACTTCTTCTTGGTGTTGTGAATTAGAAGCAGCTTCAATTGAGGGACCTGCCTGAGATGTGTTGATTGTCTCAGACTGTGATACATCATTTTGTGTTGAAGTGGATTCTGCCAAGTTTTGTCTTGAAGCTATTGGCAGTTCAACACGAAAGTCGTCTTCTCCTGAGCCTTTGGAGATGTCTTTGGTAGCTGACTGTGAAACTGGAACATACTCTTTCACCAGATTAAATGCAGATGTAAAACTATCAAGATCAAACAACCAATCAGGGCCGGTTCCAGATTTATTGAGAGTATGTTCATTGAACTGAACATTTGCAGACTCTTCAATAACTCTGGATGCTTTGATGTATACTCTATATGCTTTAGCATTTGAAGAGTACCCAACAAAGTAGCCCTCTGCTGATTTCTCAGCAAACTTGGCTAAGTAATCTTTAGTATTCAAGATGGTGCAATGACATCCAAATGGTTTGAGAAATCCAATGAATGGCTTTCTCTTATGCCAATTTCATAAGGAGTCATGCCATGTGACTTAACTACCAATATTCTATTTTGGACATAACAGGCAGTGTTGACTGCTTCTGCCCAAAAAGTTATTGGAAGTTTGGCATCAGACAACATGGTTCTTGCAGCTTCAATTAGTGTCCTATTCCTTCTTTCAGCTACACCATTTTGTTGTGGAGTTCTAGGAGCACTAAATTGTCTTGTGATACCTTTAGATTCACAAAAAGAATTTAAAACATGATTCTTGAATTCTGTTCCTTGATCTGATCTGATTATTTTTACATGATGGTCACTTTCATTCTCAACCCTGAGTATAAATGACTTTAGGATTTCGGCAGTTTCATCCTTGGTATTTAAGAAAAACACCCAGGTATACCGAGAGAAATCATCAGTAACCACCAAACAGTATGATTTTCTACCAAGACTTTAACACTTGTGGGGCCAAACAAGTCCATATGTAGTAAATGAAGGACTGTGGTAATAGAATTTATCTCTTTGGCATTATGAGATGACTTGTGTTGCTTACCCTTTAAGCATGCAACACATTTATCAACACATATGAATTCTTTTGTTGGTAAACCAATTACTAAATTATTTTTGACCAATTTATTCATATTTTTGAGGTTTACATGACAAAGTCTTCTATGCCAAAGTGATGATTCATCAAGTGAAGCTTTTGAGACAAAGCAGCTTATATTACTAAGAGGTGCAGCTGTGCTCATATCTAGCATATACATGTTACTTCTTCTTGGAGCTCTGAGTAGAATTTGATCATTTGGTATCACAAATCCTGGTTTCAGAACAATGCACTCATGCTCAGTAAACAACATGTTATGCTTTGATCACACACCTGTGATACACTTAGTAAATTGTAGTTAAGTTCTTTTACAAAATGTACATTCTCAAAGCTTACCTTACCATTTGTGATTGTACCTCTACCTGTTATGTATCCTCCTACTGGATCACTTCCAAAAGCAACAGACCCGCCAAAGAATGGTTCATATTTGTGCAAGAGGGTCTTGTTGCCTGTCATGTGCCTGGAGCAGCCACTGTCAACTATCCACAAGTTGCCTTTTGATTCCTGCTGTTCCTGCACATGACCAGAAGTGAGTTAGTTTCTGATGGGAACCCAAGCCCATGTGGTCTTGGGTTTACCATTTGCATCATTGTAAGTAAATTTCTTTGACATCATTCTAGGTGGGACAGATGATGTGGATGCTTCTGATGTGGGTGATGGCTTATCAGATGATTCCTTCTTCTTCCATACTTGTGCCTTTTGAGTTGTCGGAAGACTTGGTTTCTTTTGATGGTCATCGGAAGCTGTTTTTCTTTTTCCTTCCGATGATCTTCTTCCGAAGACAGATGACCTCTTTTGTTTGTTGAAAGCATTCCTTTGATGAGCTTCCGAGGTTCCTTTTCTTTCGGAAGCTTCCTTTTTCTTTGCTTCCGATGCTTTCTTTTCAGAAGCATTTTTATTTTGTTTCTTCCTATTACTGGAGGTACTTGCTTCCGATGCTCTCTTGACCAAATTTCTTCTCTGTTCTTCCGAAGAAGTAGATGACTGACTCCAACTGTTCTTTCTTCCTCTTCCCTTGATTGAGGAAATTCTGCTTCTTGGATTATAGAAGCAGTCAGCAGCAAAATGATTCTTTTCACCGCACATCAGACATAGAGTTTGAATGTTGGGAGAGTGTTGCTGCTTATCCCTTTTAACGAAGTCTGATCTTTGATCCTCAGACAATGATGGTTTGGATGTTCCAGCATACTTGTTAGTCTTAGACTTTGCCTGTTTTCCTGGAGAATTGACTTTTCTCTCCATTGATCTACCTCGTTTTGACTTGTCAGATGGGCAAGTCACATACTCATCTGAGGAGATATTTTCTGTGGTTTTAGCTTTGATAAAAACTGTTGAATGTTTCTTAGTTTTCTTATTTTGATTCTTAAATTTCAAAGCTTGTTTTCCTTTTACTGATTTAATAGGAACATCATCCTCATCTGAGCATGTTGAGGTACTTGGATCAGAGAGATTATCCTTTTGAACTACCTTGTGTATATCCAACCCCTCATTATACACAAGGTCAACCAATGATTTACACCTAACATCTGTTATAGAAGTATAAGCAGATGGAGGTTCCACATTGTTGTATCCCAAACCAGCTCCCCTTTTATTCACAAGTTCAGTTGTGCTGCTCATTCTAAAAAGTTTTTCATATTTTTCACCTTGGCTTAGAAATTTGTCTCTGTAAGACTCAGCCAATACAAGTTCAGTCTTGGCAGTGGTTAGTCTTTCTAAAAGATTTTTAATCTGACACTGTTTGTTAGTATCTTCATGTTTTAAACTTGAAATGGTCTTTTCCATTTCTTCAATCTTTTCTTTGTAATTTCTTTCAACCTCAAAGAAATTTGCCTTGACTACTTGTAGAGACTCAAGTTCATTACAGAGTTGAGAATTTATTTTCTTATAAATAGTTAATGTTTCTAAGCATTCAGGTGAGCACATGCTATCAGTTACCTTGCTTGAGGAAGATGAGTCATTTGCCATCAAGGCACTGTTGGAGATGGAGGGGTCCTCAGCTTGAAAGCTCCAGTCTACAAAATCTTGTTCAGCAATGTTTGCATTGTTGGATGAGCTTGATGGTCTTTGTTGTGGTTGCCCAGAAGTTGTCTGCTGAGTTCCTGTGGACTTGCATTCTCTGGCAAAGTGGCCTAACTGTTGACAGTTAAAGCATTTGAGTTTAGATTTGTCAAGTCCAAACCCAGTCTTCATATTGTGCTTTTTGAACTGTCTGCCGGTTCTTTGGTAAAACTTCTTTGCCCTGTATGAAATCATAGCCATTTGATAGTTTATATCCATCTCCTCAAGATCATCTGCAGGAATACCATCCAAGTCTTCTTGACACAGATGAAAGTAATTTGTCTCCTCAGCCATAAAAGCTCCTTGCCCAGAGGTTAGTAGTGGGGTTGAGTTAGATACAAGGTTTGATGAATTTGGAGTTTCAGGAAATGTGACAGTGGGTGTGGAGGTAGAATGGTAGAGGGGTTGATAGCTTTGGTATGGAGGATTATTGATGGGTGCATAAAGAGCTGCTGAACCAGATGGTGAGTGAGAAACTTTAGATTCTTGGGCATCTAATTCCATCTGATAGGCACTGAGAATACCAAACAATTCTCCTAAAGTTAGAGTTTTCAGGTTTTCTGTTCTTCTGATTGTTACAGAGTAGATATTCCATGCCTTTGGAAGAGACCTCAGAAATTTTCTGAGCACATCTTGATTATCAAGAGTTACACCTGCAGTAGTTAATTCATCCACAAGTTGGACATACCTTAGGTACTGAGAAGACATATTCTCATTGTTTTGTTGACAAAAGTTTTCAAACTTCTGTTTCAGCATATCCTTCTTGTTTTCTTTGACATCTTCTGACCCTTCATACATCTGCTTCAAGGAATTCCACAGTTCTTGAGCAGACTTGCATTTCTTGAATGCATGTATAATGGAGTTCGGTATTGACATCTGAATTAGCCAAAGAGCTTTAGAATCAACTTCCATCTTCTTGTAATCTTCGTCTGAGTACATAGATGGATCTTTTGGTACTGCAGCAACTCCAGCACCGGCAGCAGCAACTGTAGGAATGTAGGGACCTTCAAGAACAGACTTCCAAAGTTTGAAGTCTTGGTTCCTGATGAACCCTTCCATTCTGACTTTCCAGGTATCGAAGTCTTCTGGTGTGAACATTGGTGGCTTGTTGAGAGTGCCATTTTCTGTATCATGTTTGTTTAGAGCAGCCATCTTGGACAGACACAGAAAATATGAGTGTTAATACTATGAGGGTTTATAAGAAATAGAACTGGTAACTTGATGATGATTAGTCAGTCAAGTTCAAGAGCCAATGGCTCTGATACCACTTGTAGGATCGGGTTGTTATCTATAAACAACACTTCACAAGTATTTCTTACTTAATTCTAACAGATGCGGAATGTTCTGTTAGAATGATCTCACAATTTTCACTCAAAGTGACACAATAATAATCTTTGAACAATATTAAGAACACAAGAATAATTCAAGCTCAAGGATATATTTCTCTCAAAGTGGAAGTATACAAGCAAGCACACTTCAAGCAACAATACATTGGGAGGTTATATAGCCGAGGCTACAACCGTATACACTTAGGAATACAAGTTGGGTATACTAGACAAGTACATAAAGTAAAGCTTATTCTAGTATGTTGAGTGTCTTAACAGGCTAAGACACTCAGTCATAATCATTACATAAATAGACATTGACTTTACAAAGAACTATTAAATACAAAAGACATTTAATGTTGTTGATCTTCAAGGCTTCAGATGATCTTTTGCATTTAATGCAGCATGGGAGAGGTAAGGCGCTTTATCTGACTCATTACATGTTGTCTTTGTCTTTACTCAGACCAGCATGTCTTGTGTCAGTACCTTTTGTACTTTGAGAGTAAGCTGCTACAGTCTTTGTCAGAGGATAAACCTCGGAAGTCTTTGTCTTGTGTGTAGAAGAAGATTCCTCGGAAGTCTTTGTCTTCCGAGCATTAGAGGATTCTTCGGAAGCAATTGTCTTGTACAACCTTCGGCAGGAATCAGTTATCCTTCGGAAGCAATGTTGCTTCCGAAGAATCACTTCTTCCTTCCGAAGGTGTTTATTCAAAGAGACTCCTATACTTAGACAAAACAAGAAGTTTGGTAAGCATCAGCCTTTATTAGTCTTTACATGATTGTCTAATTAATTCTTTTCTTATTATTATATATATTAGTTTTAAGTTTCTTTTATATTAAAATTATGATTTTTATGATTTTGTTTTTATCATGTAGTCTTCTTAAATTACTCTTGTGAATGCGTTTGAATCTAAATTAACCCGCTCTTTAGAAAATTTAAATCAACCCGCTCTTTAGAAAGAAAGAAAAAACTAACAATAAATAACACTTGTAACAGAACTATTTGTACGGTATGTGTAAAAAAGATGTTAACAGAGCTTATCTTTATCTAAGAGCGTAAACAAATCAAGCCTAGTCGTGAACTACATGGGAATGAATTGGTAAAAAACTTAAATGAGTCGAGCCTAGAAATATGGCTTGTTTAGTTATTCAGTCCGAGTTCATGCTTAACATATCGAGCTCGAGCTAGTTCATAAGGCTAGAACGAGTTTTTTTATTTATATAATTTTTATTTATTGTATTAAATGTATATTTAAAAAGTATAACTTTAAATATTATATATATATATATATATATATATATATAAGATCACGATCAAATAATAACTCACATTAATTGCGGAAACCTGAATAACTCCGACATGATTAACTAAAATCTTTGTTTTTTTTTCTTTATGATCTTTATTATAAATGGTGCCATTAGGCGCCCCTCACCGACCGGTCTCACGATTACGTCAGTATAAGTTGCCGTTACAGCAAATAAATATTTACAGTGTAATGCAAAATTAAAGTTGCTTTAAATTCTAATGGTGATAAATTAGCACATACACAGAAAATAACATACTCTTTTACATGTGTAATAAATGTTATGAAAAAAAAATCCAAAAAATTGAGTTGATCTTGTCGGATATATTTGAGTTTCCGTAATTAAGGCGAGTTAACAAGAAATCCTTTATCTTATACACACACCACTTCTTTATCTATGAAGAAATATGTACTACTATAAGACCTCTTTAAACGGAAAAAAGATCGAAATAAAACTTTATTAACTTCATAACCTACTCATTTTAATCCATCGCACTTGTACAACGAACCATCAATTGTAATTACTTAAAAATAATAAATATAATTAAAGAAAGATGACTCGTTATTTGTCTATTTTGATTAAAGTCGTCTGTTGTTCAAAAAAAGAAAAAGACTAAAGTCGTCTCATTAACTAGCGGATGAGATCAAAAGCCGTGCATCTTGAAATTACTAAAACTATACACATTTAAATTGATTTGAACGTTGAAACCATTGTTTTCTTAACACAACCGCTTTACATCTTTACTACACAAACCTGATTACAAAAAAAATAATTTAATAAATAATAAATATAACAATATAAACTTTTCTTGTGTTAATTTAGATTCTAGAAAGTATAAATTCATAACAAAAAGTTTACATCATATGAATAGAAAAATAAATAAATAAATTTTTTAAATCCGGTTCAATTAACCACCACGAAATCTGGATACCCACATCTTGATTGGTTGTGTGTCCAGTTAATGTCTGATCGGTTCTAAAAAGTAAAAACGTGCATTGAAACTTATGGCTGAAATAATTACTAAATTAATTATTTTCATCAATCAAAATTAAAGAAATTAATAAACCTGGATAGATACATAGAATAGAAAACAATGATTCTAGCCTAGTGGTTACCTCTTGACTTTCCTATGAGAGGTCTTGGTTTCGAATTCGGGCTGAGACATATTTACTGAATCAAGGTCATGGGGTTTACTCAGTTGTAAAGTTCCTTCTGGGGTGGGCTTGGGCATTCGCCCCAGAGCGTCAAATCCGAGGGGACGATTGAAATACTGTCTTGGGTGTCGTTGTACCAAGCCGTTCAAAAAAAAAAGATACATAGAATAGAATGCATGTATAGTATTCAACAAAAACTTTCAAACCTCACCATTAAACACTACTAATTGCCATCCAGATTCAATGCACGGAATTCATCAACCGGAATAAACACCGGCGTCCGGTGGTAACTCCGTCGGTACAAACGCTAAATAAACCAGTACAGACATAATCAGTACCGGAATAAGGAGGAACAAAGAAGGAGGTGGCGGAAGCGGCGGCAAAACCAACGGAAGAACCACCAGCGACACCGTGAACAACACCATCACCGCCAATGCTTTCAGGCCGAAACTCCACCGGAATATCGAAGGAAACGTCATTTTCTTGTATGGATTTGATGGTTCTGTATCTGCTGATTTATCGGAACGGCGTTGTTGGTTGATTGTACTCAAAACCATCATTTTCTTAGCTGTGGATGGATCTGTAAATGCATGCAATATCTGTGGATGTATCTTTGACCTTTTTGATGAATTTGTGTGTGTAAAGTCTTATGAGAGAATATGTATTGTAGCTGTTCGAATTTTTATGAGATATATATATATATACACGTGTATATATATAGCGTATGTGAGAGAGAGGTGGGGGTGTCGGGTATTATGTTTCATTAGATCCCTAATATCAAATTTAAGAGACAAAATTAAACATTTTAGAGGAAAATTTGTTGAAAGGTAATTTATTCGTGACTTTCCCACACATTTTTTAAATGTTCACATATCATATTATTTTTAAAAAACTGTATATATTATAAAAACGAACATTTTTTAATCTTTAGATGAGTATAATATTGATATAAAAATAAAAAAATTTCAGTCCATTGTGTTTAATTATCGTCATATTGTCTTTTTTAAATGTTTGTGTATAATCATTTTCTTGTATTTTTCTACAGCTAATTTTTAAATGTTATTGTTGTGTCATCCTTGCTTAACATTATTTGTTCTGTAACATTATTTTGTCTTGAATTGTTTAGGAAAACACAACATTCGCTTGGATATACAAAAGACACAATGACATGTACAAAAGACACAATAAAATGAATAAACAAAACTTTTTTTAAACTATATTATATTCATTTTAAAGATAAAAAATTGTTCGTTTTATGATATATATTTTTTCAAATAAATAATGTAATGTGTAAAAGTTATGAATGCTTAAAAATGTGAGAAAACTTGATAAAAAGTCAACAAAAATAGTCATTATTAAATTATATTTCAACAACTTGTTTTAATCATAGTCGTTGATTAATAATTTAATAACTTTTGATTTTTCTTAAACTTTTTAGAATAATGAATCTATTTAGTTTAAACTAACCCTGTGTTTTCATGCTTTCCTTGTAAATTTTGAAGGGAAATAAAAAATATATTATTGTCCTAAAAAGGTACAAAAGTCTATTTTTTCTAACTTTTGTATCCGTCAATTTATCTATTCTGACAAATAAATGTTTATACACATATGTGCCTTATTTTTTGAGCATCTCAAAATTGGTTTCTCGTTTCTTTCTTATTAAATATTTATATATGACACTCGATCTTTTAAAATTTTAAATTTTCTTCTCTTTATTATATTAAGTAGTAATGATTTTATTTTATTTGTTAAATAATATGATTAATTTTTAAGAAATATATGATATAATATTTAAAATAAATAATTTTTAATTTATTGATTTAACATATGTAATACGCAGGTTTTTAACCTATTATTTAAAAAAAATAACATCCACTATTAAAAGATATCGACTAAAATAATTTCAAAAAGAATATCTACTAATATATAGTTTGCTGTTTTCCAATAAGTTATCATATCTTCTATATATTTTTTAAAACATAAGTTTTTAATAGATCCTATATAATGTTCTTTAAATATATTTTAAAGAAATATGGGTATTAGTCGTTTAAGTACTTAGATATAGTTCAGCATACAATATGCACGAAAGAAATTAAGTTAGAATGGATTGGCTTAATTATCGCGGTTGAAGAAAAAAAAAGTTTGATGTTACTGAGGAATGAAATGGCTAAAAAATGAGCAGGTTAGGGACACGTTTTATGTAATCAATTTGGTTTAAATGAGTTTAGAAAAAATCAATTTCCTTTTAAGTCAAAATATATTATAACTAAACAAATAATTTATTTGCATAACTAAAACCGTTATAATAGTAAAGTTTGAGGGGTAAAAACCGATAGTTGTATAAACCACACGGGTTGAATTGATAGAAAGTTATATTTTTGGTCGAAATGGTTAAAACACTTAAACTATATGGCCAAAACATTTATTTACTCTTTAATAATTTTTATTTATTGATAGAAGAGTTTTTTTTCTTTTAGGATTAAAATGTGGATTAAGTTCAACTAAATAATCTCTTTATCCTAAAAAGTGTAAGAATGATTATTAACCATTAAATCATGAGATCAAATTAAAGAGAAAAAAATTAAAATTTAGAGAGAAAAATTGTTATAGGGTAATTTAGTTATAATCACATTCCCCTCATATTTTTTAAACGTTCATAACTTTTAGATACGATTTTATTTTTTCAAAAAAAATATACCAAAAAACGATCATTTTTTATCTTTAAAATGAGTATAATGTCGCTACAAAAAATTATTTTTTTTCAGCTCATTGTGTCTAATCATTGTCATTGTGTTTTTTTTATATTTTGTGTATAATTATCTTTTTGTGTTTTTCTTACACATAATTGTGTATTTTTATAGATAATCGTGTCTTTTTTAAAATATAAATGTCTTATTTATACTTATTGTTGTGTTATTCTTGCTTAACATTATGTATTCTGCAACATTATTGTATCTTAAATGGTTTGGAAAACACAATATTGAGCAGAAATACAAAAGAAACAATGATCTATACAAAAAAACACAACGCCTATACAAAAGACACGATAACCTGTACAAAATACACAATATATATACAAAAGACAAAATGACATATACAAAATTGTTCATATTCGTCATTGTGTCTTTTTACAGGTAATTATGTCTTTTTTAAATATAATTGTGTTATTTATACTCGTCATTGTGTCACCCTTGCTTGACATTATGTATTATGCAACATTATTGTGTCTTAAATTATTTACGAAAACACAACATTAATCAGAAACGCAAAAGACACAATAACCTGCACATACGACACAATGACCTGTATAAAAGACATAATGAACTAAAAAACAAAATTTTTTCTATAGCAAAACTGTACTAATTTTGAAGATAAAAAATGCTCGTTTTTATGATATATTTTTTTTCAAAAAATAATTTCATATGTAAAAGTTATGAACGCTTAAAAAATATGGGATAATTTGATAAAAAGTCAACAAAAGTAGGTATGATTAAAATATCATTTTACAACTTGATTTAATCATAGCCATTAATTAATAATGTAATTGTTAAATATCATTCTTAGGTTTTTTAAGTTAAAAAACTAATTTAGTTTAAATTAACCAGGCCTATATGTTTTGTAATTCGAACTGATTAGAAAATATTTTGGCCAGACCGATAATTCAAACATGACCTTTCTCGTAAATTACATTCTATTCTGCTACCTCTTCTATCTTACCAAAAACATTAAGTAATAATTTATTTTATTTATCAATACGAACCAATTAAACAAGATAATAAAATAACAATAATTAATTTCTTTCCTTTGTTCACTCAATTTATTTGTCGATCTTTCATTATCTCATATCAATCACACTTATAAAATTTTAGTCCATTAGTAACGCCAAGGTAACACTAGAATAATAAGAGAAGGGTCCGCAACTCCGCATTAAGATTTTTACAATCACAACCTAGTTCGTTTTAAGATTTATGCACTAATTAAAATTTGTAATATCCAGATTTATATTTTGTCTGATTTGCTCTAATTAATCAAGAGTACACTTAGTCGAGTCCTTAGTGTCCATGGTGTGCATTTTATACCAATTAGGAGTATATGTTTATTTTTAAAATTTTTAAAATTAAATGCTAAGTTAGAAGTTTCCTTTGTTTTTACATGAGGGTAATCTCAATGATTTCTCCTAAAAAAACATATTAGCGAATCAATGTGGTCCATAATAAAACCTTTTTAGCTAGTCCAGTTAGGGTATGTCTTGTACTTTTCTGCAAGTGAGCAGCACCCCACCTGCGGTGGTGGTATGGCGTGACGTGTGTTGTGTCACTTGTGAGAGAAAACAATATCACATGCTCTTAGACATTATTAAACAAAAACTTACCCAATATATTCTCATTTTTCAGTAGAATATAGGAAGAAAAATTGATACAAACCTTATAACTATCCCAGTTGAGATAAAGCGTATGCTTTAAAAGAGTCACCTGCTCAAATTTATCGTTTAAGTTATTCATTCCAAAGCCTTTAACATTATTTTCACAAAATAGTCTGCTCAAAAAGAGTCCCCTGCTCAAATTTATCGTTTGAAGTTATTCATTCCAAAGCTTTTAACATTATTTTCACAAAATAATTAAAATAAGGTCAAAATTAGTGTTTTTTTTACTTTTGCCTCTTAAGAGAGCTCACACATATATACACATCATATGCATGCATCACAAATAAAGCATACCTTAATACTATTAGAGGTGATATAAATGAATTTTCAAATACTTCACACAAATGTAATTAAATTTCTCAATTATTGTATCAATTAAGTTACTAAAACTTTGATAGGGTTGGATATGCATTGTATTTTTTACAAAGGATCGATCCTTTTATTCTTACACCCAACTATATGTCTATATAAAGCGTATAAAGTAGCAATCATTATTTGTCATAATTTATTAGTGTTAATGATTGAACTCTTATACAGTTATACGCCTCCTATAGTCCTATACGACACACATACAAGACCAATTATTGTCAAATCAGTGGGTGTTTGAAGAAGTTATATGACTTGTATATGACAATAGAACATTTATAAAGTCAACATGGTGTTAAAATATACAAACCCTTTATAAAACTTTGTTAGGGTGGGTATGTGTTTGTACTTTTCTGCAACTGAGCACTGCGGTGGCGGTATAGTGTGAGAAAACATAACATGTACTCTTACGCATATTAGAGTCGTTAAAGTCTAACGGTATTTTAATGATGAAATAAGGTTTATGAAACAAATGATTATATATTAGAATTCAAGGGGGATTTTCCTCAAAAATTAGTCGTGGTTCGAAAAAAAAAACTCTTACGCATTATTAGAGGTGATATAAATGCGTTTTTAGAAGGTTGATTGTTCCTAATTATTTTAACTAAGTAACTAGAATTTTATATGTTAACTAAACTTTAATTACTATTTTTGTTTTAATAATGTGCAAATACCTGGTCAGTAAGTTATCATGTTTCTCCTATACTTTTACCAATGGTAGCTATTAGCCTTAATTTTTTTTTTTGGCATAAAACATAAAAAATACAAATACAATTTTGTGAATTAAAAAATTAGTTTAGTATATTTATTGCTACACACTTAAAATATATATTTAAATTTTAAAAATTATTTTTGAACATAGAAAAGAAATGATTAGATTTTCATTATTTTTTAAAAAGATGAATATTAATTTTTTTAATTTGAAAAATCCACTTAATTTTATTAAATGAAATTAATTTTTAAATTTGTTAAATATGTGAATAGCTAAAACAAGTAACGTTGCAACTATTATGTGAATAGACTAAAATAACGTCAATGTTTCATATTGTTATTCTTTTATTATACAGTATAAATATGCATGTATGTATTAAATTCTTTTCCTTAAATCATGGAGTAAACACCGGATGATGCCGTTCATATCTTGCTATACTAATTAATAAAGAAAATAAATAATAGTAGAACAATATTACCACATGTTAATATCCTTTTAAATTCATTTAATTCTTTCATATTAAATAACTAGGGTTATTCCCGCCGCGCGCTGCGGCTGCTTATCACAGTTACTTATGAAATCGGATATTATATATCATTTCCAAAAGCATAAATTCCGTAACAAAATCAAATCTCTTATCACAAACTCTATATAAAATATATCATAAAAATCAAAACCATACAAATATGTTACGGATATAATAGAAAAAAATTACTCATAAACTCCTTCTACCCATCAACCAATTGGTTGAATTAAAAAGACGCAAATCTTTAAGCAAACACCGATTTTCTATTAGAACAAATAAATCACCGTTACCTTTTCTGAACACCAATGAAACCCTATAAAGGACCACGTTTTTCTTTGTTGCATATATAATAGTTACTATTTAAATTAATATATACACACACACGCGCACACACACTATTTTATATATATATATATATATATATATATAGTATATTATATAATAATAGTCAAATAAAAAACAAAAAAAATTACTATTCCTTTTAGTTGGGTATTAGTTATATAGTATAATTATATTCTCTTTATAATTAAATAATTATAATACTAATAACTAATAATATTATTTATCTTTTTATTTGAAAAAACATTTAAAAACAAATTTATAAGATATGATTTTTTTAGAAATAAAAATATTTTAATTTCACAAAATCAAAGTTATATAAAAACAAGTTTTCGATAAAAATGATTTTTTATAAAAAATAAAATAAACTATAAACCATAGTTTTAAACAGTCAGATTTTTTATAAACCACTATCGTTTTCTTTAATTTATTTAAAAAGGAGAGTAAAAAATGATAGAGAAAATTACATTTTTTTCATTATATTTAAGGTTATTTTTTAATTGAGTCGTTTAAATGTTAATAATTACATAAATTATATTATACCTTATTTATTTATAAAAGTTAGTCTTCGATAGAACTCATGCTGAGTTTTATATCAGTTAGTTTAAAGATAATAACTGTTAAAAATCAAAAAAGGGAATTTATCTACGTTCGTTTTCGTAACAATTTATAGTTATACCTCGTAAAAAAAGACGTTTTCTTTTGTGGAATTAAACAACTCATTTTTTTAGAAAGACATTATGTTCAAATAAGCAACTAGAAATATTATATTATGCCGCGAAATTCCGTTATCATTGATCATATATCATTTGTATAGTTATTAAACTTTTTTGTTATTGTTTTATTACTTATTGTATTCATTAATATGCAAATTAAGCATTTTATCTTAAAATATTATTTTACAATTTTTAAATTTTTATTAACAACTATTAAATATTTTATATTAAATCCGTTTAGTACACGGAGTAATAATATAGTAAAACTATTCAATAGTTACATCTAAAATAATAAAATTCAAGTAGCTAGTCGAGTGTTCAAATTGTTTCTTAATCTTAAAAAAATCTCACAAGGTTAAGGAATAATAACTGAAGCATTTAGTTGTCCTGTACGTCGAGATAACATATAAGCATAAAATTAAAGAGGAGGCGTTAATTCAAAAATAAAATTCACAATAATGGGGTATCTACCCATTAGATAGGGACGGATCTAGGCTAGTTTCACCGGAACGCATCGCGTTTCAAAGTATTAGTTGGAATTTTTTTTTCTCGAATGATTTAAATGGTAAGGTATACTCATTAATATTTTTATGGATGAATCGTTAATGTAATGGTTTTATTTTTAAGAAATAAAATTAGGGATTATGGTTTATTCTTGTTCACCCTCATTCTCTTGTCACTCTTAATCACACTATGCTTTGAATTTATTTTTGTATGTTTTTTTATTAATTACAAATTAGCTAGTGTTATGGCATGCGTTAAGGCTGGAAAAACAAGTTTTAACGGGTTTTAACAGGTTTTAGACGACGCGATTAATGCAAATATAAACATGAAAACGACTAGTTTAACACTTGGTTTTGTGATTTAAGCATGACAGTTCCATATTTTATGTAACAAAAAAAATGGTGAAATCTATCCTCTTAATTTTTATTATTTTTTAAAATGTAAACAATCAAATAGTAATTTTTTTTGCTAAACAAAGCTAATCGTGTCTTAATAGTTACCCATTTTATCACTCTTAACGCATGCTATGTAGCGTGATGTGTCATGGTAAATTGTTGCATAAGACACCTTAAAACCCTAAACATGTAACTTGCGACATATAGACAGTAAAAAAATATTATTTAAAAAATATATTGATTTTACTAAAATCTATTCTATGCTATATAATAAAAGAATAACAATATGCCACGTGACGTAATTATAGCATATCCACGTGTCATTTGCCATGTGGTGTCTTTCTAGACTATCCACATGGCATATTGAAGAAACTCATGAATTAATTACATTTAATACAATTAATTCAACCTTTCAAATTTAAAAGAAAAATAATATTCATAATCTTTAAATATTAATAATAATATAATCATTTTAAATTTTTCATTTTCAACCAATAATTTCAAAAATTTAAGACTTTAAATCTCATTTGTATTGTTTAAAGAAGTTTACAAATATTTATAAAATATAACTTTATTTATTTTTAAATTTTAAAAATTATCTGTTATTTGTGTATTTATTTTTTTATTATTGATTGCTTTGTAATACTTATTTTTATACAACTCTGTGTAACACACAGGTCAATAAGCTAGTATTACATTATTTAACTTTACTATTTTAAATCATATTATATAACATGTATATAAAGATATATGTCTGAATTATTTTAAAGTTATTATCGGTTATAAATTAAATTTGTTTAAAATATAGTAATTTATCATGTTGGTAATTTATAATCTCATATACATCTATATCTATACTGTATAATAAATGAATAACAATGTTGACACTTGTCACATTCATACATCAATATTGTTATTTGTCAGTTTCTGGCACCAATATTGGCAATTTTCAATTCCTTATCATTTCAGTTGATTTCTCCTATTAAATTACTATATTGTCTCACTTATAAAATAAATTTTTTCTCTTATTAAATAATTATAATACTAATAACTAATATGTTATTTATATTTTTATAATAAAAAACACTTAAAAAATTTATAAAATATGAAATTTGTAAAATCAAAATTTATAAAATAGGACATATTTTATTTTCAAAAAACAAAATTTGAGTAAAAAACAAGCTATTTTAAAAAATGATTTCTTTAAAATAAAATATAATATAAACCGAAGTTTTTAAACAATAAGATTTTTATTAACAAATGATGTTTTTTGTAATTTTATTTAAAAACTGAAATAATAAAAATGATACATAAATTTACACTTTTGGTCTATTATGTTTAACGCTATTTTTAAATTAGGTCGTTTAAATTTAATAATTACAAAAATTATATTTTTTATTATTGATTTGTAAAAATTAGTTTTTAATACAATATAAACTGAAGTTTTAAACGTCAATTATTTAAAAGATATCAATTGTTAGTTGTTACACATCAAAAGGTCATATATCATTTGTATATCGATTAGAGTTTTTAATTATTTTTTATTACTTAAAATATTTATTAATATGTAAATTAATCATTTTATATCAAAATATTATTTTATAATTTTTAATTTGTCATCACTAACTATTTAATATTTTATATTAAATTCGTGTAATACATGTGTTAATAACTTAGTATTTAATAAATTAACTTTAAATGGACACTTGTTATATTTTTATCTCTCTTTAACTTTAATTTCATGTATCTCATTCCTATTAAATAATCACATATTTAATAATAATAATAATATTAAATATAATTTTTATATATTATTTTATATATTTTTAATATATTAAAAATATATTAACACTAAAACACAAACTTTTAAATAATTATAAATTCTAAAAATTTCAAATACAGTTTCATAAAACGAAATGTTTAATGAATTAAATTTTGGAGAAATGTATTTAAAGAAATAAAATTATTATTTTATTGTTTAAAGTATTTAATTATACAAACTTTTAATAATATTTTATGTTTAAAAGTTATGTTATATTGTCTAAATTTTTATTGGTAACAATTTATTAGATTTTTTATTTAACACGTATAATGTTAATTTTTTGAAGCGAAGGGGCGAAACCACTATTTTTAACCAAAAATAACATTTGGACTGAAAAATTAACATTACGGACGGAAAAAGAGGGAGGCGGTGGCCCCCTTCCCGGCCTAAATGAAGCTTCGCCAATAATTATGTGTGTCTGTATATAAATGTTTGTCATTATAAAAATAAACAAAAAAAAGTATTTCACTTTAACATATGTTGGATCGGGTTGTTTACTTCAAACAACACTTCACAAGTATTTCTCTCTTACAATCTAACAGATGCGGAATATCTGTTAGAAGGATCTCTCAAACACTCAATGGTGAACAAATAGTCTTTGAATAAAAATAAGAACACAAGAATAAATTTCAAGTTCAAAGACATATTTCTCTCAAAGTTGTTCAAGTGTTACAATCAGTCAAACACAAGCACACAAGCACCCTAGACAGGTTTACAATGAGAGGTTATATAGCCAAGGCTACAACCATATACTCTTAGGAATACAAGTTGGGTATACTAGTGTAAAGACTAATTAAGGCTGATGATCACCAAACTTCAATTTTGTCTAAGTATAAGAGACTACACAGACAAACAGCCTTCGGAAGGAAGGAGTTCCTCTTCGGAAGCAACATTGTTTCCGAAGGGTAACTCAATCCTGCTGAATGCTGTACAAGACAAACACTTCGGAAGGCCAACACTTAAAGTCAAAGCTTCAAAGCTTCTGAAGACATAAAGCTTCTGAAGAACTAATGGCTTCCGAAGACTAACAGCTTCCAAAGATTCTCTTTTGTACAAGACAAAGACAAAGACTTCCAAGGTTTATACTCTGACAAAGACTGTAGCTAAGTACTTTTATAGTACAAAAGGTGCTGACAACAGACATGTTTGTCTGAGGACAACAAGGATAAAGATACCTAAAGTCAAACAACACCTTACTTCTCCGCAGCTGCATTAAATGCAAAAGATTATCTGAAGCCTTAAAGATCAACAACATTAAATGCATTTTGTAGTCTTTGGTTAAGTCAATGTCTATATTTGTAATAATTGTAATTGAGTGCCTTAGCCTGTTAAGACACTCTACATACTAGAATAAGCTTTACTTTATGTATTGTCTAGTATACCCAACTTGTATTCCTAAGGGTATACGGTTGTAGCCTTGGCTATATAACCTCTCACTGTAAACTTGTATGTGGGTTCTTGTATGCTTACATTTGTAACACTTTGAGAGAAATATATCTTTGATCTTGAATTTGTTCTTGTGTTCCTACTGTCATTCAAAGATTATTAACTTACCATTGAGTGTTTGAGATAACCTTCTAACAGACATTCCGCATCTGTTAGATTGTATTAGAGAAATACTTGTGAAGTGTTGTTTAGATTAAACAACCCGATCCAACAAGTGGTATCAGAGCTTTGGCCCTTGAACTTAAGTGATTAATCATCCTTAAGTTACCAGTTCTATTTCTTCTAAAATCTCACTGCTTCAAAACTCACATTCTGTTTGTTAGTTCAAATGGCTGCACTTAACAAACATGATACAGAAAATGGTACTCTCAACAAGCCACCAATGTTCACTCCAGAAGACTATGACACTTGGAAAGTTAGGATGGAGGGATTCATCAGGAACCAAGACTTCAAACTCTGGAAGTCAGTTCTTGAAGGGCCTTTCATCCCTACTGTTCCTGCTGCTGGTGCTGGTGGAGCTCATGTGCCAAAGGATCCAGCTCTCTATTTTTATGAAGACTACAAGAGAATGGAAGTGGACTCGAAGCTTTGTGGCTCATCCAGATGGCCATCCCTAACTCAATCATACATGCATTCAAGAAATGCAAATCTGCTCAAGAGCTGTGGAACTCTCTACAGCAAATGTATGAAGGATCTGAAGATGTCAAAGAAAACTAGAAGGACATGCTGAAACAGAAGTTCAAGAACTTCTGTCAACAGAAAAATGAGAAGATGACTTCTCAATATCTCAAGTATGTTCAGCTTGTTGATGAGTTAGTAGCTGCTGATGTCAAAATGGAGAACCAGGATGTAATCAGAAAGTTTCTTAGATCACTTCCTCATGCTTGAAACATATACTCTATGGCCATCCGGAGGACAAAAAATTTAAGGACTCTCAAAACTAAGTGAACTGTTTGGTATACTCAGTGCATACCAAATGAAATAGATGCCCAGGAACCTAAACCCACCCATGTAACTTCAGGTTCAGCAGCACTCTATGCACCCATCAACAACCCTTCCTACCAAAGTTATCAACCCATTTACCACCCTACCTCCACACCCATTGTCAGCTTTCCTGAAACATCAACTCCATCAACTACACACACAAACCCTTTTTCCAACCCAACTCCACTTTTAACATCTGGGTAAGGAGCATTAATGGTTGAGGAAACCAATTACTTTCACTTGTGCCAAGAAGACTTAGATGGCATTCCTGCAGATGATCTTGAGGAGATGGACATCAACTACCAGATGGCCATGATCTCCTATAGAGCAAAGAAGTTCTACCAAAGAACTTGCAGGCAGTTCAAAACGCACAATATGAAGACTGGGTTTGGTCTTGACAAGTCCAAGCTCAAATGCTTCAACTGCCAACAGTTAGGGCACTTTGCTAGAGAATGCAAGTCCACAGGCACTCAGCCATCAACTTCTGGGCAACCACCTCAAAGACCATCAAGCTCATCAAACAATTCAAACATTGCAGAGCAAGACTTTGCAGACTGGAGCTTCCAAGCTGAAGATTCTTCTATCTCCAACAGTGCTCTGATGGCAAATGATTCAACTTCTTCATTCAATGTAACTGAGGATATGTGCACACCTGAATGTTTAGAGAAGTTAAATGTTTTTAAAAGAATAAATTCTCAACTCTGTAATGAACTTGAGTCATTACAAGTAGTCAAGGAAAAATTTTTTGAATGTGAAAGAAATTACAAAGAAAAGATTGAAGAAATGGAAAAGACCATTTCTAGCTTAAAACATGAAGACACTAACAAACAGTGTCAAATTAACAATCTTTTATAAAGACTAACTACTGCCAAGACTGAACTTGTATTGGCTGAGTCTTATAGAGACAAATTTTTAAGCCAAGGTGAAAAGTATGAAAATCTTTTCAGAATGAGCAGCACAACTGAACTGGTAAATAAGAAGGGGGCTGGTCTGGGTTATAACAAAGTAGAGCCTCCATCTGCCTATGAGTCTATAGTGGAGATCAGGTGTAAACCAGTAGTTGACCTTGTGTATGATGAAGAATTTGACATACACAAGGTGGTCCAAACTGATAATTTCTCTGATCTAAACCCAAGTAACTCAACATGCTCAGATGAGGATGATACTCCCATTAAACCAGAAACAGAAAAATCAGCTTTGAAAACTAAGAAAAGAACTAAGAAAACTAAGAAACATTCATCAGTTTTTGTCAAAGCTAAGAACATTCAAACTGGGAGTACCTCCTCAGATGAATATGTTACTTGTCCATCTAACAAGTCCAAAAGGGGTAGATCAAAGGAAAGAAGGTCAATTTTTCAGGAAAACAGGTAACTCCTCAAGCCAACAAGTCTGTTGAGACATCCAAACCATCACCTCTTGTGAATCAAAGCTCAACTTCCTTCAACAACCATCAGCATCAACAATTCCTAAACAATCAAACTGTATGTTTGATGTGTAGTGATAAAAATCACTTTGCTGCTGATTGCTTCTATAATCTAAGAAGCAGAATGTTTTCTGAGAAACAAGGAAGAGGAAGAAAGGAGAGTTGGAGCAAGTCATCTTCTTCTTCGGAAGAACCAAGAAGAAACTCGGGAAAGAAAGTAACATTGGAAGCACATGAATAGAAGGCTTCCTACAAACCAAAGAAATATTTTCCCTTCGAAAGAAGAAGAACCTCGGAAGTAAAGCCCAACTGGTCAACAAAAACCAAGTCATCGGAAGGGAAGACAAATGGTGTTTCTGATGACTATCAAAAGAATCAAACTCTTCCGACAACCTCAAAAGTTAAACATATATGGAAGAAAAAGGAAATAGTTGAACCATCTGTTCAACCACCAGTCCCACCAACAACAAGCACATCATCTGTCCCACCTAAGATGATGTCAAAGAAATATACTTACAATGATGCTAATGGAAAACCCAAGACCACATGGGCTTGGGTTCCCATCAGAAACTAATTCACTTCTGGTCATGTGCAGGGACATCATGAATCAAAGAGCAACTTGTGGATAGTTGACAGTGACTGTTCCAGGCACATGACAGGAAACAAGACTCACCTACACAAATATGAACCATTCTTTGGAGGGTCTGTTGCATTTGGAAGTGATCCAGTGGGAGGTTATATCACAGGTAGGGGCACAATAACTAATGGTAAGGTAAGCTTTGAGAATGTGCATTTTGTAAAGGAACTAAATTATAATTTACTAAGTGTATCATAGATGTGTGATCAAAAGCACAACATGTTGTTTACTGAGCATGAATGTATAGTTATGAAACCAGGATTTGTAGTCCCAAATGATCAGATCCTACTCAGAGCTCCTGGAAGAAACAACATGTACATCTAGACATGAGCACAGTTGCACCACTTAGTAATATAAATTGCTTTGTCTCAAAACTTTACTTAATGAATAATCTCTTTGGCATAGGAGACTTTGTCATGTAAACCTTAAAAATATGAATAAACTTGTCAAAAATAATCTAGTAACCGGTTTACCAACAAAAGAATTCATCTGTGTTGATAAATGTGTTGCTTGCTTAAAAGGTAAGCAGCACAAATCATCTCACCATGCCAAAGAGATAAATTCTATCACAACAGTCCTGCATCTGCTTCATATGGACTTGTTGGCCCCACAAGTGTTAAAAGTGTTGGTAGAAAATCATATTGCTTGGTAGTCACTGATGATTTCTCTCGGTTCACCTGTGTATTTTTCTTAAGTACCAAAGATGAAACTGCTGAGACCCTAAAGTCATTCATACTTAGGGTGGAGAATAAAATTGATCACCATGTAAAAATAATAAGATCAGATCAAGGAACAGAATTCAAGAATCATGTTTTAAATTCTTTTTGTGAATCTAAAGGTATCACAAGACAATTTAGTGCTCCTAGGACTCCACAACAAAATGGTGTTGCTGAGAGAAGGAATAGGACGCTAATTAAGGCTGCTAGAACCATGTTGTCTGATGCCAAACTTCCAATAACTTTTTGGGCAGAAGCGGTCAATACTGCCTGTTATGTTCAAAATAGAGTATTGGTGGTTAAGACGCATGGTATGACTCCTTATGAAATTTGGCATAAGAGAAAGCCATTCGTTGGGTTTCTCAAACCATTTGGATGTCAATGCACCATCTTGAATACCAAAGATCAGTTAGCCAAGTTTGCTAAAAAATCAGCAAAGGGCTACTTTGTTGGGTACTCTTCACATGCAAAAGCATATAGAGTATACATCAAAGCTTCCAGAATTATTGAAGAGTCTGCAAATGTTCAGTTCAATGAACATACTACCAATAAGCCTGGAACTGGTCCTGATTGGCTATTTGATCTTGATAGCTTTACATCTGCATTTAATCTTGTGAAAGAGTTTATTCCAGAGTCACAGTCAACTACCACAGACTCCTCCCAGTCCACAAGGGAAGAAGACTTTCGTGTTAAACTGCCAATAGCTTCAAGACAAATCTTGGCAGAATCCACTTCAGCACATAATGATGTTTCTCAGTCTGAGACAGTGAACACATCTCATGATGTCCCTTTAAGTGACTCTACTTCAGTTTCAATGAGTCAAGAAGAAGATGTGAGTCCATCAGTTGAAACAAACACTTTGGGAACTTCTTCTCACAAAGAAAGTCATCCCATCACAGTCCAATCTCAGAAACCACAAGATCTGCCATAAATCCAGCTTGAGGTAGTACTTCCTAACCTTGAGTCAAGCAATCTGGATCTAGCTTCTCAGCTGGATGTGATTCCTAGAACTCGCATCCATAACACCCACCCAGTTGAGAACATTATTGGTAATGTTAAAAAAGGAGTAAGAACAAGAAGCTCTATGCATGAAGCACACATATGCTTGTTTTCTTGCTTTCTATCCCAAGTAGAACCAAAGAAAATTGCTGAAGCATTGAAAGACAACAGTTGGGTAGAGGCCATGCAAGAGGAGCTTCTTCAATTTGAAAGGCAAGGTGTTTGGAAGATTTGCCCTTTACCTAAGGGTAAGTATCCCATTGGAACAAAATGGGTGTTCAGAAATAAGAAGGATAACAAGGGAGTGGTCATCAAGAACAGTTGCAATAATTGAAGCAATCAGAATATTTTTAACCTTTGCAGCTGCCAAAAACTTCAATGTTTTTCAAATGGATGTGAAAAGTGCCTTCTTGTATGGAAGGATTGATGAGGAGGTGTATGTGTGTCAGCCTCCTGGTTTCGAAGATCCAAAGTTTCCAGATCATGTATGTAAGCTTAATAAAGCTCTTTATGGGCTGCATCAAGCTCCCAGAAAGTGGTATGAAACCTTATCTTCTTTTCTGTTGACTAACAATTTCAAGAGAGGAACAATAGACAAAACTCTCTTCTTCAAGAAGTCAAATCAACATATCATGCTAGTACAGATCTATGTTGATGACATTATCTTTGGTTCTACTAATGAATCTCTCTGCAAGGACTTTGAATCATTGATGAAATCCAAGTTTGAAATAAGTTTAATGGGAGAACTCACTTTCTTTCTTGGATTGCAGGTGAAACAAACTCCCACATGGATTTTTATTAGTCAATCAAAGTATGTTAAAGATATTCTTGAAAGATTCAAGCTTATTGATTGCAAAGCTTTGGGAACTCCAATGTCAAAGACAACATCTCTTAGCCCTGATCTTGAGGGGGAGGATGTTGATCAAAACCAATACAGAGCAATGATTAGTTCCTTAATGTATCTCACAGCAAGCAGGCCTGATATAATGTTTGCAACTTGCTTGTGTACAAGATTTCAGGCCAATCCCAAGGTCTCACACATGCTTGCTGTGAAGATAATTTTTCAGATACCTCAAAGGAGCACCTGGTCTAGGATTGTGGTATCCTAGAAATGAAGATTTTCAGTTTATGGATTATACTGACAGTGATTATGGAGGCTGCAACATTAGCAAGAAATCCACATCAGGAGGATGTCAATTTCTTGGATCCAGAATTGTGTCTTGGCAATGCTAGAAACAGTCATGTGTTTCTCCCTCTGCTACAGAGGCAGAATACATAGCTACCTCTAGCTGCTGTGCACAAGTCATTTGGATTCAAAATCAGATGAAGGATTATGGAGTAGAGCTATTCAACACTCCCATACAAATAGACAATTCCAGTGCAATCTCCATGACCAATAATCCTGTCAAGCATTCCAAGACCAAGCACATTGATATCAGATATCATTTCATCAGAGATTGTGTAGAAAAGAAGTTGATTCATCTAGTCAAAGTTGATACAGAACACAATCTGGCTGATCTCTTCACCAAAGCATTTGATGAAGGAAGATTCAGGTACTTAATAACAGCCATTGGCATGATTAACTTTGAATAAATGAATAAAGGAATGAATAATTCTTCGGAAGATAAACTTAAATTATCTTTGATGAGTAATTACTCCTTAGAAGATAGTTTAAGTCTTCGGAAGCATTCTTCACTCCTAATGTCGGAAAGAAATCACACTTCAGAAGATAAATTCCCTCCTGAAGTATTATCCTTCTGATACATTATTCCTTCGGAAGCTCAATCTTCTGAACTTACTTTTCAGAAGAAGATGTCTTCCGAAGAACAATACTTCTGATGAACTTATCTAAGTCTTCAGAAGATACACTTCCGATGCTACACTTGTTCGCAGACCAGATGAAACAAAAGTACCCACACCTGTTCGCAGACCAGATGAAACAAAAGTACCCACACCTGTTCGCAGAACAGACAAACACTGACAACACGAGTTGAATTTCGGGACGAAATTCTTTCTAACGAGGGGAGGATGTGACACCCCGTAAATTCCAGGTCAGCTTGTTATTTATTTAAATGTTTATTTAAATGCTTTATGTACACGTGGCACTAGAATTAGTTTAATTTGGTGTGACACGTGGCACGACAGTACAAACACTAGCACATGACTAGATAACTCGATGATTATCGACAAACAGCACACACGTGTCAAAACACACGAACGTTGGTGAACGTCAAGCACACTGTGTAGCACAACACTCGAAACTTCACGAAACACTCGCACATTGAACATGGAAGTTCAATCGAGACCAAACGACGCTCGAATGATGTTCTACAGTCGAGAAACGGGCGAGAAGGGGCCCATAACAACAAAATAGGCTTATTGGACCTGACATATGGGCCAGGCGGTACGCCTGACCCGAAACTCCCACATCTGGCGATGCACGCGGATGAGGAAGATGGCGCCTCATCCGGTGCACCCGCGCGTAACGACAGAGCCACACCCCCCCACGCCAGGCGATAAGCCTGACACCTGGATTCGCAAATTTTCTTTTTAAACTTCCAAGATCATCATTTCACCTATCTTAATCATTTTAAACACTCTTACATGCCATTAATCCGGCTTATCTCGATCAGAACTCCATACTATCACCATTTTCACTCAAGAACTTCCATTGTTGAAGCTCATCTTGAAGGTTTGAAGCTCATCTTGTAGGATTGAAGACCCAAGAAGTCAAGAGAAGCACACAACCTCTTCTTGCACCTGTCGTGGGCTGTTCCAGAAGCATTAAGAGGTGTTCTTGTCATCATCTCCACGATCTAGAAGCATTGAAAGGTAGCTCTATGCTTAAAACTCACTCTCACATCGTTTACACACACATGCAATGGGTAAAACCCACATGCAAGCACTCATGGTCCACATGCACGAGATTAAGATCTGGGTTTGATGATTTAAATGCATTTCTTGATGATCTAAGATGAATATATGATGTTTTATGATGATCTAAAGTGATGGGTATGAACCTCTATGTTTAAAATGATGATTGTGATGACATTGATGCATGCATGCATGATCTAGAGCACTTTGGATGATCTTGAATGATAATATATGATTCTTGATGTTATTAGTGACGATCTACATGTTTAAATATTGTTAAAATGATTAAAATATGAGTTTATGATGAACTTGCTATTATTAGTAACTTTTGAGTTACAAGATGATGATTTGGTGAAAATGATGAGCATGCATGTAGCTAGAAATGTTATTTGAATGTACATAGGGTGATATTGATGTTTAGAATATGATTTAGAAGTTGATTATGTTCGTATTGACATAGTTACTATATTTAGTAACTTTTATTGATGAAATATTGATAAATGATGATTTGGATCATGTTAGTATGTTTAGAATGATGCTAGATGGCATATTAGGATGATTGATGGCATGAGAATTGGTTTAGAAATGTTAAGATGGTCATTTTTATGCAAAAACTACAAAGTTACTATTTTTAGTAACTTTATTTTTACAAAAACCGATTTGCAAACATGTTGTGTGATTCGAGCATGCTAGATGACTTATTATGTTGTAATATGATGAGTAGATGCTAAGTTAGATGGTTTCCGATGTCACATATGCTAAAAATGGAAACTTTCCATTTTAGGAAACTTTTGTGTGCTAACATGTTGTAAACGACTTATGTGAATCCGTATGATGATGTGCTATGTGTTAACATGATCACGTAGGACTAATGAGCATGCTAGAACTCTAAAACCGTTATGCTTTGTGAACTTTCCATAAATGGAAACTTACTATCAATAGTAAGTTGTCCTTAGACGCGACTTGCACGTTTTGCACATGACGAGCACTTACACAGTTGCTACACGATTCACAACCGTCACACGTTTCACCAACGGGTCGTTGACTTGACACGGTCAACTTTGGTCAAACATGATCAAACACGGTCAATGTGGACCAACACGAGCAAACACGGTCATTGTGGACCGACACGGACAAACATGAACAACCGAGGGTTGTTGAGCACAAGCACGAGCACTAACACGAACACAGTCGTTACACGAACTCACGTGCGATATACGATATAGGTCGCCGGTGACCGACGCACAGCTTATGCAGGAGCTTACGCTTGATCTCTACTTTCTTTACTAAGGTGAGTTTACGGCCCCTCCTTACTATTTTAAACGCTTTCAAATAGGGGGAGAATACTAGTTGAATCGATTCAAACATTATTACTATTACAAACATTTTTGTGTATGCTGGTTTATTAGACAAACATTAAGTGTTGAACTCGTAACAAGTCCTCACAAAGTCTTACCGTTAATGTACGAACAACGTGGTAGATTTGGATGGATCCATTAGGGAATGACTAACCCCACGGGGCACCATGTTGACTGGATGTCATAACCCGTGCAAACTCTGACCTAACTTACTATGTGTACGAGACACAGTGGAGGCAAGGACAAACAAGTCTAGTTCGGTAGTGACGCACTGACACTTGGAGCCTAGGGCTCGGTACTAACATTTGATAAACAACATGACGCACTTTTATTACTATATGTATATCAAAACCTGTGAACTCACCAACCATTGTGTTGACACTTTTTCTAAACTTGTATTTTCAGGTAACTAGCAAGCTATGGATAGCAGGAATGCACACGTTAAGAGACGAGCATTAGGATCCGCATGCATTCCAGTCATATTATTTGAAAACAATTTTATTTATATTATGTATTGATACAATGTTTTGAACTGACAATTTCTGATTCCGCAGCAATTGTTAAACTCATTATATTTCCCGCTGCACGTTATGATAACTATGTTTTTCCGCTGCAAACAATTTGTTAAGTGTATGTGTCAAACATTGGATTTGTAAACGCATATAGAGATGTCCTATATGACCTTGAGCTGTGATTCTGGCCACGTCACACCCACGTGGACTGACACTACGAGTGGGAATTTGGGGGTGTGACAGACTGGTATCAGAGCCTTGGTTATAGAGAACTAGGTTTGCATGTAGTAAACTTAGACTATAGCCATTGCTCAACTTTAGACACTACACATAGAACTGGCACATTGATGATATTATTGCTTGTGTTAAACTGTTGTTTACTAACTTGTGATTTACAGGAATGGCCAACAACAAAGACACCAGCAGGAACCCGGGCAGGCGCCCGGCGACCGACGACTTGACTGCGGAGAGTCGACGACGAGTCGACGATATCGTAGCACAGGTCGACGCAGAGATGGACAGACGAGCTCGACACGCAGCACGAGCTCGACATTGGGGATGGCTTCCCACGATGATACAGGAGTGGATTATCGGGGAGAGGGTACCTCTGTATCGTTATCCTGGCGATACATCCACGGGCCATCGATTACCGCCGCTCGGGGTGCCATTGGAGCAGGCCTTCGCGGCTCATGTGGCGTGCACACGGCGTGAGATCTGGAGGAACGGGGAGCTATCGGACGAGGTCCACGTTCTTCGAGAGAAGAACGACCGCCTTGAAAGGCATAATGACAGGTTAGAAGCGCAAGTGGAGACCTTACGTCTCCAGGTGTCCCCGCTGATGAGTCAGCACGGAAAAATGGTGGATGTCCTGCAGGAGCATGACGGACGCATCACGGATAATAGGGTCGCCAACGAGGAGACTCAGGCGATGGTTCAAGCTAGCGAGGCCATGCTTAACGCGTGGGCCGAGCAGTTCATAGTTGAGCCACCACCCGAGGACGAACCGCAGTTCGAGGCTGAGGATCTAGACGAAGGAGATTTTGACGAGGATCCTAACGAGGATCCAGAGGAGGATGATGCTGATGGAGATTCTGATAGTGACATATCACATGTCACCATAGATACGGACTAGTTGTACTGTTTATTTTATGTTATGTTTTCTTTTATGTTGCCTAAACGAGCGGGATGTGCTCGTACAAACTTATGTTACTATTATCTTTTGAAAAATCATTGTACTTCAAAGCTTATATTAATGAGAATGGTATTTTGATTTATTTATCGCATGATCTGACTATGGTTGATTTCTGACATGACATCTAACATAACATTTGATATGACATCTGACATGACATTGGCTAACCCTCTAACATGTGCTAACTAATACTCTACCCCTTATGTATTGAAAAATACATGGCGGGAAGAGGACCGTACGCGCGCCCTGCTAGGCGAACACTGGATGCCGCTGTTATCAAAATGATGGTTGATCGACGGGTCAACAAGGCGATTGCCGACTATGAAGCAAGTCGCCAACATAGCGACACTAGTGGAAACAACAACGGTACTAACAATTTGCCTAACGTGACTAACATAGAGTAGCTAACACGATACTGGTTTCTGACAAACAAACGACAGCAATGGGAAGGGATGTTCCTTCAAGTCTATCCTGAACTGCCACCCGCACAAGTTCAAGGGCACCGAAGGAGCAGTCGGAATGCTCCGCTGGATGGAGAAAGTGGAGTCTGTGTTCGCCATGTGCGACTGTGCTGAAGAGAACCGGGTGAAATTCGCAACCGGTACACTGGAGGGACCGGCCCTCACATGGTTGAATACCCATGTTCAAACTTTGGGGTTGGACGGTGCCAACTCTATGAGCTGGACTGATTTCACTCGACTACTGCAAGAGGAATATTGTCCTCATGATGAGATTAGGAAGCTAGAGGCTGAATTTTGGGTCCTCAAGATGGTAGGCTCTGAGATCGAGCCTAAAACAGTTGCATAGTATTCTCACCCCAAAGTTCAGTAAAACAGTGTAAGAGTAAAAGTGGGGCTGTAAACTCACCTGAGTTTAGCAGAGTGTTCGTTCAAGAACTGTGTAGCTCGTCGGCTAGTAGTTACCTATATCACATAGGTGTTATGAGTTTGTGTTTACATACACGTGGGTCTCACAGGACCGTGTTAGTGTTTAACAACTCCTAGTTGTTGTGTGGGTCGTGTTGACCGTGTTGAACGTGCTTGACCTAGCGACCCGTTGGTGACGGTTTTGATCAAGTGTTCGTGTAACGTGCGGTTTAGTGTCGTGTGAAGTGTACGGATACCAAAGTCACTTTCGTGAGGAAACTTACTATTTATAGTAAGTTTCTATTTCAGGAAAGTTTCCAAATTAGGCAAGTCATGCAATAAATCATAATCCGATTATTCTAACATGCATATTTATCCTAAGTGAGCATGTTATCACGAAGCACATAGTTACACATAGTCGGTTTAGCATGGTTTGCGCGTAAAAGTTTCTATAATTAGAAAGTTACTAAGATAAGCATATGTCACAAAGTTTAGATGCAAGTCTCCTCATAATATCATCATCCTAGTTCTAAATAGGCATTTAATCATAACCGTTATGACTAGCATGCTCCTATTTGCCAACTTGTAAAATAAAGTTACTATTTATAGTAACTCTTGACAAACGCACACATATCATTCAATTAAGTCATAAAATTACCAATTTTCATCATAACTAATGTAACTAAGCATGTTAAACATACAACATTTAACAAATTCATCATTACTAGCAACATTGTAGCAAAAAGTTTCTATATTTAGAAATATTCACAAAATCATGCCTTTGGCTATTCTAATCATCCTAATGCATCAATAACCATTATATTAACTTCTAAGCATCATTTTAAACATAACTTATAGGTATAAACATACAAATGTGGCCATATCATCAAGAATACATACTTTGTAACATTAAAGTTACTATATTTAGCAATAATCCCCAAATGGCCATTTCTTGACATAATCATTCATTCTAACCATGTATAATATCTCAAATATCATTTGTAACAACATTTCAATATCAATAATCACGCCAATAAACTTAGATCATACATGCATGTAGTCAAAAGTGCCTATTTCATGGTAAAATCAACAAATCATTATCATATTACATAAAAATCACCATGGATCATCTAAATAACATCAAATCAGTAACAACATCACCAAATAATTGACTCATTCACATCCAGATCATGAATGTTTGGAATCCATATTATGCAAGGAGACATTGCTTTTGCTAATTCGAATTGAAGGGTGATATAAAGTCGGTCTTCATCTTCAGGCATAACATCAAAATTTCGTGGGTTGAGTGATGCTAGTGATGCATGTGGCCAAAATGGCTTGCATGTGTGCTTAGAGATGATTTTAAGCAAGATTGAACACAAATACTACCTCACAAAGCTCTGGAATCAACAAAATAGAACTTGTGCAGCTCTGGAGTAGCTCTAGAAAGCTGAGAATCATTCCAATGCAGAGAAGGAAGATGCTATGACGTTCTTGGAGCTTCCACAACTCTTCAACCTTCAACAATGGCCTTCAAAAGAGCTCTAGATGGCTTCCTCTGATGAGAATTGGTTGTAACAAAAGGTTCTTGGTCGAGAAAGGGATTTTCAGTCGAGAGAAATAAAGTAGGAGTGCCAGAAATAATTTCATCTTGGATTAATAAAGATTTTACGTGTAGGGGTCGTCGCGTACCGCGACGAATGGTCAAAAAGCAGCTCCGCGTAGCGCGGCGATTAAAATAATCATTCGGTTCCCGAAACACGCCGCGTATCGCGATGGTGGAAGGTGATCGGTCGTCGCGTACCGCGATGGATTTCGGAGAATTCAAATTCTCCCGCCTAGGCTTCGCGTACCGCGAAGGCCCAATTGGGTGCCCATCGCGTACCGCGATGGGTCTCGGCTGAGCCCAATAAGCCCAATTTCATAGTTTGAACCGATTTTTGCGAATTTCTCGATTACGATCATTGTTTCTCGACATGTGAGCATTGTTCTACATAACTTAGGTTCCCTAGAACCTAATGTGCAGTGAAAGTGTACTGTGGTTTGATCCGTTCACCAACGTTCGTTATTCAAGACACGTGCGAGTGTTGTGCGATAATTCCTCGAATTATCGGTGTGTTTGGACTGTCGTGTCACGTGTCACACTAAATACAATTATTCTAGTGCCACGTATGAAATAATAATACACATTATTATTAAAAATAAAATGAATGCTGACCTGGAATTTGCGAGGTGTCACAGAGTGTCTTAGCCTGTTAAGACACTCTACATACTAGAATAAGTTTTACTTTATGTATTGTCTAGTATACCCAACTTGTATTCCTAAGAGTAAACGGTTGTAGCCTTGGCTATATAACCTCTCACTGTAAACTTATATGTGGGTGCTTCTATGCTTACATTTGTAACACTTTGAGAGAAATATATCTTTGAGCTTGAATTTGTTCTTGTGTTCTTACTGTCATTCAAATATTATTAACTTACCATTGAGTGTTTGAGATAACCTTCTAACAGACGTTCCGCATCTGTTAGATTGTATTAGAGAAATACTTGTGAAGTGTTGTTTAGATTAAACAACCCGATCCAACAACTAGACAATACATAAAGTAAAGCTTATTCTATTATCTAAAGTGTCTTAACAGGCTAAGACACTTAATTACAATCATTACTAATATAGACATTGACTTTATAAAGACTAGCTAAATACAAAAGGCATTTAATGTTGTTGATCTTCAAGGCTTCAGATGATTTTTTGCATTTAATGCAGCTGAGGAGAAGTAGGGTGTTGTGTCTGACTCTCGGTATGTTATCTTTGTTGTAGTCAGACCAGCATGTCTTTTGTCAGCTCCTTTTGTACGGTAATCAGCTACAGTATTTGTCAGAGCATATTCTTCAGAAGTCTTTGTCTTTTGGAAAGATGCTAAGGAGAATCTTCGGAAGCCTTTGTTCTTCAGAAGCTTTAATGTCTTTGGAAGCTCTGAAGCTTTGAACCTGTTAAGTGTTGGCCTTCTGAAGTAGTTTGTCTTGTACATCCTTCAGTAGGAGTGAGTTACCCGAGTAACTCCTTCCTTTCGAAGGCTGTTTATCTCTGTAGAGTCTGGTAGTTGGACAAAATTGAAGTTTAGTGGGCATCAGCCTTTATTAGTCTTTACAACATAATATTCTAAAATAATAATAATAATAATAATAATAATAATAATAATAATAATAAAAGAAACTGTTACTCGTCTTAATACGAACTCATATACCTCCATAAACATAAAAAAATCTTGATAATTCGTAGCGAAAATTGCAGCGAAACATAAGAAAATATTAATAGAAAGTTAAAAGTAAAATGAAAAAAGGTTTTTGGCTAAAAAAGTGAACACGTGAGTCATGAGGTAAAGTGCACGACCTATATTTTATGGATTAGTTATTTACGTACACAATTTTATTATTTTGACACATTACTGATCATACAAGTCTTCTATAGTCATATACGAGGTGCATAGCCTCTCTTACAAGTTACGTCCAAATGTCCAATGATTTGATAATAATTGGTCATTGTGACAACTGTAATTGAGCAGAGCTCAAGCTTGAGACTTTTCGATCCGAGCCGAGCCATCATTATTTTACAGACTATATTGTTATTTTCGTCGTTTTAATATGATTACTCTTGTCATTTTAGTACAAAATTTTAAATTTTCTTATTTCCTACCTAATGATTCACATATTATTGTCACTTTTATTCCCGTAGTTTTGTGTTTTTAACGTTGTTGTCAAAATTCTAAATTCATTAAACTTAATGACGATAAAAGAAAAACGATAAAGACAAAAATTAGTTAAACTAAAATTTTTGGACTATGACAAAAGTAAACAAACCATATGAACAAAAATGACAATTTACTTTATTTTTTAAATATAAATATTTTGTAATATACACATATATTTATTTTCATTTATAGTAACTATATATTTTATTAAAACTCACGAAATGAATAGTAAATTTATATATATTATATTAAATAGTAAAAATAAATAGTATATATGTGTGTATATTTATTGAATATTATATATTATATATATATATATAAAGAGTGTGGTCCTTTCAATTTTGGTTAAATTAAATTTTGGTTTTATTAAATTTGAGAGGTTTGTTTAAAAATTTAGTTTTTTTTGTTTTAATTCAACCGATTGGTTGCTGCTGAAATATTTTGTAAGTAATTTTTTCTATTATTTATGTACGTCGCAACGCGAGGGCTGAAAGAACCTAGTTGTCACTAAATTTCAAAGAATAATACAAAGTTTTATTTATATAAAATTCACAATAAAATGGTAGAGAAATCTAAATAAGATCAATCTAGTTTTTTTCCCATTACATCCCATCATGTTATGTTATAACAGGACAAAATAAAGAAAATAAAAAATGATATTAGACTCCCCACAGCGCCCACCCCGCCCTGCCAGCGGCCTCCTCCCCCGCCGCAAGGTCCAGCGGGAACACCGCCCCGTAGGCCAACGGTGCCCGCCCAAGTCCCTCGCACGGCCCCCGCTCCCCGCTTGAAACGGTGGGTTGTGATTGGCCCAATGATTCTAGCCGCTTGAAATGGTGGGTTGTGTGGGGAAGGATTTTCAGTGGGGTGACCATTGTGGGTGTTTAAGGTTTTCAGTGGGGTGATGACGTGGCAGGAAATTTCAGTGGGGAAGGATTTTCAGTGGGGTGACCGCTGTGGATAGTCTTACTAAATAAACTTATTATCTATGTTTTTGCGTAATTGAATACAAATAAATGACTGAATATATCACATAAACATCTTTTATATCTTTAGTTTTTTCGTGAAATTAACAAGTCTAATATTAATATTGACTATTTAGTTTATCTTATCTGTTATACATTATGTTAACATATATCTTCTCGTTTATGCAACTTTTTGTTAAAAGTGTTATATTGTTAAATACAACTTTTGTTAACATGCTTTGAAAGAAGTTAAAAGAAGCAAGCTTACATGTAGATGTATTTATTTCGAAGAGTTGCAAATTTATTAAAAAATTACAACTTATGTTAGAAATGTTGCATTGTTAAAAGTTAAAAAACAGCATTTGTTAAAAAGATTGTATCAAAAAAAGTTAAAAGGCTAAAATTGTAACAAATGGGTTCACGTTTTATTATAAAACAAAAATAAAATAAAAATAATAACGATTCTCTCGTTATTAGTAAGAAATAATCTAATACATTACCGGTTACAAGACTAAAATAAAAGAATATAAATTACTAATTTATATAATAAACTTGTTTTGATCCATGTCTTTGTTAGGTACTCCAAATAACCTCTTTGATTAGAAAATGATTAAAGTTGAGTCTTCAATCAAGCATCTTGACGAGTCGGTAACAAATGTTTCAGGAATACTTTTGCAAGCTTTTAACCACTTATGTCTTCCACCTATTCTTTACTGACATAAAATAAACATGTTGATGATTATGGTTGAGACACGTATTCAATACGCTTCCCTTAAAACAAATTTCGCGCATCTTCTCAAGACGAACACGTCTGTCTCTCAGGGTACAACAACCGAAATAGTTTGTGTACTGTCGGGATTAACCTAGCACCTGAAAAAGATATCTTAAACAAGAGCTTGAAAATTTAAGAGAGTTGAAAATTTTTCAAAGTTTGTGTGAGATGGTATGTAGTATTCTTTTCAACAAAAAACAAGACACCAATAGTCTTGTATTTATACTACAAGATGATGATTCCAAGAGTCTTGACATAATACATATAATCAATACATGTAATTTGAAGAGTCTTGATTTAATTAAGTAATATGAATAGTCTTGATTTTAATTCATATTAAATTTGATAATTAGTCAAGTAATTTAAATTTATAACAAAAACTTACACGCATATGAAGTTATTTTTTGAGCATCACTCCTAAGGATTACTCTTTTTTTTATATGTATATAACCATATAATTAATGAAAAAAAGTGTAAAAACTTTTAGCTCAAACAAAGATAACATAATAAATTAAAAGGAAATAAATTGGTTGGAAATAAACAAAATATGGCTTACACGCATAGATCTCTTGTTGAAAAAGAAGACAAAAAACAAAGCGTTCGGAAAAAAATGAATTGGAAAAGTGAGATTCATATGCTAACTAAATGTTCTACCACTACGCAAAATCAATGTTTGACTTCCTATTTATAATTATAATCAACCTATAAATTAAAAATCAACTAAGAAAAAATAGGTCAATACTCAAAATTATAGAATCAAATCTACTACTCAAGCAAGGACGAGCGTCAGCCACATACAATTTCTTTGAGCCTTAAACCTTTACGAAAAATGGTGCATTGTCTAAAATAAAGTTATATTAATTCTAATACAACTTCATCTAACGTAACTTTTGATAAAAGGTTGTTTTAGACATAATGCAACATTTTTAAAGAGTCTTAATGCAATATTTTAGTTGCGTTACATTAGTTATATTTTGTTATTTTGAGCTATATATAACACAAAAGTCAAAGCTTTAAAATCTCCAACTATGGCTTTGACCTTTAGTCAGTTTGACACAAATAAAATGCCAGTACTCTTGGCATTTCCAACATATTTAAACGCTTGTTCTAGCTATTTCCCTTCCATCAACGACATTTGAGTTCTATGTTTGAAGCATTGAGAACATCGATATCAATTTCATTAGGTGCTACCCATGATCTAAAATGTGTGACTTCCGACTACACACACCTTTACGTGGTTTTGTTTGATGAAAACTCTTTTGTAAGCTTACCGTAAGCTTATGATCTCATCTGCTGATTTAAATTAGTTGCATAACTTAAGTTATCTAATAATAATAATAACAATAATAGTAGTAGTAATAATAATAGCATTAGTAGTAATAATTGTTATTGTTATAAACTTGTAGTATGTTTTAACAAAAGCAACCGACAGCTTAAAACATAGATTATTGTATCCTTCTTTATTCATATGGATATGCCTTTATAAGGGCATAACCATCATCACCTTTTATTTTAAGAATAAAATTTTTGGTTTATCGTACGGGCATGTATTTTGGCCATCCTCAATTGACTTTTATATATATATATATAAAAGGGATCATATAATAACCCTCATTAATTGAGGTAACCCATTAACCCTGGCAAAAAACGCTCAAATCGCAAAAAAAATTTTCATGGTTTTTTTATGCAAAAATAGGGGGGACTCCTTTTTTAATCGTTCGCTAATAAATAAATGTTCGCAGTGTAACGCAAACTTACATTTCGTTTAACTTTTTAACGCTTGTGAATTAGCGAACGCTTAAAAAAGGAGCCCCCCTATTTTTGCATTAAAAAAACCATGAAAAATTTTTTTTGCGATTTGAGCGTTTTTTGCCAGGGTTAATGGGTTACCTCAATTAAGGTGGGTTATTATTCACTCCTTACCCTATATATATATAGGGGAAGGATCAAATGTTAACCCTTCCTTATTGCGATAACCGTATAACCCTAGCATTTTTTGCGTTTTTTGCCCGAATCGTTTTTTTTCATGGTCTTTATTATACATAAATAGGGGGTTTCCTTCTTGTGTTTTTGCTAATTCATCACCGTTTAGAAGTTATTTACAACCGTAAGTAACTGTAATGACTTACAGTTACTTACATTACGTATCTGATGGAAGTGTGATGTAAGTAACTGTAAGTCGTTACAGTTACTTACGGTTGTAAATAACTTCTAAACGGTAATGAATTAGCAAAAACACAAGAAGGAAACCCCCCTATTTATCTATAATAAAGACCATGAAAAAAAGAAAAAAAAGATTCGGGCAAAAAACGCGAAAAAATGCTAGGGTTATACGGTTATCGCAATAAGGAAGGGTTAACAAATGAACCATCCCCTATATATATATATATATATATATATATATATATATATATATATATATATATATATATATATATATAAGGGATGGTTCGAATGTTAACCCTTCCTTATTTCGTTAACCGAATAACTATATCTTATTACTTCGGGGCCTACATTAAATTAAATATAAAGATTTAGGTTTTTTCTTCTTTTTTATTAATGTAAGTGAGCCATACATTAATTAAAAAAAAAACATACACATTTAAATTTACTTTAATGAGGGCCCCAAATTAATAAGATGTAGTTATTCGGTTAACGCAATAAGGAAGTGTTAACATTTAAGGATCGATTGTTAACTTACCTCAATTGCGGTAACCGTTAACTTTGACACCCAATTCTTTGGTTTTTTTCATGACTTTTATTTTACAAATATATGAGATGTTCTTTTTTGTGTTCTGGTTAATTTACAAGCGTTTAAAATTTAAAACGAGTGTAAGTTTGCGTTACACTGCAAATATTTATTTATTGTTCCGATACTTACACTTACGTAAGACCCTAAACGATGATTAATTTGCACAAACACATAAAATAACACATTCTCGTACATGTATAATACAAATCATAAAAAAACCAAAAATTTGCCTTATTGTTGTCAGAGTTAATCGAGTTTCCCCCATTAAGGTGGGTTCTTGTTTGAACCCAAGCATATATATATAGGGAATAGATAATTTGAAAACCACTTCTTAGTGCGAAAACCGTGAAAACCATGTAAAAATCATGTAAAAAAACGTTTTTTTTTTAAATTTTTTACAGGTTTGTAACGCTATTGGGCACATTTTTATTAAAAAAATAAAAAAAGCGCCGACCATATATTTTAAAAAAAATATTTTATAAAACCATGTAAAACATATGGAACAAAACTAAAAAAATTTCGTCAGATCTGACGAAGAGTTACGTATGTTTTACATGGTTTTATAAAAAAAAAATTAAAAATATATGGTCGGCGCTTTTTTGATTTTTTTTATAAAAATGTGCCCAATAGTGTTACAAATCTGTAAAAAAAATTTCAAAAAAAAAAACGTTTTTCTTACATGATTTTTACATGGTTTTCACGGTTTTCGCACTAAGAAGTGATTTTCAAATTATATATTCCCTATATATATATAGGGTGAGGTTATAGTAAAAAAAGGTTAAATTGGTGAGAAATGTGAGAAAAATTATGAGACATTAGATCTATAATTTAATGGTTGAAATCAAAGTTGTATTAAAAAAATTAGTGAAAGTGTCTTTTAGTCATAAACACATTTGTTAACTTTTTATCATGGTCCACCATTCTTTTAAATGGTCATAACGTTTATATACAATATTTTTTTTAAAAAAACTACACCAAAAAAACGACCATTTTTTAATCCTTAAAACGAGTATAGTATTATTAAGTAAAAAATTAGATTTTTCTTCACATTTTATATTTGTAATGCGTCATTATGTCTTTTTATCTGATATTGTGTCTTTTTGTTTGTCATTGTTTCTTTTTGTTCGTTATTGTGTCTTACTATTTTTTTTTATAAAATGATGAGCTTTAAAAATATAATGGCAAAATAACACAATCACGTACTTTTTATATATAAATCATAATGATAAAACAACAACAAAATAATCTAATACATAAAAAACAATAATAATATATAATCAAATTGCCAAAAACATAAAACACAATAATGAATACATATGACACAATAACATAAATATGTATTAATAAAATAAGAAGTTTTGAAAAATAAAATATTGAAATAATATAATTATGTACTTCTAATATGGAAAACATAAAAAAACAAATAATAAATTTATTTAATATATATATAAAACAATAACAAAAAAACATGAAATAAGTTAAAATGTATAATACAATGATAAATACATATAACACAATGACCTGAACGTAAAACACAATGCAAAGTATATTACACAATGACCTAAACGTAAAACACAATTAGCTGAATGTAAAACACAATAATGAGTATATTACGTAGTCAGTTGAACGTAAAACACAATTACGAGTATATTACACAATGACCTGAACGTAAAACACAACGACGAGTATATTAAACAATGACCAGAACACAATGATGTGTATATTACACGATGAGAGGGCCCGAGTCCCGGGAGTCCTCTCGGTTGGCAAAACATCAAACCCATAGTCCTTAAACAATAATTACATTACTATAATAGCTGAATTTAAGGTGATGACATAAAATAATGTACACATACTAAACAAACGTTAGCACATAACCCACACTTCTAACAGATCTATAATATAGCCAGTCTATGCCAGGGTAGTCCTCAAGGTATGCCACGAGCCATCCTGCTATTATTTCTCAAACTATTCAACCTGATATGCATGTAAAACAAGTCAGATATATGCTGGTGAGTTCTAAGTTAAATTTTTTAAAAACTTTTATTCATTCAAATCGTCACATAACGTAATTCAAATACATAACATACATGTCATCATAAAGTAAATATATTTCATACACATCAATCATATTGTGCCTAAAATTTAGCCTCAACTGCTGACCCGAAGTCAACATGCTTGTGCAGCTCATGCATGTATAAGACTTCCTCAACTTGTGACACACAGTCGACAGGCTTGTGTTTCCACAAGACTCTTTAACTATCAACCGAAGTTGACAGCTCATACCGGTACAAGACTTCTTTACATAACAATCATTCACATAACATCACTTTACATATCTCATTCATTCATACATAACATGGTTTAAAACATTTAAACCATCATAATCATAAACAGCAATCTGCATCACAGTGTTCAACTTTTGCCCAACCGCAGCCGCGACTTCAAAATCATATTCTCTGCTCGACCTTGACCGAGACTTTGAAAAATCATTTACTTCTCAACCGTAGTTGAGACTTAAAACATTCTTTACTTGACCACAGTCAGGTTAAATCATTTTCACAAAATAGTTTCATAACATGCATACCAGCCCAAAATGATAAAACATTTAAAATAGGGATACAAAGAACTCACCTGAGCTTAGTAAGACACAATCTGATAACTTTCTTCCTTTCCTTACTTTCTCACGTTCAGAATGATATCCTATTAATATGGATATATTATCATGATGATAACCTTATAATGAAGATGCTCAGATTTACGATGACCGTTCGGAACTTCGGCCTGTCGTAACTTTCATTCGGAGTTTTATTTCGAAATTTCGCTTACACTCATTTTGATCATTTTTATCTCTGCATTCTTGTTATGCTTAAAGATTATTTATTTGCTTGGCTTAGATAAGTGTATTCTCTTATTTAATTAGTTCGTTCTAGGTTTTTGCTAAACTTACTGTATAATAACATTGGTTTAAGGCAATCGGAAGCACATACATATTATATCCTCATAAAACTCAAGAAAATTTGATCATTATCTAGATGTAATTAGGGCTCCAACCGAATCAAGTTCATGTTCATCATACAAAACCAAAACTCTATCTAAACATGGTGTTGGTCTCTTTAATCAATCAAGACTAAACTAAAACGAGACGAGAATCATAAACAAATACCTTAACGAAGTGTGTAGTTAGTATTAATCAGTCCGATCGATTCTTCTTGATTCTTCTTTGCTCGCAAAATATAGAAGTCAGTCAGAGAGAACTCACAATTCTTGATTGTTTTTGAAGATCTGGAACTGGAACTTACCTTCACGAATTAACATCTAATACTGAAGTTGGTTAAAATGAAAATATCTGATTTCCAGAAACCTCATATTTGCTTGATATTCAAACATGAATTAATTTTGAAGTTACATATTGGCCCATTGCACTTTTGGATCCTATTTTTAAAACATCCTTCTATTTTGCTCACATATTTTTAATATTCATGAGCTTGTATCGTGTTCATATTTTATCGTATAACGGTCCCGCTTATATTAATTTGATCGTAATTACTTCGAGAACGTACATAAAAATTTCGAACCCAAACGGTCACAGAAATTTTGCTCGTTATTAATAAGCTTTATAACGTGTCCATACATTATCAGATATTTTTAACGTTTATATCCTTTTGATCGTAATTACTTTACGAACGTTTATATAAATTTTGGACATAAACGTTTACCGAAATTTCGTACGTTTATTATTAGGTTACAAAATTTTCGGTTGTTACACACAATGACCTGAATATAAAACAAAATAACGAGTATATTACACAATGACCCGTGTCACACCCCGACCGACGGCGGAATACGTCGGGGCGCGAGTTTGACTGCTCATTAGCTCATGGTGCTATATTGAAGTTTGAATAGTTAATACATCCATTTAATAATAATCGATCACTTCATTAAACAACATTCAAATAGTCATTACAATAATTCAAAATATACCAAACATTACATTGAAATGTCTACACAATTGTTTTAAAGTTTAAACTAGGTCACTAAGCCTATCTTATGTCTTCATCCAAATCTTTCTTAACCTGTCACACATGTAAAATAGATTTTATCAACTATTTGCATAGTTGGTGAGTTCACACACTAAGTTTAAATAACAAGCATAAAAAGGATGCAACTATAGCCTAACTAGAATATGTATCATAAGCATAACATGAATACAAGTTTGAATATATAGGATGAATGAATGAATAACAATAACTTGTGTCCAAACAAGTATCCTTACAACATGTTAATTCAAGTATGGTCATACCATAAATTAACAGTTATAATTCAACAAGTTTGCTAGGTGTATTTTTCACCTTTTTTTCACACAAAGGCAAAAGTCATTGCGAAGATGGTATCTAACACATCTTACGCTACTAAGTACTAACTTGCTTGACTGACCACACACATAGAATATCATATAGAATCAAGACATTGTATAAGCATAACCTCTAACACATATGACTAACGACGTCTAAAGCTTGCATCATAGATTGAATGAATAATATAATGAATAAAGTTTTGAATAAGACATGTGTAACATCCCAAAAAACAAAGAATGTAAAAGGTAGTGTGAAGAAAAACTCACTTATTTGAATGCTAGCTAGTTTCAAGTCCTTGATTAGTGAATGAGGAAGTAAGACTATCCACTTCTCTAAAGTTTTGAGTAATTAAGTCTTAGAATCCTAAATTTCAAAGTTCAAAGTTTTAAATCTGTGACATTCTAATGGAAGTTCTAAATGAATAAATCTGTGTTTTAGTAGATCATTTGGAATATTTTGTTAAATAAATACTCTCACAATATTGAATAATAAATAGAATATAAAATATTCTTTTATTTATTTAACAATATTTTTTTTATTGAATGAATAAAACAGAATGATATTTTGAGAATATTTATTTATTATTATAAATAAATATTCTCAATGATTGTATAGTAAATAAAACAGAATATTAAATATTTTATTTATTTATATTTTGTATTGAAAATCTAAGAATGATATTCCTTCCAATTAATCTTAAATGTTAATTGTCTTAGAATTAGGAATAATTATAATTTTATTTATTATGAGTAATCATTTCGAATAGTGTATATAGAGAATTTATAAACTAAAATAGTATTCAAGGATTGAATGAATGATTTATTTAATTGTGTACTAGAAAGTTATAATCATTATTTAGTTTATTAACGTTTTGTATGTATGTATTATTTATTTGTTTGTTTTTTATAAAAAAAATATTAGAAAATGAACTTTCTAAACTATATAAATAAAATAACTCAAATATTTTCCTAAAATTATTAAGAGTTTATCAGTTTATAATAATAAATTAAATAAATTTTAGGATTTTTTTTTAGAAATTTTTATATCAGAACAAAAAAATTTAGAAAACTCGCAAAATGTTGAAAATCAAGAAGAAAAAAACAACAGGGCCAAAAACGTTAGAAGCATGGGTTCGAGCCCACAACCTTCAAGTTCGGTTAACAAGCACAAACCGATTGTACTACGCCTCAGAGCGTTAATGTTTCCATTTCAGTCGTATAAATCATATAAGTTGCGAAATCCCCATTTTCAATAAGAACCCTAGAAAACTCCTCATCGAATTCATTCAAGATGATGAGTGTTAGTTCGAACATTTATGGGGCTTTCGTTACTAAGATCAAGACGAGCATATTGGTATAAATTATTACAAATTTGGATCTAAAATTGATGGACTTCGAATGCGAGGTGAGGCTCAGTCGTTCTTGGGTTGGAATTGTGCTCAAATGCGATTATCAGTGTTTGCTTCTTACCCGGACAGCTTCGTACATCCCAAAGGAATGAAATGTGATGTACTGATTCTGGTTTTATACGTTTTTGAGTTGAGTTCTATACTTGGTTCGAACGAATATATTTGGTATGGTGTTAACACGTAATTACTGCTTCAATCGAACTAATTGTTGATAGGGAACTCTTTACGCGCTCAAATCCTTTATAAAAAGGTCCTTGATTAGCTGGATTAAGCTGGGATTGATCGGATGTACATACGGGTTTGAAAACGGGTTCTGTGGGTATCCGATCTGGTGGACGGGTCAAAGGGGAGAGTTCTTTGGGGTTTTTGCAATCTTAGTCCCTCAACCTTCCTACTGATTTAAAGTTTGGCTTTAAACTTCCCTCTCTCAACTTAGGTTTATCAAATGGACCCTTTTAGTCCCCCAAGTTAATTAACCTAATATTTCTCAAAATCTATAAAACCTTTTAAAAATTTTAACAACTTAAGTTTTATAAATTTTATACTTTGTCATTCATTATTCTTTTTATTATTAAAATAAAATATCCTTTTCATTTTAATCATAACCCATATATAATTTTTTTATATATGTTTAAACTTATAACTTTTTAAGCTTTAAAAGAATCATTTTTTTTATAATTTTAAAATTTATAAAGACTCAAATAATATGTTGTTGAAGATTTTAAATAAATGATAATAAAAAGGATTTATTTATAATTGTAAAATAGTATAAATGTATAATAGCCCAAACATATATTATCGTCTCATGAAAATCAATTAAATCTTCAAATAACTCTTCCTTCACCTTAATTCTAAGTTAAAAAAAAAAAAACAATTCAACAAAATAAAGATTTTTTTTTTCATTTCAAAAATTAAATTCTAGGTATCTAGATTTCTTATACAAAAAAATTAATTAAACGGATTAGCTCCACCAAATTACATATATGTAATCATATCATTAATTTTAAATAGTATATTATGTATTTATTAAATTGAATAAAATAAGTACTATTTAGTAGAAGGAAATGTAGATAATTAAAAGAGTTAAATGACAAAATGGTCTCCGTGTTTATATCAAAAATGTCATTTTAGTTCCTAAATAAAATTTGTTGCCATTTTAATCCTTGTTTTTTAATTTAGTTGCCGATATAGTCCTTTGTCTAAATTTTTGTTGTCATTTTAATCCTTGTGTTTGAAATTTAATTGCTAATATAGTCCATAAAATGGCAACTAGAAAGACTATATTGGCAACTAAATTAAAACACAAGGACTAAAATGGCAACAAATTTTATTTAGAGACTAAAATAACATTTTCGATATAAACACAGAGACTATTTTGGTATTTAACTCTAATTAAAATTTATAAAGTGTAATACTGTCATATAAATATTTAATACAAGAGAGACGCTAAATCAATTTTGAGGTGTATTAATAATATCATGTTATATGTCTTCACAAACCTTTATTTAATAGAATATCTGATATTTCTTTTAGCTATCTCATAATTTCACACCTAACATAGACAAAAAATAAATAAATAAAGGTTATTTTTGATACAATTTGGTTACGACTTACGTGATAACCTTGCGTCCGTCAATGTATCTTAAATAATTCGATAAAACTTCACATCGTAAGCGACAATTTAAGACCAATACGCATTTTGAAAATAATTTTACGTTGTTTTTTTATTTTTTATTTTAAATATAAACATAGCAATTTTGTTTTACTATATATCCATACACATCATACGTAGTTAGAAAATCTACACATACACATACATACATACATACATACATGTTATGTATGTATGTGTACATCTATGTATTCAATTGAGAACAAGAAGGTTTAAAGAATTAAAATTGTATCACTAATAACTTTTTTTTGGTGATCAATATTATAGTAAATATATATTAGTTAATTGTTATTTTGTCATCAAAATAAAAGTTTCTTTTTTGGTAACCAATATTATTAGGTAATCAATATATGTCGAGAAAAAAAATCAAATAATAAGGTATTTTTGCCTAAAAAATAAAAACTAATAGAATTTTGACATGTTACATGATAATTTAGATATAACATCTTTTTTTTTGTACTAGATTCTTTTTTGTACTGGATCTTTTTTTGTACTGTATTTTTTTTGGTTTTTTATACTGTATTTTTGTTTGTGTACTACATTTTTTTTTTTGCTAGGTTGTAATTTATTTTTGCGTACTAAATTTTTTGATATTTATACTCGATTTTTTTTTGTGTTAGATTTTGTTTTTTATACTTGAGTTTTATTTTTATTATTTTTAGCATGGCACATGTTAAACTTTTATTTTAAGCAAGCTGATCCAACCCATATATATATATATATATATATATATATATATAGGGAAGGGTATAAAAAATAACCCTCATCTTTTGCTACAACTACATAACCCATTTCAACCAATCATAAATTTACACATAAGCTTTTTATTAAAATATTAAAAAGGGCATCCTACTCATTTTACCTTTATAAGTTTTTCTCCCCATCTTTTTTAAACATTAATAACTTTTTTATAATATATTATTTTTTAAAAAAATTGCACCATTATATTCGTCTCATTTTTCTCTTTAATTCCGTTATAGTCTCGACTAATTATTTTTACTTTTTTTAGATGCCCTATATTTACATCATTGTAACGAGCTTAAATATAACAAATTTAATTGAAACTTTTTTAAAAATGATAAATTACAGTGATGTAATTTACATTGACGTAATTTATCGTGATGTAATTTACATTGACGTAAAATTTGGTTTCGGTTTTTTCGGTTAATTTGGTTCCTGTTCGGTTTTTTCGGTTAATTCGGTTTCGGTTCGGTTTTTTTTTGGCTTTTTGCTCATCCCTAATTTGTAACGAGCCTAAATACAACAAATTAGTTTGAATTGTTTTCGAACAATGATAAATTACATCACTATAATTATCATTGTTAGAGAAAAAAAAATCAAAATAATGTGTTATATTACATCACTGTAATTTATCATTGTAATTATCATTGTTAGAGAAAAAGTAAAATAATGTGTTATATTAATTACATCACTGTAATTTATCATTGTTAGAAAAAAATTTAAAATAATGTGTTATATTTATGCTCGTTATATCGATGTTAATAATGGGCAATGAGAAAAAAAATTAAAAAAACACTAGTCAACATTATAACGGGAATTAAATAGAAAATTACATCACTGTAAATAATGTGTTACGTCACCGTTAATTATGTCATTGTAAATTACTTCATTTTGTGTTGTTACATTACTTCATTTTGTGTTACATTACTGTAATTTACCATTGTTAGAAAAAATTTCTAATTAATTTGCTATCGTTAAGCTCGTTACAATGATGTAAATACATGACATAAAAAAATAAAAAACAAAAAACTAGTCGAGACTATAACGAAATTAAAGAGAAAAATGAGACGACTATAATGGTGCAATTTTTTTGAAAAAAATAATATAGTATAAAAAAGTTATGAATGTTTAAAAAAAAAGGGGTAAACTTTATATAAATAACAAATGTCCTAAATACCCTTCATACTAAAGATAAAGGAATTGACACGTGGCACGATCCTATACATTTACCTTTTTCAAGTAACCATTGGATGATGGTTAATGGGTTGTAACAAAAGATGAGGGTTATCAAAAATTTCATGCCCTATATATATATATATATATAGGATTTGAATTAATTAAATAAAAAGGGTATAATGATATTTTTCCCACACTCCCTTCATATAAATATTTGATTTTATTCACCTTCTTATAAAATATTCTTCTCTCTCCTCTCTCCTCTCTCCTCTCTCTATATATAATTTATATATTTGATTTTCCAGAATTTTACAAGTGTAGTGTTTTATTTTTTAGTTGAAAAAATATTTTTTAAAATATTACAACTACAAAAATGTATATTTTCATACAAAAAAAGAGTCATATTTTTTTAAAAAACAAAAAATATGCACAAGTGTATCAACCATATTTTCAACCATAATAAAAACATTAAACATGTGTATTTTACACATAAAACATACATTACACATGTGTAATTTTATACAGAATATCAAAATTACCAAAACCACACTACACATGTGTAGAATAAAAACGTACAAATTTTACAACAGACAATACACTTGGTCTAAGCACTACTATAAGATCTGAAAAACTACACATGTGTAGTAATAAACATGTAGAAGTTTTATTGCGTAAAGTACACTTCGTCAAGCAAACAACTATAATATCTGAAAACTACACATGTGTAGTATTAAAAATATACAAATTTTACTGCCTAAAGTACACCTTGACAAGCAACACCAATAAAATCTGAAAAAGTACACATGTGTAGTATAAAAAATGTACAAGTTTTAGTGCATAAAGTACACATTGTCAAGCAATACCCATAAAATCTGAAAACTACACATGTGTACAAAAAAATGTACAAGTTATTATTATGGTTAAGAACATGGTTGATACACATGCGCATATTTTTTGTTTTTTAAAAAAATATGACTTTTTTTGTATGAAAATTATACATTTTTGTAGTTGTAATATTTAAAAAAATAATTTTTTAACAAAAAAATAAAACACTACACATGTGTAGTATTCTGGAAAATTAAATATATAAATTATATATATAGAGGAGAGAGGAGAGAGGGGAGAAAGAAGAGAAAAGACAAAGTCAATTATACCTCTTAATTAAAGGGTAAAAGAGTAAATTTACTCTTCAAAACCCCAATAAAATATTCACCTGTAATTGTGGACCACATGTTTTTTCTGATTAATTAATTAAAATCTAAAATAACTTTGATCTAACGGTCCGCGTAGAGTTTAAGGGTTTTCTCTTTAAGATCGGGTTTTCAAAGGATTCAAACTATATATATAATTAACTCTTTCTTATCGCGTTAACCAAATAATTTCATCTTATAACTTTGGGGCTCATATTAAAGTAAATTTAATGGTGTAAGTTTTTTCTTCTTTATTAATTAATGTAATTAATGTAATGCCCACTTACAACAATAAAAAAGAAGAAAAAACATACACCTTTAAATTTACTTTAATTTGGGTCCCAAAGTAATAAGATGTAATTATTCGGTTGATGCAGTAAACATGACTTAACAAAGGAACCACACCCTATATATATATATATATATATAGGATTATGATCAAGTAAAAAGGGTGACATTGGTGAGAAGGGTGAGAAGCAATATTGGTCATTGGATTAAACATGTGATTAATTTTCAAGAGAGGGTATTTTAGGAAGAAATTTTATTAGTTTTATGATACTTGATTATTCAATTGAAATTTAAAGTAAGAACAACATAAATGGAAGAATAATAAATTATTTGATTACAACAATTAGATAACATTTTTATTTATAAAACTTTGTTTAGTTAATGATTATTAACATATTCTTTATAGTTGGAACATACTTAATTACTTTATTTCATCGTGTTTTTATGCATGTTATTGTTGGTTGCATTATACATATGTTATTTGTTTCCAATTTATGTATAATGCATGATTTTTGTGTCTATTAATTATAACGACTAATGAAATTATTCATAATAAACATGTTTGTTGTGTATTACGTATCATTATTGTGTCTATTGTGTAATGTTCAATATTGTGTATTATTATATATTGTGTTTTTATGTGTTTTACTGATAACCATTGTGCAATACGTGCATCACATATGACAACAAATATGACACAATATACACTATGTTAAGACACAATGACCCAAAACACAGTGATGTATATAACCATTGTTTTTAAAAATTTTGACATAACTTAACCATTGTATTATACGTGCATCACATATAACAACAGATATGACATAATGACACTATGTTTAGACACAATGACCCAAAACACAATAATGTCTATAACCATTGTTTCTAAAGATTTTGACCTAACCTAACCATTGTGTTATACGTACATCACAGATGACAACATATATGACACAATGACACTATTTTAAACACAATGACCAAAACAAAGTTATGTTTATGACTATTGTTTCTAAAAATTTTGACCTAACCTAATCACTGTGTAATACGTGCATCACATATGACAACAGATATGACACAACGACACTATGTTTAGACAACAATCATTGTGTAATATATTCATCACTGTATTTTATCTTTAAAACATTGTGTAATATACAATCATTGTGTCTTACATTCAAATCATTGTGTAATATACCCATATTTGTGTTTTACGTTCAGATATGACACAACGATGAACAAAAAAACAATCACAAACAAAAAGACACAATAACAAAAAGACACAATGACGCATTACAAATATAAAATGTGGAGGAAAACATTTTTTTAAAATTTTTTATGCAACAATACTATACTCGTTTTAAAGATAAAAAAATTCTCGTTTTTTTGGTGTAGTTTTTTTAAAAAATAATATCGTATATAAAAGTTATGATCGTTTAAAAAATGGGGAGAATATGATAAAAAGTCAACAAAAGTGTCTATGACTAAAATACTCTTCCTCTAACTTTTTAATATAACTTTGATTTCAACCATTAAATTACATATCTAATGGCCCACAATCCTTCTCACACTTCTCACCAATTTAAGCATTTTTACTATAACTCTACCATGTATATATATATATATATATATATATATATATATATATATAGGATAAGGATCATATAATAACTCATGGATAGAACAATAACTCAATAACTCTCATCTGATGGCTAATCAAAAAGTAAAACGCATCAGATCGTGACACGTGTCATGATTCAATTTTTAATAATAAAGAGTATTTAGGACATTTAATCAAATTAATTTTTATTCAAACTTTACCCCCTCTTTTACAATGATATAAATATATGGCATCTAAAAAAAGTAAAAAAAAATAGTCGAGACTATAACGGAATTAAAGATAAAAATGAGACGAATATAATTGTGCAATTTTTTTAAAAAAATAATATAGTATAAAAAAGTTATTAATGTTTAAAAAAGAGGGGGTAAACTTTATATTAAAAACTAGATTTATTTAAATATCTTAGATGGTGACACTTGTCACTACCATATTAATTTCAGCTTTTTGAGTGCTAACAAAATATCTAAAATGCCCTCCCATATTAAAATAATAATAGTGACACGTGTCGCGATCTTATGCATTTACTTTTGAAATTAACCATTGCATGATAGTTATTTGGTTGTAACAAATTTTATGGGTTATTTTTTTGTTCCTTTCCCTATATATACAAGAATTGAATTCTATGAAAACTTGATCTTAAAAAGAAAACTCTTAAACTCTATGTGAGCCATTGATTTAGAATCTTGAAAATAAATATGTGGTCCACATTAATTCTGAATAAAAAATTAGCTTTTGAATAAATAAATCATTTTTAATATGGATTAATGTGAACCACATATTTATTTTCAAGATTTCAAATCAATGGCTCACATAGAGTTTAAGGGTTTTCTCTTTAAAATTGGGTTTCATTGGATTCAATTCATATATATATATATATATATATATATATATATATATATATATATATATTATGACCAATATTATAGTAAATATTAATTAATAGTTATTTTGTAATCAAAAGACAAACTTTATTAGGTAAAAAAAAGTTAGATTATTTTGAAAGTAAAACAAGTTGGAAGTTTAATATTACCACCAACTTCCAAGATTCATTGCACACAACACCGCTTTCTTTAATTAAAGTTTAAAACAATTACAAATTGAGTATTCCACGCTGGGTCCTTCTCATATATCTATTAATCAAGCTGCAATTCTATAGGTGTAAACTTGTTTATTACGAATGTTTATTTCAAAATTATTTATTTATTATAGCATATTATATATATTTCCTAAAGATGGGTTATAAAAATATAAAAATATTTTTTATAATGTAATTATATTATTTATAGTAAATTGCCAGGATGGTCTTTGTGGTTTGCTAGAATCTCACTGTTAGTTCTTAGGTTTCATTAATTATTTATATAGTTCAAAACTTTAAACATTTGTAAAGCATATAAATATTTAATAGAAGAAAAATGAAAAAAAAAATGTCAGATAAATATCTAATAGAAGAGAGAGACGTGAAACTAATTTTGAGATGCTATAGAAAATGAGACCTATTATATTCCCATAAACTTTTATTTATTAGAATATATAGATGTAGATGTAAATTTAATTTCTAAACAATATGATTACTATTTAATTATCGACAGCTACAATAATTTACAATCAAAATAACATAAAACTCTTTCTATCTTTTATAAATGTTATCAAGAAGCCTAAAACTTTAAAAACAATAAGAGGAAGGTTTAAAAGGAATTTATTTAATTTCTCGCAATTAAGGAGACTATATTTTTAAGATGTTACTTAATTTGTTTTCAGTTGGCCAACGTAGACATCTTAACTACAACAGCAGCTAGCGAAGTCCTCCGTTGTCAACGGCATGCAATCTATGGGAAATGAGATCTAATTACTTCAATTTCCGATTAAAACATTCGAGATTTCATGCATCGCAACATGACTTTCATCGATATGTTACAATTAATATAATTAATCAAATACTAATTAACATCAGGCTAAATTTAAAGAGGAATTTAATTAATCAAATAACCAAAGACATCACAGCCTAGCTTTATCTTGGTGGTGGAATAAGGCTTATAAACCAAATAATTCTGAGTTCGGATCTCATAAGAGGGTTAACTCAAAGTATTGAGTTTAATACATAACTGATGAATTGGTGGTGGATATGATTAGGTGGCACTGCTGATGGCACGATGATATTCCAGTGGTTCGTCAGTGATCATAAAATTTAGTCGTTCAAACAAATTAATCAAATATTAATTAATATCGGGCAAAATTAAAAGAGGAATTTAAACTTATGATTTTTTAGATAAAGAAAATATTAGATAACCACACTTCTCATTTGTAATAATAAACAAAAAAAAAATGTTTATATCTTACCAAGTTTAAAAATTTGTATCGCGGTGTTATGTTCTCCACCGGTTTTATAAAAAAATTATAAATCAGACCATTATCTTTAAGTTTAGGAAACAACAAACAAAAACAATACCACTTGGGTTAGGCGGGCTGGCCAACTGGCCATCCAAATTTTTTAACGGTTTAGTTCTAGTAATATGGACAACTATTATATTTCATTTTTAAAGAGTAGATTTCCGATATGGTCATTTGTTTTACTAAAATTTTAATTTGGATCCATCTATCTTCATAAAGTATCCATACGATCAGTATTTAGGAATCAAATTACCTACAACAAAAGACCGTATGTTTTACAAATATTTTGAAAGAATATGCGTAATTTATGAAACTTGAGACCAAAATTAATAAATTAGCAAATCACAAGACCATCTCGACAATTTACAAAAACCATTTGGTTTGTATTTCAAAACAAAAATAAAGGGTTACAAAAGTTAGTTGGCGCCCTCCAAACAAAATAAGTCTCAAACAGACTAAACAAAATTAAGGGTTACAAAAGTTACTCCAGCTCGGTTTGTGGATTTTGGAGCCGAGCCCGAGCCGAGCCGAAATTTCTTTCGAGCCAAAAATTCGAGCTCGTAAAAACCTCGAGTCACGAGCCAGCTCGATTCTGTTTTGTTTTTTTCCTCCAATTTACATACATACATACATATACTTACATACATATATATATATAATCTAATATATCTATACATACATATATATTATACATAATATGTATATTTATATAAATATGTGTATAAGATATTGAATATATATGTGTGTGTATAATATAATATATATTTGTGTGTGTATATAATTTATATATATATATATATATATATATATATATATTAAAAATCGAGCTGAGCCAACGAGTTAAGCCACTAGCTGAGCCAACCCTGACTCTGGCTCGGCTCATTTTTAACGAGCTTTTTTCGAGAAAGGCTCGAGCAACGAGCTTTTTGAACAGCCCTAATAGACATAGGGATTTACTTGCTTGAGTTTGAATGTTTCTAAGACTGGTGGGTATGCCCCTTGAGTGGGCGTGGGTAGGGCGTGAGAGGGTGTGGCACACCGTCCCCCTTGGGACGTGAGTGGGGGTGGCGTGATTGGGGCAACGGCGTGAATGGTATCTTCCTCTCTCTCTCTCTCTCACAGACACACACATGTATATATATAAGTGGAGATGATGTGGAGTGAGTGGGTAATGAGGCATTTCCACCAAAATGGTGGAGTGAGTGGTTGTGATGAGTGCCTACGTGGCGCATATGTGGAGTGAGTGGGTCAAGGGGCATACCTGATAGTCTAATGGGGTAAATTAACACCCATGACCATAAGAATGTGAGGTACAAAGGACAAGTTGGTACCTAAATGAATCATTGACCCTAGTACTAGCGGGTATAGAGTTAAGTCGATCAAAAGTTCCAAGTGGTAGAATATAATCATATACAATCATCATCATCATCATCACCACTTTCATTAATATGTTTGCAAGTATATATATATATATATATATATATATATATATATATATATATATATATATATACACATATCATAGCTATTGAAAGATTCATAGAACTTCGTCCTAGTGGAGATTCTTGAAAAGTTGGTGTAGATATGCTTTAGTGTGTTGGTGATTGATTTGGTACAAATTAACCATAATTTTATTTCGGAATGCAAGTTGCAACATGTCTTGACTCTTCAAGCTATTGAATATGCACATACTTCCGTTTTTTTGTATCATATTTTAGGAGTCAAAATGCAAGTAGGGTAAGTTGATAGGCAATTCGGCTACATACATTCAACGATATTCGATATGGAAGGTTATTAGGGTTAGTCATTCTTGTCAAGTTGGTGCCCTTGATTTGTGTTATAAAATATTAAAGACTTTTTCACTTGTTTCATTCTGACTATTAATTATAATTTATTATAGATGGTGTTTTACTTTTGAATATTGTATTTTATATACATACACTGTGTGTTTCAAGTTCATTGCATCTAAGTTTTGCTTCAATTCAAGTGGCCATTAAACATACGTTCATTAATAATATGTGCTTTATTTTGATCATTTGTTGATATAGAAACCACTTAAACCTATATATAACATTTGTTGAAGCGTTTCACATCTTTTGAGAACGAAATAGAATATTTACTTTTTATTTTGTCATAAGAATAATAATATCAACGCTATGTCCATGACAATCGCGGCAACCGTTACAAAACTTTATTCTTTTATGTATATATGTGTAAATTTATATGTGTTTAGGATCTTTCATTAGTGTAAATTTTCATTACATGCATTAGATAGGTTGCTAAATTGTAGCACAAACTTACATTTGTTATAAATTCTTAACGCATCTGAATTTACACATGCACATAAAAGAAGAAAGACTTATACATGCATAATAATGATAATAGAAAAACGAAGATTTTGATTAATCTTGACGGATTTATCATGGTTATCACATTTATACATTTTATAATTAAAAATATTTCTCAAGACACTAAAATATATTGATATTAAAAAATACATTTTTTAAAAAAACAAAATAATTATAACATAAGAAAAATTTAAAACAGTTTTCTAAAACGAAATGTTTAAAAAACAAACTTTGAAAAAATTAATATTTAAAAAACAATATTATTATTTTATTGCTTAAAATATTAAGTTATTCAAAATTTTTAATCATATTTTATATTAAAAAATTAACTTATATCATAGATTTTAATTAATAACTATTTATTATTTTTGTATTTAATACGTGTAATATACGGGATATAAGTTTAGTTTGTGTGTATACAACAATTGAACCCAAAATCCTCCGAATGATGATTTTGTAGGAAATATCATCACCGGTGACTTTGACGAAGCCAAAAGATAGTGTGATCTATGCTTGTAGGTTTATTCTTTTTTTATTAACTTTTTGAAAATGAAATGACTAGATAAAAAGAGTTCAACTTTATTACAAAAATACAACACTTGACAATAGTTAAGTAATATTGGTTATATAATATTAAAAATGTAAGTTAAATATAGATATGTATTTGATACTTGTTTAGATTCATACATAAAAGAGTGATCATAACAAAATTTTTAAATCAGAGAAAAGTTTAAAAACTACTATCAATTAATTAATTTTTATTTCGTTATGACTTTTATTTATAAGGTTATAATTTATAAATGCAATGAGCACAATAAATTAAATAAAGATATGTGACTCATAAAATTAATTATATGTAAGTCATACAATTTTGTATATGCTTACCGTACATGTTACATATATATATAACAATATAAGTTATATATACTTTTAATTTTTTCTGTTTCTTAAATTTTTAGCCTTGTAATAAAAAAAATGCAAAACCAAAAAATAAAGGACAATTGATTGGTAACCTTTTGATTAGTTTTATATGTTTTTTTCAAAATAAATGTATTCTCATGAACATTTTTCATTGCATCTACATATTCTAATGAATCAAGGTTAGACTTTCGTAACATATGACATGTTTCTACATAACCTTAACTTTGATTTCACATTTTTATACTCTATTAAATACATCTCATATTAAATAATATTATTAAATATTATACATGCTTTTCAAACATTTCAAATTAAAAAAAAAGATTTTAATATTAAAAATATATTAATATAAAAAATCATACTTTCCACAAACCAAACTATTATAATATATAAAACTTTAAATAAATGCTTAAACATACAAGCTTTGAAACAAGTAGTGTTTAAAGAAATAATAATATAATTTATTATTTAAAGTATTAAATTATATGAAATTTTAATCATATTTTATATTAAAAAATCATTCTATATTGTCTAATTTTATATTTTATATCAAAAAATATAAAATATAAGTTACATAACAAAATTAAATCTTTTATTACGACTAAACCCTAACCTCTAAGAAAGTGATGTAATGGTTAGAGTGGAGAAGACAACCTAGATATCTCAAGTTCAATCCTTACTTTGAATAAGTTTCCTTGGAGGTCACCGACCCGGTTTCTTGCGTTAACGATTTACCTATTCATCTCAGTTAGTCGGGTATTTGGGGGACTCGGAGGTTTAATTACCACGCAACTGGGTTTCCATGGTTATCAGGAAAAAAATAAAGTAAACCCTAAACCAACAAAAACCTAAATTTCTAAGTAAATCTCTCAAATTTATTAAAAACTCAAATCTCTAAGCAAATATCTCAAATTTAATGCACTCATATCTGTTTATTACTTTTCAAAGTTAATAAAAAAACTTCTGGTGATCGAAGTTTAAAATTTTAAAATATCATTACATGATTCAGATACTTATGCATTACTATTTATTTTAGAGTAAATTACCGGGATGGTCCGTATGGTTTGCTAGTATTTCACTTGTAGTCCCTAAGTTTCATAAATTACACAGATGATCCCTAACTTTTGACATTTGTAACGCATATATTCCTTATGTGAGGGTAATTTGGTCAATTATGTGAAGGTAATTTGGTAACATAAGGACTATATGTGTTACTAATATCAAAAGTTAGGGTCAATGTTGGTAATTTATGAAACTTAGAAACTAAGAGTGAAATACTAAAAAAACACAAGGACCATACAAGTGATTTACTCTTTATTTATTATGCATTACTATTAATATATACATATATATATATATACACAGTATATATATATATATATATATATATACAGGGCATGTAATTTTTGATAACCCTCATCTTTTGTTACAACCCATTAACCATCATCCAATGGTTACTTTAAAAATGTAAGTATACAGGATGGTGACACGTGTCAGATTCCTTTTTTTTTCTTTTTTTAATATAAAGGGCATTTAAAATATTTGTTATTTAAGTAAAGTTTACCCCATTTTTTTAAACATTCATAACTTTTTTATACTATATTATTTTTTTAAAAAAATTGCACCATTATACTCGTCTCATTTTTCTCTTTAATTTCGTTATAGTCTCGACTAGTTTTTTTATTTTTTTTGATGTCATGTATTTATATCATTGTAACGAGCTTAAAGATAGCAAATTAATTAGAAATTTTTTCTAACAATGGTAAATTACAGTAATGTAACAAAAAATGAAGTAATGTAACACAAAATGAAGTAATTTACAATGACATAATTAATGGTGACGTAACACATTATTTTATTTTTTTCTCTAACAATGATAATTACAATGATAAATTACAGTGATGTAAATAGAACACATTATTTTGATTTTTTTCTCTCACAATGATAATTATAGTGATGTAATTTATTATTGTTCGAAAAAAATTTAAACTAATTTGTTGTCAATGTAAATTGCATCACTGTAATTTAAACCAAATTCACCGAAAAAAACCGAAACCGAATTTTACGTCAATGATAATTACAATGATAAATTACATTGATGTAATAGAACACATTATTTTGATTTTTTTTCTCTCACAATGATAATTATAGTGATGTAATTTATCATTGTTCGAAAAAAATTTAAACTAATTTGTTGTCAATGTAAATTACATCACTGTAATTTAAACCAAATTCACCGAAAAAAAACCGAAACCGAATTTTACGTCAATGTAAATTACATCACGATAAATTACGTCAATGTAAATTACATCACTGTAATTTATCATTTTTAAAAAAAATTCAAATAAATTTGTTATATTTAACCTCGTTACAATGATGTAAATATAGGGCATTTAAAAAAAGTAAAAAAAATTAGTCGAGATTATAACGGAATTAAAGAGAAAAATTAGACGAATATAATGGTGCAATTTTTTTTAAAAAATAATATATTATAAAAAAGTTATTAATGTTTAAAAAAGAGGGAAAGGAAAAACTTATAAGGAGTAAAATGACTATGATGCCTTTTTAATATTTTAATGTAATGTTTATGTGTAAGTTTATGATTGGTTTAAATGGGTTATGTAGTTGTAGCAAAAGATGAGGGTTATTTTTTATACCCTTTCCTATATATATATATATATATTAAAATTACTATTCAATATAATATCTATATATTTACTATTACTTTTTCATACATTTTAATATATATATATACTAGGTTATAAGCCCGTAGATTATACGAGATTGTGTACAAAAACATATACAATTAAAATTTCATTAAGATGAATTACATAATCTACTATATACAAATACATTTTATAACTATGAATATTTAAAAACTTTTTTTTGAAACTTTTTAAATTTAAAATTTCTGAATTTTAATTGTATTTGAAAAAGATAATTTACATTACATTTTATTTAAGATAAGGTTGAGAAATTAAAGAAAATATTAAATGAGAATAATTTTTGAAAAGTAAGTAATTTATTCGAAATCTGCCTTCCGATTGTTAACAAAATGTATGTGTTAACATATTATGCTATTTTTTTAAAAATAAAACTTAATTTACCGACATACAATAAAATTATTTCAATATTTTAAATTTAAAATTTAAAATAACTGTTAACTTATTAAATTTAAAATTTTTGACTTTTAGTATTTGAAAAAGATAATTTGAATTACATTTTATTTAAGTTAAGGTTGAGAGATTAAAGGAAAATTAAATGAAAATAATTTTGGAAAAGTATATAATTTATTACGAAATGTACACAATTATTTTAAATTAAAAATTTAAAATATTAAATTAAGTCTTATTTAAAAAAATAGCATAATATGTTGACACTCATATATCTTGTTAACGATTGAAAGACGTTAAAAGATCAATTATTAACCAAAATTAATTAAAAAAACATCAAAATAGTATGTTTAAAAGGGTCCATATATTCATACACCACTCTCATCATCTAGACATCTATACACTAAACTTAGGTCAAATCAATCGTTACATACTCACACAACATTTACTTATTCATATTTTTTGATATTAAAAAAATACAAAAAATATTGTTATTTGTAGACCGGTGTACCAATATTTCAACCCATTCAAAAAAATGACATTTCATTTGCCAGTCTACCCAAGAATAAGTAATGATTGATAAAACTAATTTATATGTACACAAACGTAAAAAATTAAATAAATGTAAAATTAAACTATTAATATATTTGAATGTTTTTTGATTTGAATAACCGGTTAATTGGGTTTACAACAACAAATAACGAAAAATTAGGATTAATTCATTTTTTATCAATTAAAATAATATCTGAAAATTATGAATACTTGAATTAGATTTAATGTGTGATTGCCATGTGGCAAAATTAATTTGAGAATTTTTGTGGTAATTACACATGTCACTTTCAAGGAGAGATTTAATATGGTAAGGACACCTAAGCAAAATAATCTTCCTTTATTATAAACTATAGATATAGATAATGAAATACTAAAAAACTCAAGGACCATATCAGTGATCGATTTACTCTTTATTTATTATGCATTACTATTAATATATATTTACTATTACTTTTTATTACATTTTAATATATATAATAATTACGCATCCTAAAATTTTTAATTTTTAATGAAGAGCTAAAATATTTATGTAAGCCCGTATTTGTAAATGGGCCTTTTTAGATATTGGTCTTCTTTAAAGCCCAAACAAAACTCTTGGGAAAAAAAATTAGTTGATTGTAACACCCGAAAATCTAGCAATCTAAAAATAAACGTGCGAGATTTCGGTAACTGTTGATGTTCGAAGAATTGCATTACCAAAGAAAATGTAGCATGTTTCGTCGTGCTTGAAATCAACTACGATATGTGTGACAACTCAAAATTCTCAGGATAGAATCACAACTCGAAAATGAAGAGAATGAGTGCAAGCGAAATCGTGAAACGAGGCTCCGATTTCAAGATACACTTAATCGAATATAGCAATAGATTAGTGGTCAAATATTTTGAACTCTTTAGGTCTTGAGATTATAACCATTGGAAAGAGCTCGAAAAATCGTGAACATAGGCGAAAACCGTGCGCAAAACGGAGTTCGTATGCTCCCGGAATCGCGAAACGAAGATAAGACAAAAATCTGGCCGCCATGGACCCGCGCGGTACGCCCCAACTCGGCGTCCCGAGTCAGGCGATGCGCCTGAGGTCATCAGATCGCGAAAATTGCTTAAAAAGTCAAGTTTCATCATGAAATCTCATTTTTTTGATCTTATCTTCGATAATCAGCTTCCCACACACGAAAAACCATCTTCAAACCATAAAATCTTCAAGTTTGAAGTCTTTTGATCAAGTGGATCGCACCAAGGATCGTTAATACAAGTCCGGATCGTTTTGTTACGCACAAAACTTCGTTTGGAAAGGTAACGGTTCATTCTAACCTTCTAGATTGATTATGATTGATTAAATCTTGTTTCTGAACGTGATGATAGAGTTAGGGTTGTTGATTATTGCCTAGATGATGGCTAGGATTGATTATAAATGACAAACTCGAATTGTTAACGGGTAAATCCTTGTTTTGAGCCGTTGTAATGCCCGGTTTTTATGGAATCATAACAATGGTTATAATGGTTTAAACCATTTGAATATGACAAGGTAGATGATTAGTTTGATTAATCCTTGACATGCAAAGAGAAATCCAAGTGTTTCAAACTAATCACAACCATTAACATACTCATTGGAATGGTTATCTGATGTTTGTGATAACAGGCAGATTAGTATGTTAAATATGGTTGTTACACCTATTCTAATGTTATGTTGTGATATTTCATGATATCTGGGTAATCAATAACAAGGATTGGTCATTTCTAAGCCATTAATCTGTCTAGGAACATGTTTTAGCATGATAATCAACAACATTAACTATTTGATGGCTATTAAGGCAAGGTCTTTGACATTGGACGTTCAGAAAGATTTAATCAAGAAGTTAATATGTAAATAACATATTAAACGTAAACCAATGCAGATTTATATCATTAGCACAAATTGTGAGTAATCTCGCGACCGTGAGATATCAGGTGAGTTCTAGACGCCCTATTTTAATGTTTAATGTTTTGGGCTGGCATACATGCTTAATGTTATGTTCATGATGTTATGTGTTTAAGATGATGATAAATGGATAATGATATGCCATAATTATGTATGCACGTTTATATGTTATGATGAATGAATGTTCAATGTGAAATGAAGCATGCATGAGAACATGTTAAGTATGATGAATGCATGAAAAATGAATTATGATGATGAAAGGTGTGAAGATATGATATGATGATTGTATGATAACATGCATTAAGATGGTAGCTATGATGATAGTTACAAAATGTTATGATAAGATCCTAGGTTACTAGGATGAAAGTGGAATGTTATGAATATGATGCTAGTATGACATGTGTATGATGACATGATGTACGATGTGATGATATGATGATATGTATATGATGCTAGGATGTTATGATGATACGGACACATGATGCTAGCATAACATGTTATGATGATTCCTAAGTTATTAGGATAAAGATACGATGAAACGATGCTAGCATGATATGTCCGTGTTGTTATGATGATTATGATGATGATTATGATGTAAGCATGAAGGATATGATGCCTTCATGGTTATGAGGAAAAGATGATATAATGCTAGTATATCATATACGATGAAAGAATGATATCCTATACGTGTGATAGGATATGTACGTGATAGGTACCAGTATTTGTGCTGGGAATGAATGAGAGTCAACCATGACTATAACTGGGAATGATGTTCCTATACGTGTTATAGGAAAATGTATGAATGATAGTCAACCACGACTATAACTGGGTATGGTTGCTCCCGTACTTGTTACGGGGTAAGTATGGTTGCTCCAGTACTTGTTACTGGGTAAGTATGGGTGCTCCAGTACTCGTTACTGGGTAAGTATGGTTGCTCCCGTATGTGTTACGGGGTAAGTATGATGTAAGTATGACGTTGCTCCCATATTCGTATGGGGTAAGTATGGTTGCTCCAGTACTTGTTACTGGGTAAGTATGGATCTGCAGAACGCTTCGGCGGATCAGATCAAAGGTTATGGAGCCTTGTGCCGGCATAAGTCCACTGTTACGCTTGGTAGCAGTGGTTGTATGATGATGATGATTAGGATGTTTATGTGACAATGTTTTGGATTATGTGAATGAAATGATGTTTTATGTTAAATATGTTTTAACTCAACAAAATGGTTATGATGTTTTATGAAGACTAGAACTCACCAGCGTAAGCTGACTTGATTTAGCATGTATGTCAGGTTAAGCTTTGGTCAGAGAAGGTATGGAGCTCAGGCATTCAGATAAAGAGAGTCCGGTGGCATTGGCAATCAATTATGTTTTAAATTAAGACATTATTTCATGTTTGACGTTATGTTTAAGTTCCGCTGCTATTTATGAAAGTTTTTAGTTTAAAGAGCTATGTGTTATGACGAGACCAACGTACGTGGGGTCGCCGGGAATCGGGGCCTCACATTGATGCTTGATTTTTTTTAAAACTGGAACCGGTTATGGTTAAGAAAGTCAAGAATTAAATTCGACTGGGTTTTGTCTGTTTTTGGTTCAGTTTTGGCCGATTTTGATTCGAGTTAATCAGTCGCCGACAATTTAGAAATCATAGTTTTTATACTTTCATAAAATATTATTATGAAATGTAAAATATGTTGTTTTAAAATAACTAATTTTAAAATTTATATATTTTACTTGTGTATACTTTTGAGCTAAATTAGAGATGACAAGATGTACGGGTTAGGTGACGAGTCAGAATCAGTTCATGTCAGTATGTATCAATGTAGAAAAAATGACCATTTTGGTTCAGTTTAGGATGAGTTTTCAAAAATAAAAATATAATAAAAAGGTTCAAAAGATATCAATTTAATAAATGATTCAACTAATACAAAAGGTAAAAAAAATGTAGACGGTTAACTTATTTAGATATGCCAAAAGTCTTCATCATCTAGGAGTGTGCATGAGTCGGCTTTTTACACAGTCCAAACCCAAAACCGAAATTTTGGTTTTTTCGGTTTTAATCTTTTTAAAACCATTTGAGTTCAGTTTGGGTTTCGGTTTTTTCTACTTAGACCTAAAATTATGCTTATAAAAAAAAAAGCCAAAATATTGTATTTGTATTAAAACTATTTGAAGCACTGCAATACTTAACATTTAAAATCATACATACAAATTTTAAATTTAGTAAAAATCATATGTGTTTTTGGTATCATAACCCTAAAAAATAATTAAATACACGATTTTTATATGACTTTTGGTATTAAGAATCAAGAAAATAAAAATATACGGTTTATAAATTATTGAAATTTTTGAAAGTTAATATATGTATACACATACATACGGCATGCGATCGGTTTTTTTCGGTTTTTATTGTAGGTAAAACCAAACCCAAACACAAACTTTCGATGTTTTAGAAAATTAAACCAAACCCGTCGGTCTATATTTGGGTTTGGTTATTTCGGTTTGGACTTTTCAGTTTTTGGGTTTTGGGTCGGTTTTTTCGGTTTCATGGTCACCCCTATCATCATCTATAGCTTCTTGAAAAACATGTCAGGAAATGCTTATTTAAAATAGAAATATTTTTTGCTCGGACTAAAACGGTGACTAACTGAAATATATTCGGGTTAGGACGGGTCGATATTAAATAACATTAAAACAAGTTCTCTCTCTCGATTTTTTAGGAAAATTATCCAATTAACGTATAAGGATCTTCATCCCTACGACAAAGTGACATACACACGCTAACATTTGTGGACTGTCATTAGGGTATGTGTTATGAGGCGTGAGAAGGGCTTGACACCATCACGTCCTCATCACCCACATCCATCGTAACACACAGGGGCGTGACCACCATATGGTGGCAAGCCCGTGAGGAGCTTCACCCCATGGAGGAGAAGAAATGGGGGAAAATGAGGAGATGATTGGGGCTTGATGAGGGGGCGATGATAACACATGGCATGATGACGTGAAGTGATAAGGGGGTGATGGTGTTGGTTGATTACGTGACGCCTACGTGGAGTGATGGAGGGTGGTCAAGCCCTCCTCACGCCTCATAACATATACCCTAACACATAGCCTTATGATAATGAAAAGAAGGAAAGAGACAAGGTGAAAGAGGACCTTCACTGTGCAATCGTCTTGATCTTCTTCTCGTAGTTAAACCTAAAGACTGAATTTGGATTAAAACCTTGTTAACAAAAAATAAAAAGAATTTAGATATTCCTTAGAGGCCACCGACCCGGTTGTTTGCGACTGTGCTTTAGCTGTTCCTCCCAGTTAGTCGGGTATTTAAGGGATCCGAGGGTTTACCACGTAAGTGGGTTCCCACAGTAATTAAAAAACAAAAAAATTTAAAACCAATTTTATAGTTAAAAGAAAATCAAAAACATGTGTTAAGGGTGGTTACTAGGGGTCCAATCCAAGAGCTACAATTTACCACCATAAAGCACATACCAACTTTATCAAACTTTTAAAAGCAATAGTTCATTGAGCCAGACTAAAGAAACACGTTTCCCTAAATTAAAATTAAAACCAATAAGAATAAGTTAAAAAAGTCAAAAGCATGTTTTGAGGGTAGTTTTGAGAAGTCGAAACCAGGATGTGCATTTTCCTTACCACCAAATTATATGAAGTTAAACTGAAAATAACATTTTCTAAAACTTGGTATTTGTTACATAAAATTACAACAAAATGCTAAAAACATGAACTAAATTCATATTTACTAAAGATTATTTGCATTTAACAAATATAATATAATTAGTTTATGTAACAAGTTACAAGTATAAATAATAACAATAAAGTGTTTGATTTAATATGTCACCATACCCATCTCCACAAATACCAATTTCGTTGTTCTTATTCTTGTACTTTTAGTTTAACTGCAAAAGGATTTTCCACCGAACCAATCCACAAATACCCATCTTTCTCCATCACTTCGCTAGCGTACTTCCATGTTTTACCATTTACGTCCTCCAATATTTCCAATATGTCACCATCTGCCCCCAATTTCGCTGCCAACCCTTCACCCCCTACTTTAGCAATAATGTATGAACTCGCTTTAACAATGGTTAACGGAAGCTTACTCAAAACAGTTTCAATCCAAGGATATGAGTGAACCCAATTTAAAATTTCTTTCTTTCTGGAATACATTCCGACCCAAAATTCTCCATTTGTGTTTATCTTAATATTATCTGGATACCCTGGAAGTTCAGTAAAGACTTCCAGTGTACCAGCTTTTGGCGTTTTAAGCCAAAGTCTCAAAATCCTACAAGTGGTTGTCTCCGCCACGAGAAGAAAGTTACCATCCTTACTTAACGCCACTCCATTCGGAAAAGTGAGGTTATGGAGTACAACGGTCACCTCCTTGCTTCCAATGTTGTATTTTAGTAAGCTTCCTGTCTTGTCGCCGGTTAATACGACAAACACGTGGTCCCTGCGTCAAAATAGAAGGAAAAAGTATGCATCATTTCATTTTTCAAATACTGTTTTAGGTTTTTCCTTTCTCAAATTCTTTGGGTAAATACCAACAAAGCCAACATAATTGTCACTTAATCTTGGCGGATTAAGAGATAAATAAACATGCCTGCGGGTGTAACGCTGACTACTATCTGTAAAATATATGAGCCCATTGGTGTAGTCGATGTCTAGAGAGTTGGTGAACATTAAAGGATTGCCTTGGACTTTAGATACTAGCGAATTGGCTAACCCACCATTTAGGCCCACTTCAAGTAGCCCAAAATATGCATCTGCAATGTACAAAACCTGCCTAGTTTTGTCAAACTTTAAGCCTAATGGCCGTCCACATTTATCTTCCGTCGCTGGCCCACTACACGACTCCCTATCAACAAATTTATATTTAGATGTCAACGTATTTCAAATTCATAAGATTTAAAAACTTATGCTACGAACAATTTTATATTTATTAATAGTGAACATATTTATTTGAGTATATTTGTGGGCTCATGCAATGCGGACCCATAATTTTAAGATTTCATCTTGTCAAATCCACAGGAAATTTGGTTGTCGGGAAGTACCGCCATAGTGGTAGTGTAAAAAAAAGCTAATACGAAATCATACATGAAAAAACAATAATGCTTGTTTCAGCTTTTAATTGAATCCAAATTGTGAATTTGGTTTCTGATTTACTTATGAAAATGTGTCTTTTTTGAATTCGGTTTATTTGGTTAATGGAATCAACCGAATAAGTGATAATTATATGTTGAATTCCGTTTATCCTGTTAATTTAGTTTATACATAACCTTTTAATTTGGCTGAGTTTGATTTAGCTAGACAAATTCCCAATTTAGATGGTTTGATTAATAGATAGGTCCAGAATAGGTCCATAATGGCTTTAAAACCGGATAAACCATAAAAAAAGTAAAGAGTAAAATGTTATTTTAGTCCTTCTGGTTTGACAACTTTTGCCTTTTAGTCCAATAGTTTGAATTTTGCCATTTTGGTCACTATGGTTTCATTTTATTACCATTTTTGTCATTATGGTTTCCATTTTATTGTCATTTTAGTCCAATTAAATTTAAAATTTTGGACTAAAATGGCAAAATTTACCAAACCATAGGGATGAAAATGGCAATAAAATGAAACTATAATGACCAAAATTGCAAAATTCAAACTATTGGACTAAAATGGCAAAAGTTGTCAAACCACAAGGACTAAAATGACATTTTACTCGAAAGTAAAAAAGCATTCGAATTTGGCCCATATCGTGCAAACATGGTCAAATCCAGTAGGCCCAAACCCATACCAGATGGACCTGGCCCGTTCAAATTTGGCCCATATCGTCCTGTAAATTAGAGATTACCTGGCAGTTGAAAAGATGCTCTTTCTAGGCTCTCTTCTTGCCATTTTTTTTTGCTATACTATTAACTTCCTATTGATTCACGTAACATATACATGTTAATATGTTATGAAAACAAAAATACTTATGTGCTCAGAAAACATTGTCTAAGTTGTTAAAAATTCAAAAATGAATTTTTAAATCCGGCTCAAAATGTTATATACATCTATAATCAGTAACCTACGTAATATATAATTATATTCTAAAAAATTCACAAAAAAATATTAAAATGTATATTTTTCTCGATGATGAGGAACAACTGAAGACGAACGAATTGGATGAAAAGTATGCAACAATTCAGGAAATTATAACCAGAATCTACATACTCGATGTTGATTCACCTGTGCGGCGAAGTGACCGCAAAATCAGTCCACCGTCGTTCACTCTCAATCCATTTGATAATCCGTCCATCGGAAACACCGGTGAATGGATATATACCGTCAACAGGATCGAAATCAAAGCTCTCCGGTCCAACCGCACCACCGTTGATCGGAATAACTTCGACGTCATCATCACCGGAGTGATTAACCGACGGAAATCCGACGGATAAGAACACAGATATGAGCATAACAATCGTAGATGCTGTGAGAAATAGCTTCAAAATAAGCATGGCGGAGAGAGGGGGTTTGGGAATCAGTTTCGTATAGTTCCCGTTTAGTTAACCACCAATTTAAAGGATGATTCACACTGGAGTTGGTTTTGATGGATATCCGATTCTGGAACCACGTGTAAATTGTAATGGACGTGGGTTAAGGTTGGTGGACCGGGTCGGTTTAAACGATTCGTTTCAAATTCTATTATCGGAATGAGCCGGGGTGGACCCAAAATTTTTTTTCATGGAGGACGAAAATTTTTTAAAAGTTATATATTTAGAATTCGATATATAATATTTTTTATTTTGTTCCGATCGGGTTAGGTCAAACCGGGTCGGGTCATGTTAAAAAAAAATCAAACTAAAGTTCATATATAAAATCATAATAAAAATACATTACAACTAAAGTTGTTCTTATGCTAGACAAAATGAACGAGTTGGGTTGGGTAACAGGTTAGAAAGGCTGCGGGTTAGGATGAATGCGAGTTATCATGGGTGCAGGTCAGGATAAATTTTAAGAAAAGTTAATTTGTGTTTAAATGAATCATTTTATAAAACATCAATTTCGTTCAAATTAAAATGAATTGTAATAAACAAATAGTTTAATTGAATAATTTTTTATGAAATATATTATTGATCATTGTTACACGTTTGAATTTATTATATTCATTCAGTTTTTAAGTTACCCATCTTGTTATTGAATTGTCTGCCTAGTTCTCTACGGAGTTTTATTTTTTAAAATCTATCAAAAACATCTATGAAGGTTGTTATAAGTAACTTTTTTTCCCATGGTTGTAAAAATCGGCCTAGGTGGCGCCCGAGAACTGTCTAATTTTTGGCCTACGCGGTGCCTAGGCGCTAGGCGGCTTAGGCAGATTTTTAGTTTTTTTTTTTACTTTTTTGACCTTTTTCGACTTTTTTCTTGTAAAAATGGACCAATTTCATGATTATTTAGACATTTCTCAACCAAAAATCATTAATATGTCTCTGAAACATCGAATCCAGCCAGTTAACATCGAAATTCATCTCTAAACTTTGAACTCAGTTTTAAGTTTGCACTTTAAAGTACTTTATTTAGTACATTTAAGTTTATTTTTTAAATTATTTGAAGTATTGTATTAAATTATTGATATTAATGTATGTATATAATATATATTTGTAAAATTACATATAAAAATTCCAATCCGCCTAGCGCCGATTAATCCCGATTAATCCCTAGGCGGTCCCTCTCCGCCCGACTAGCGCCTAGCGACTTCTACAACCATGCTTTTTCCAAGAAAATAAGTATAGATATCACTTAAATTTTAATCACAAGTCTGATTTTACAAATTTAAGGGGGGCGATTGCAAAATATTAAGAGGGTCGGTCAAGATTTTAATATATATATACTACTAAAAAAAAATTCAAGGGGGCGTCTGTCTCGCCCCCCAACATTCTATGTAGGTACGCCACTGGGAATGAGCCTTTAATACTTTGTTGGCAACGACTTTCTCTCTCTCTCTCTCTGTCTCTCTCTCTCTCTCTCTAAATGAGCATATTTGACGAAAATGTGTGAAAAATATGTGTAGTTGAAACTTATTTATCAAAATGAATGTTTTTTTAAAATTTTTTTCTTTTTAGATTAGTTAAAAGTGAAAAATAAAGGAAACACTCATTTTGATAAATAAGTTTTCAATCAACTAAACCTATTTGAAAAAAAAAACTTGGAACTAGCTAATGAAGGAGATAAAGGAGGCGGTGTGGGAATGTGGGGGAGAAAAGGCCCCAGGACCGGACGGTTTCAATTTTTCTTTCATCAAAAAATTCTGGCATTTGCTTGACGAGGACTTTTATAAAATTTTGCTATCATTCTATGAGGACGGACAAATCTCGAGAGGGTGCAGTTAATCTTTTATAGCTCTTGTGCCCAAGAAAGATAGTCCTGTTCATTTATTGGATTTTAGACCCATTAGTCTCATTGGGTGTATTAGTAAGGTGATATCTAAAGTCATCGCTTCTCGTATCAAAAGGGTCTTATATTCGGTCATCTCTAAAACACAAACAGCTTTTATAACAGGAAGAAATATTATTAACGGTGCATTGATTGTGAACGAAGTCATTTTATGGTTAAAGAAATCAAAAAGGAGGGCTCTTTTATTCAAAATTCTTGGGAATTTTTAGATACGGTCTTACAACAAATGGGTTTCTCTCCGAGGTGAAGGCGATGGATGGGGGGGGGTGCTTGAATCCTTTAGGGCTTCGGTCTTGGTGAATGGTTCTCCTACTCCTGAATTCCAGTGTTCAAGGGGTCTGAGGCAGGGGGATCCTTTATCCCCTTTCCTTTATATTATCCTTATGGAAGCCTTTAGTTGTATGTTAAACTGAGCAGGTGTGGAAGGCATTTTCAGGGGTATTGATTTGCCAGATAACGGGTCTTGTCTTTCTTATTTACTATTTGATGATGATGTATTGATTATGGGTGACTGGCCTGCCCAAAATGTATCAAATCTGAGAAGATTGCTAAGAATATTATATCTGGTGTCGGGGCTTAAGGTGAATTTGAGTAAGTGTAATTTATTGGGGGATTAATGTGGATGATTCTGAGGTTGAAATGGCCACATCTGGATTAAACTGCAATGTAGGTAAATTCCCTTAACTTATTTGGGATTACCAGTAGGCTCTAATATGAGTCAAGTGGTGTTTTGGCAACCGGTTATTGAAATCTTTGAGAGAAGATTGTCAATATGGGAAGCAAAAACTTATCATTTGGGGGTCGACTGACTCTTATTAAATCTGTCCTTAATAGCCTTCCGTCCTACTATTTCTCATTATACAAAGCTCCTATCAAAGTGATTGAGTCCTTAGAAAGGATAAGAAAAGCGTTCCTATGGGGTGGTAATGGTGAAAGATCAAAAATACACTGGGTTGCATGGGAAAAAGTCACGGCACATAAATGTTTGGGGGGGGGGGGGTGGGTATTGGATCTCTTAGGGGTTTAAACCTAAGTTTGCTTGCTAAATGGTGGTGGAGATACAAATTGGAGCCATCCAGCCTATGGGCTCGGGTCATTGGAGGAATTCATTGTGTTATCCATTGGGAGGGATTGTACCATTAAAAGCAAATATGGCAGGGACATGGAAAAACATTGCATCGTTGGACATTGACCTGAATAAGAGAGTGTAACGACCCATTTTTAATAATATGAACAAGTTTGAAATAATTGTCAATAGAACGATTGTGATTATTAAAAATCGAAAGTATGTGAGAAATTATGAACGTGGGAGAGAACCGTTCGCGAAACGTGTTACGGATTGTCCGGAATCGCGAAACAAAGATAATGTGGTTTGGGACTCTTCGCGGTACGCGAAGATGATTATGTGGTTCCGTCGCGGTACGCGAAGGACCAAAAATATCTGAGAACTCCGGATTTCTTCGCGGTACGCGAAGAGCTATTGAGCCCTCTTCGCGGTACGCGACGGGTGTGGCGGCTTGGCAGATTGCTTATCTTCAAAGGAATTCATCCAAACACATATCTATCTCTCTTTCTCGATCACTTTCACCATAAACACACACATATACGGATTTTCAGTACCCAACATCAAATTTTATGCTATCCAGACGTTCGGGTTGAGCTGTGGATCGTTTCTACACGTCCAGATCGTTGTATTTCAATCAGAAATCCGTTTGAAGGGTAACGATTCGTTTTATTCAATCTATTTTGATAATATACGGATTAAATTGAGTCTTGAGCATTGTATATTGATTGGGGATAAGTAGAAACGAGAAACTAGGTGTTTTAACGGTGAAATATTGATTTTGATCCGTTATAATGCCCGTTTGTTATGAAACTCATATTATTGAGTACGATTATTAGTGGGGTGATTAACGAGTGGTTGTGGTGGTCTTGGATCATCCTTTAGAATGATAACTTAATGTGGAAAGTTGAAAGTTAATGATTTTAACGTAAAACGATGATGTGAAAATTTAAATATGATAAAGAACATGTGTAGATTAATTTCTACACATGGGTTAGTGATAAAAACCTTAATGAGGTTTTGATTAAAAAATAAAGAATGAAACAGGCCAAATGAATTAGATTACATAAATAACACAAGTTGTGTGTTCATGTTGTTAAATCCTGTTATATGTAAATATATAATAGGAAGTGGAGGTGAATCTAGTTCTAGAAGGCCTGGAAAAGAGTTGGTGATTTTTGATAACTCTTCAAATTAAGGTAAGTTACCTGTTTGATTGAACTTGTAGTTAAGGACTGGGTGAGTCCATACTACAAGTGATTGTATTATACGTGATTGTGGTTATTGTTGTTGCATGATTCACAAGGTGTGTGAACATGTGGTGATCTCCGAATGCATAGATGTTGAATTGGTAATGTGCACGTTTAGAGTCACAAGGTGTGTGAATGTATGACTTGCCATTCCAATGTAAAGGATTCACAAGGTGTGTGAACAGGTGGTGATCTACGAAAGCGTAGATGTTGAATTGATAATGTGCATGTTTAGAGTCACAAGGTGTGTGAACGTATAACTTGCCATTTCAATGTAAAGGATTCACAAGGTGTGTGAACATGTGGTGATCTACGAATGCGTAGATGTTGAATTGGTAATGTGCATGTTTAGATTCACAAGGTGTGTGAACGTATAACTTGCACTTCCAATGTAAAGGATTCACAAGGTGTGTGAACAAATGGTGAATTTGAAATATGATGCACAATTGGTGTGTTGGGTATTAATATATGTGTTATATTAAATTATAACAATTGCGCATGAATGGGAGATATATTGAGGTTTTGGTTGAAAACGAACCGTTAGTAAATCGTTTTAAATGTGGTTAAATGTTGTTGTCAACATTTTATGTGAAACCTCAGTAGTGTATCCATATGGTGTTATGGAATACACTTGGTGAATGATGGGGTAATCTTACTTAGTTCTAACGAACTAATGGTGACTTAAAATGTGGTGTTACAGGTACAAAAGAGCAGGGTGGGCGGTGATGGTGATCGGGAATCGAACGTGGAGGCTCGTGTTGTGGTTTAATATATAAATAATCGAACATGCGTGAAGTTTTTGTGTAATAAATGTTTGGTGGAGTTTGTAAACATACTTAAACTTAAACTTGTTTTTAACAGGTGTTGGTAATAGTATGTTTAAAAGTTTGTAAAATACAAAAGTCGTTTTTGTTTTGACTGGGACCTAACGTAATTTATTAAATAATGTTGTAAAATGTCCGGTGGGGACATGGAAGTGACTGGGGTGTCACAAGTTGGTATCAGAGCCAACGGTTTGAGGGATTTGAGTGCGTCATGAACACTTAAACTCAAACCATTGAGCTCTTGATAGATGGGAAGAGCCGTTCGATTCAAAATCCGATCACAAAGCCGAACTCACCAGGTATGATGTATCTGTAAATTGTTATGTGATATGAAAATTGTTTGTTATAAACCAATATTCCTAACTTGTGTGAAACAGTGAACGTAAGGACACAAGTATATGGTGCATATCTTGTTATGCCTGGCCAGCTTAGCAACATATACACGATATGAACGTATCCTTAGGGACATTATTTCACATCAGTATATGGAGGTATTGGTGGGATGTGAAGACAGGGTGTGTGTGATTGGTTAAAATCACGGATGTGTCAGTATTAGTTAAATAATTGAGTAATTCACAAGAGTGTGAATATTCAATAAAGACACATGAATATGTAATGTATAAGTCCGTTAAGGACGAGTATGTGGTTTGGAGTATGTGGTTTGCATATATGTGAAGTATAAATATGTAAACTAATGATATGTTATATTATTTCAGTCATAAAATGGCTGATGAACATAATCCCCAAGGGGATGGGACATGAAGAAGAACAACTCACCGAACTACAAATGATGGTGAGGGAAGAGGTAGCTAAAGCATTTGAAGCTACCTTACCAATTCGTTTAGAGGGATTACAAGCTTCGCTGAAAGATTTCATACATGAAGAGTTTGCAACTCTTAAAGATGAAATGGGTGGTGAAAAACTTTCTAAGAAGGTTACTTATAAGGAGTTTGTGGCTTGTAAGCCAACGGAGTTTAAAGGCGAAGTAGATCCACTGTTGAGCCAAAGGTGGATAACTGATATGGAAAGCACGTTTGAAACGTGTCATTGTGATCCTTCTGACGAGGTAAGGTTTGCTGGAAACCAATTGAAAGAAAGGGCAAAAGATTGGTGGGAACTTCTCCGAAAGGAGAAGGGTCGTGATGGTATAAAAGATTTAACTTGGGGTGCATTTAAGGAGTTGTTCCTTAAACGATTTGGTCCTCAGGCTGCTATTGATAGAATTACTGAGGAGTTTTTACATATGAGGCACAAGGAGGAGGGTATAGACACTATTACTGCAGTGTTCTATGATAAGGCTAAATTTTGTCCTGATCTTCTTAGGACTGAACGAATGTGGATTAACAGGTACCATAGTATGTTGAATGCTAAGTACCGGGAGTTTCTCATACCATCAAAGTTTGAAACTTTGTCTGAATTGATTGATTGCGCTCGTGAGCGTGAATTGGAGTTAAAAAGACAAGAAGATCGTGGGGAGAAACGAAAAATAGAGGGGGACGTGGGGTCCTCTAAAAAGGGGAAATTTGTTAGTCCACTTAAAAAGTCTAGTTCTTTGAAAGAAGCTAGACATTGCTTAACTTGTGGAAAGAAACATTTTGGGGAATGTTATTTTAAATCAGTTGCATGTTATAAATGTGGCAAGCCGGGGCATCTTGCCTCTCAATGTGCCAGTGCACTTAATCTGTGTTACAACTGTTACAAACCGGGGCATCGACGAAGTGAATGCCCAGAGTTAAAAGGGGCAGGTCAAGGAGGTACGATTGGTGGGTCTTTTAAGGCTCAAGGTAGTGGCAAGAAGGTTGAAATACCCCCACCAAAGGGTAGAGCCTTCAAAATTACGGCGGAAGAGGCTAAAGTCACTTCAGACGTGGTGACAGGTACTTTTTATATAAATTCCTTGCCTGCTTATATATTGTTTGATTCTGGAGCTAGTCGCTCTTTTATATCTGTGAAATTTGTGAATCATGAGTCGTTTGTGCTAGCTAAGCTACCATGTCCATTAAAGGTAGAGACAGCTGATGCTAAGAGTTTCTTAGTGTATGACATCTATCATAGATGTAAGCTCACCATTGATGGTGAGGATTATGAGGTGGATTTGATTCCAATGATCTTGGGAGAATTTGATGTTGTGATTGGTATGGATTGGTTGTCTAAATATGGAGCTAACATTGTATGTAACCGAAAGGTTATTCAATTAATATCTCCGGGAGGTTATGAAGTATGTATTCAGGGAGAGAAACGAGGTGGAACCATATTGTGTTCCTTAGCTAAAGCTATGAATTACATGAACCGTGGGGGTCAGTCATTCTTAACTTATGTTATTGATGTAAGGAATGAGGTAAAGGAACTTAATGATGTTCCAGTAGTCAGGGATTTTCCTGATGTATTCCCGGATGATTTACCGGGAATTCCTTGTGATAGAGATGTTGAATTTAAGATTGATCTCATTCCTGGGGCTAAACCCATAGCTAAAGCTCCATATCGGTTGGCACCATCTGAATTGAAAGAATTGATGACACAGTTACAAGATCTTCTAGACAAAGGATTTATCCGTCCAAGTATCTCCCCGTGGGGTGCACCAATTCTTTTTGTTAAAAAGAAAGACGGAAGCCTTAGAATGTGTATTGATTATAGAGAGCTGAATAAGGTGACTGTGAAAAATCGATATCCTCTACCTCGAATTGATGATCTTTTTGATCAGTTGCAAGGAGCGTCGTGGTTTTCTAAAATCGATCTTCGCTCGGGTTATCATCAACTCAAGGTTAAAGAGGAAGATATTCCCAAGACCGCTTTCCGTACTCGTTACGGTCATTATGAATTTCTTGTGATGTCGTTTGGGTTAACAAATGCACCGGCTGCGTTCATGGATTTGATGAACCGGGTGTGTCGCCCAATGTTGGATCGATCTGTCATTGTTTTTATTGATGACATCCTTATTTATTCTAAAAATGAGGGTGATCACGCTTGTCATTTGCGTGAAGTTCTTGAAACATTACGTAAGGAGAAACTATATGCCAAATTTTCTAAATGTGCATTTTGGTTGCGTGAAGTCCAGTTTTTGGGACATGTGGTGTGTGCTGATGGCATACTTGTTGATCCTTCGAAAGTTCAAGCGGTGATGAAGTGGAGTTCTCCTAAAACTCCTACTGAAATTAGAAGTTTCCTTGGTCTAGCTGGTTACTACCGGCGGTTTATACAGGATTTCGCGAGAATTGCATCTCCTCTGACTAAACTGACCAGAAAAGATGTGAAATTTGTTTGGGGTGATGATCAAGAAAAAGCTTTTAATGAACTCAAGTCCAAATTAACTCAGGCACCGGTATTAATTCTACCAGATGGACCTGATGATTTTGTGGTGTATTCTGATGCATCTTATCTTGGGCTTGGTTGTGTCCTTATGCAAAGGGGTAAAGTGATTGCCTATGCGTCGAGGCAACTGAAAGTTCATGAAGTAAACTATCCTACTCATGATCTGGAATTGGCAGCGGTAGTGTTTGCCTTAAAAATTTGGAGGCATTACTTGTATGGTGTAAAATGTACAATTTACACTGATCACAAGAGCTTAAAATATTTCTTTACACAGAAAGAATTAAATATGAGGCAAAGACGTTGGATAGAACTACTCAAGGATTATGATTGTGAAATCCTTTATCATCCGGGAAAAGCCAATGTGGTGGCGGATGCCTTGAGTAGGAAAGAAGAACATGAACCCATTCGGGTTACAGCAATGAAGATTGTGATTTCCTCGGATTTGGTGGATCAAATTAAAGAAGCTCAAGTAGAAGCTTTGAAAGAAGAAAACTGGAAACGAGACCGAATTAAGGGGCAAGCTCATAATCTGGAGGAAGATAGTCGTGGTTTAAAGACAAGATGGGGCAGGGTATGGATACCTCCCACTTGATCTTTGAAAACCGATTTGATGGAGGAAGCTCATAAATCAAGATACTCAATTCATCCGGGAGCCACTAAAATGTATCGAGACCTTCGGGTAAATTACTGGTGGCCAGGTATGAAGCGAGATATTGTTAAATATGTTGGGAAATGTTTAACTTGTTTACAAGTTAAGGCCGAGCATCAAAAGCCTTATGGCAAATTACAGCCCTTGGAGATTCCTATGTGGAAATGGGAGCACATCACAATGGACCTAATTACTAAACTCCCGAAAACCCGAAAGGGGTATGATGCGATTTGGGTCATTGTGGATCGGTTGACTAAAAGTGCTCATTTTATTCCTATTCGTGAATCATATTCTTCTGAGAAGATGGCTGAAGTGTATGTGAAAGAAATAGTGTCGCGTCACGGCATACCAGTGACGATTGTGTCCGATCGAGACACACGATTCACTTCGCATTTCTGGAGGAATTTTCAAAAGGAATTGGGCACAAAACTGTTGTTGAGCACGGCGTATCATCCTCAGACTGATGGTCAGAGTGAACGAACCATTCAGACGCTAGAGGATATGTTACGAGCGTGTATCATTGATTTTGGAGGTAGTTGGGATGACTATCTACCTCTGGCGGAATTTTCATATAACAACAGTTATCATTCTGGGTTGGGAATGCCCCCATATGAAATGTTATATGGAAGGCGATGTCGTACTCCCGTTTGTTGGGGAGAAGTTGGACCGCGAGAGCTCGAAAATAAAGAGATACTTAAAGTTACAAACCAACGAATTGATCAGATACGAGCTCACTTGAAGGCGGCACAAGACCGTCAAAAGTCGTATGCAGATAAACGAAGACGGCCGATTGAATTTCAAGTGGGGGACTTTGTATTGTTAAAGGTTTCCCCTTGGAAGGGTGTGATTCGTTTTCGTAAGCGAGGGAAATTAAGTCCGCGTTTCATCGGACCGTTTAGAGTTATAGCTCGGATAGGTAATGTTGCTTATCGCCTTGAGCTACCAGAGGAACTGAGTGGTATACATGATACTTTTCATGTGTCATATCTGCGAAAATGTCTAGCGGATGAATCGGCTTATGTGCCACTAGAAGACTTGGAAATTGATGACAAGTTGAACTATGTGGAAAAGCCGGTGGCTATATTAGACCGAAAAGTCAAACAACTCAGAAACAAGTCCCTGAACCAGGTGAAGGTCCAATGGAAAAATAGAAGAGGATCTGATGCAACGTGGGAGTCAGAAGATGAAATGAGGAAATTTTATCCTTTTCTTTTTGATGTATAACCGGTTTCGAGGACGAAACCTTTGTAAGGAGGGGAGATTTGTAACGACCCATTTTTAATAATATGAACAAGTTTGAAATAATTGTCAATAGAACGATTGTGATTATTAAAAATCGAAAGTATGTGAGAAATTATGAACGTGGGAGAGAACCGTTCGCGAAACGTGTTACGGATTGTCCGGAATCGCGAAACAAAGATAATGTGGTTTGGGACTCTTCGCGGTACGCGAAGATGATTATGTGGTTCCGTCGCGGTACGCGAAGGACCAAAAATATCTGAGAACTCCGGATTTCTTCGCGGTACGCGACGGGTGTGGCGGCTTGGCAGATTGCTTATCTTCAAAGGAATTCATCCAAACACATATCTATCTCTCTTTCTCGATCACTTTCACCATAAACACACACATATACGGATTTTCAGTACCCAACATCAAATTTTATGCTATCCAGACGTTCGGGTTGAGCTGTGGATCGTTTCTACACGTCCAGATCGTTGTATTTCAATCAGAAATCCGTTTGAAGGGTAACGATTCGTTTTATTCAATCTATTTTGATAATATACGGATTAAATTGAGTCTTGAGCATTGTATATTGATTGGGGATAAGTAGAAACGAGAAACTAGGTGTTTTAACGGTGAAATATTGATTTTGATCCGTTATAATGCCCGTTTGTTATGAAACTCATATTATTGAGTACGATTATTAGTGGGGTGATTAACGAGTGGTTGTGGTGGTCTTGGATCATCCTTTAGAATGATAACTTAATGTGGAAAGTTGAAAGTTAATGATTTTAACGTAAAACGATGATGTGAAAATTTAAATATGATAAAGAACATGTGTAGATTAATTTCTACACATGGGTTAGTGATAAAAACCTTAATGAGGTTTTGATTAAAAAATAAAGAATGAAACAGGCCAAATGAATTAGATTACATAAATAACACAAGTTGTGTGTTCATGTTGTTAAATCCTGTTATATGTAAATATATAATAGGAAGTGGAGGTGAATCTAGTTCTAGAAGGCCTGGAAAAGAGTTGGTGATTTTTGATAACTCTTCAAATTAAGGTAAGTTACCTGTTTGATTGAACTTGTAGTTAAGGACTGGGTGAGTCCATACTACAAGTGATTGTATTATACGTGATTGTGGTTATTGTTGTTGCATGATTCACAAGGTGTGTGAACATGTGGTGATCTCCGAATGCATAGATGTTGAATTGGTAATGTGCACGTTTAGAGTCACAAGGTGTGTGAATGTATGACTTGCCATTCCAATGTAAAGGATTCACAAGGTGTGTGAACAGGTGGTGATCTACGAAAGCGTAGATGTTGAATTGATAATGTGCATGTTTAGAGTCACAAGGTGTGTGAACGTATAACTTGCCATTTCAATGTAAAGGATTCACAAGGTGTGTGAACATGTGGTGATCTACGAATGCGTAGATGTTGAATTGGTAATGTGCATGTTTAGATTCACAAGGTGTGTGAACGTATAACTTGCACTTCCAATGTAAAGGATTCACAAGGTGTGTGAACAAATGGTGAATTTGAAATATGATGCACAATTGGTGTGTTGGGTATTAATATATGTGTTATATTAAATTATAACAATTGCGCATGAATGGGAGATATATTGAGGTTTTGGTTGAAAACGAACCGTTAGTAAATCGTTTTAAATGTGGTTAAATGTTGTTGTCAACATTTTATGTGAAACCTCAGTAGTGTATCCATATGGTGTTATGGAATACACTTGGTGAATGATGGGGTAATCTTACTTAGTTCTAACGAACTAATGGTGACTTAAAATGTGGTGTTACAGGTACAAAAGAGCAGGGTGGGCGGTGATGGTGATCGGGAATCGAACGTGGAGGCTCGTGTTGTGGTTTAATATATAAATAATCGAACATGCGTGAAGTTTTTGTGTAATAAATGTTTGGTGGAGTTTGTAAACATACTTAAACTTAAACTTGTTTTTAACAGGTGTTGGTAATAGTATGTTTAAAAGTTTGTAAAATACAAAAGTCGTTTTTGTTTTGACTGGGACCTAACGTAATTTATTAAATAATGTTGTAAAATGTCCGGTGGGGACATGGAAGTGACTGGGGTGTCACAGAGAGTTAACTTAAGGTTATTATTTAAAGGACTTTTGGGAAATGGCTTAAACCTTGCTTTTTGGACTGACTTATGGTGTGGGGAGTTTCCCTTATGTTTCAAGTTCTCATCTCTGTTTAAACTGGAAGCCCACAAACACTGTAAAGTCAACGACAAAATATCTCAAATAAATGGTGTGCTATTATTTAATTGGTGTTGGAAAAGAGCAATTAGAAACCAAAATGAAGTGGAGGAGCTAGAGGCGTGCATCTTTCTTCTAAACAAAACTGAATTGGGAGAATGTTCTAATAGATGGGTGTGGCATGGTTCTAAATCTGGAAGGTATTCGCTTGCCTCCCTCAAGTCGAGAATATACGAAGCTAACGCTGTCGAACCGAAGTATGTTTTACACTGGAGCAAACTGGTCCCTATTAAGGTAAACACTTTTGCTTGGAGGGCAGAAATGGGTAGGATTACAACCAGAAAGAACTTAGCCAATAGGCACATTTTATTCCCTAATGCTTACTGTCCATTGTGTGGGGAAGTGGAAGAAACTACTGATCATCTCTTGATTGGATGCAAGGTATCTTCAGAATTATGGGTTATTATTTCGCAATGGTGTAAAATCCCAACTATCTTTGCTTTCAATGTTCGGGACTTGCTATCTATCTTCAAATTTCTTCCAGTGGTGGAAGATAAGAGGGAGGTCATTCATGCCATAATACTTACGGGATGTTGGTGCATATGGCGTTCTAGAAACCAATTAGTTTTCAAAAACGTAACGCCTACTCTTGGAAGTCTTGTAGAAGAAGTAAAAAGACTGAGCTATCTGTGGATCAAAAACCGGAATAAAAAGAGGGATTGGTGCTGGGAGGATTGGAAGAAGTTTAGATTGGGATAAATCATGTAATTGTTTTGGTGCTTTATATCATGTAATTGGTGTTATATGGATAGCATCTTGCTAGGCTTGGTGATAATATTAAAAAATCTTTCGCTATTAAAAAAAAAAACCTAGTGAATGTATTAAATTCCGGGATACGTTTCAATGTCTTCATCTCATCATATGATTACGGCTTCTATTTGCGTAAATTAATAACTTGATATAGATTAATCTTTGCATGTTGGTGTAATATGTGTATCATTATTCTAGTTACTTGCTAGAATACAATGAGCTCACACAATTGAGATATTCGTCGTTCAAAAAAATGTTACTTGCTAGAATTATTATAATAAAAATTGTTTGTTGGCCGTTCAAAAAAAATCCTTGATATAGATTAAAATAATTAATTTAAATAAAAAATAACGATGACAAGCTTTGTATTTAGAGATGAACCAGTAAATTGTTGTCAATAAAAAAAAATTATTACATTCCACATTATTTAAATATCATAAAATATATACTTCATTTTTTTTTAAAAAAGTTACGAGTAAAAATGATTATTTTGGTTTTGATAAAAATATTAATTCTGAATTGAGTATATTTTTACATACATATTGTTTAATTATGATGCATATATAAAAATAATGTTGAACGTCACCATTAAACGCCTCTTACCGATCGGTCCGGCGGTTATTTTGTTACGTTATATATGTAACATAACGAGATAACCGTCTAATTTTCTTAGTCTCACTAAATCCAACTTCCTCTTTCCTCTAATTAACGCATACAAATTTCTTAAATTAATCGTGTCCTTGCATATCATTTGGTCAAGTTTTTTTTTTTCAAATGGATATAGTAAAAAAATGTTTATCAAATAGGTGTAGTTGAAAACTTATTTGTCAAAAATAAGTGTTTTTTCTTTATTTTTTTTTCTTTTTAGATTAGTTAATAGAAAAAAAAATAAAGAACAACACATATATATTTTGATAAATAAGTTTTCAACTGCACTTATTTGATAACAAAAAGATTAACTATACTCTTTTTTTTTTATAAAAAAAAAAAAACTCCATTTGTTCAGAGAAAACTTATTTTTAGTAGGTAGATAATAATAATTTATATATTGGTTTTTTAATATATTAACGTGTATGTAAAATAATCGGTTGTTTAATCAATAATGATCAGTTAGAAGACTATAAGTATCCAAATGCATATTTATGTAAATGTCTAACGATATAATACGTTTTATTGTTAAATAGCTTCTTAAATTATAGTTAGCTAGTTAATCCGTTTGTCTGTGACAAGTAATAAAAATCGTATAAATTATAGCGAATCTGTCACATGTAATTAATAACATTGGAGGCATGTTAGTATGTTATCCTGAAGACTTGGAGTTTTCTTTTTGTGTAGGGAACGTTTTATGTGTGATCCCGTGAATTAAATGAGTATAGAACTCAAAGGAACCTTTTGTTAATGAACAACATTAGTTTAACGTAAAGTTTTATTTTATTTTCTTTATTAATTTTTAATAATATTGGTTTTGATATCAATATATACTCAACTTTTAAATATGATTTATGTCTGGATAAATAATGAATATTGGTATCTTCATCTTTTAATTAATTGACGTTTCGGTTAGTTAAACTAGAATGACCAACTTTGGCAGCATCACTTAATTAAATTATACATATCATGATGATAAATCCATGACCGAAAGGTTATGGATTTAGATATTTTCAAAGACATATTGCTGTTCAAAAAATAGCATGTATTTTTATTCATTAATATTTTTGAAATACTAAGACTAAATATATGTATATTAGTATATTATGTTAGAAACTTTTATAATATATAAGCGTTCAATAAAAAATTAAATTGTTACCAATAAAGAATTAATTAAGAATTAGAAAGAAGAAATGTGAAAAGACGTACTTATTTAATAAAAAGTGTGTGTGTGTGTGTATGACTTAGTTTTAGTATTATTAGTTATATGAATAATAGATTGTATGTGTTAGGAGATATCACAAGCTATATGATCATGCACGTTGTTACTATAAGTCTATAACGATTCCTCTGAAAGGATCAATTTTTTAGTGTTATTAGTATATGTAAGATGTGTAGAATGAGCTACATGATGTAAACCTTTTAAGCAACTTCTACGTTCTAAGGTTGTTACTAATAAAAAGAAAATTTAGGTAATAAAAACATGTTTTATGTCACTTTAAAAGCCGTCTCATATGCATCATGTAAAGGCGTTTTTAATTGTATTCATAGACAGGGTGAATAGTGTATGATTTTAGGCAATCACTAGTCGATTTTAATTAGAACAAAACCAAACTATGCAATATCTTATAACCTATATTTACACTTAAACAAAACTTGTCCATTTAATTTAGTCTCCTAATTAGACTCAAAGTAGGAAACTAATAAATTGGCTTATAAGCATACGTACTGAAACACCAAGTATTAAGCAACCCTTAAACAATTATAAAATAAATCAAGCATTCATTTGGATTCATACTTTTACATGTTATTTTTAAATCGATCACATGAGAGGGCCAAATATTTCTATAAGGCTAGAAGTATTTGTAGAAATAAACTTTTAGGGCGGTTTTATTAGAAACCGCCTCATAAAATATTTAAGATTTCAAATTTTATTACAAACCGCCTCAAAACAATCAAATTGAATCTTTTAATTGATTTTAAAACGGTTTAATATTTTTCATGTTTATTCATAAAGTGGTTTTAAAGAGACCGTTTAAAAAAATGACCATAAACCGCCTCATAAAATAACTTTTGTACTAGTGTCTATAAGGCTAGAGGTATTTTATTAAGTCTACTTAGTTTTATTTAATTTTTTAGAACGATCATTTTTATTAGTCTTACTTTAAAACTACCTCAAACTAATTTATTTTATGCCTGTGTTACATATTACCTTACATCTAAGATCAAATATTTATAATAAGTGAACTAGTCTCACATTAACAGTTATTTTTATCTAAACCATCACCACCATCATGAAAAAGACTATTCTATGAGGAATTAAAAAGACTAAATGTGCCTTCATCACTTCTTTGCGAAAATGTTGTGAAGCTCTTGTGTTTGGATGAAATCATGGTCTTGAATATTAAGCATGACTTTTACATCTAGGCAAACTTAGTATGAAGTGTATACATCATTACTTTATGAAGATTTCGGTGATATAAGATTTTTAATATCTTTTGGTATATGTTAGGTACGTAGTTTGGAACTTGTCACACCAACGATATTTGGAATGAAAAAACTAGTGATTCATTAGACAATGACGTTTTGGAATTAACAGTTGATGCCATTGTTTGAAAATGATTACTCTCTTGTAATATAGTGCATTTTTATTCTTTAAATGGTGTGAGGTAACAATCGTGAAAATAAGTGAATGGGTACAAAGTACTCAAATAGGTAAAGAGTAGGAGTTAGTCTTATTGGTTTCAAATCGATCTTGATGAATATTTCTTATCATCAATCATTCAGCAGGGATATGAAAAGTAAATATGATATCAAAGCATCTTTCTAGAAGACACAAGAAAAAACAGACCACGACATTGTGTTATCGCACCCGAAGGGACCGTACCAACCCCATGTTATCATATATTAGAGCATATACATCATCATATACCTGTAAATAATCTTGTTTCTATGTTTTGTTTTGTGCTAATATGTGTTATTAGTACATGTTAGCATATATCAACAAATATACATAATATATCAATAAAATAAATTTACGATGCATGTTAAATACGTGATGATGAAAACGAATTATTTTAATTGTTTTGTAAATGAACCAAATCATAATGATTTGGAATTGAGGTAAATACGTAACTATTAACAAATTTAGCAAATAATTAAAGATTATTAAATCTACAATATATTTAAATTGACTAATTTGCTATCATACTATAACTAAATGAAATTACATATGTCAACAAATTATTGGTTCCTATACTTTTTACAAAAAATATATTTGTATATGATCCTACTTCTATAAACCATTCAGTCACATCCACGTAGCCATTGTCACCTCTCACCACCTAAGTAGTCGATCACGACAACCAATACTACTGTTACTCTTATTCTTAACGTTGGTTTCTTTTTAGCTATCTTGATTTAAAAATTTGTTTATTAACTTAAAAATTATCACAAGTTTATCAACTCATAACTTTATATTGCCTCTAGAATCTATAATATAGCAGTATAGCACTACTAGAGCCTAGAGTACGGGAGATGTTACGCAAATTCACATTACGCCAAAATTCAAAAGTTGATAAGGATTGGACCGTGGGCCTGGGGGCCTAAAGTGTCCAAAATATATCAAGGCTAATATTACAATTTACAAATACAAGCCACATGCATTTATATCATTATTTGTGAGTTTGTAACTTTTGGGTGGTGGAGAAATTACTATATATAATTAAAATATATGAAAAAAGGAATAATAAAAATAATAATATTATATAGTGAGTGGCCCTATTTTTTATTTTATATATATATATATATATATATATATATATATATATATATATGTAACAACCGAAAATTTCAGTAACCGTTTATGTCCAAATTTTATATAAACGTTCGTAAAGTGATTATGATCAAAAAGGATATAAACGATAAAAATATCTGATAAGGTATGGACATGTTATAAAGCCTATCAATAACGTGTAAAAATTTCTGTTACAGTTTGAGTTCGTAATTTTTATGAACAATCCTGAAGTGATTACGATCACATTAATATAAGCGGGGTCGTTATACGATAAAGTATGAACAAGATATAAGCTCGTGAATATTAAAAATATGTGAGCAAAGTAGAAGGGGGTTTTAAAAATAGAATCTCAAAGTTCAAGGGTCCTAAGTGAAACTTCTAATTAATTCATAAAAATCTCAACATACAAATCTTTTGTTGAATGTCGGCAAAGGTGTGTGTGTGTATCGATTTAATACAAGAAGCTGATAAGCTTCAGAAATAAGCAAGTTTCATTTCTGACCGACGTATTCTTCATACGAGCATAGAAGAACATCAAAAAGAATAGATCAATTGTTAAGGTATGTGTTCATGATCCTCATCTCGTGTTAGTTTAGTCTTGATTGATTAAAGAGACCAACACCATGTTTAGATGGAGTTTTGGTTTTGTATGGTAAACATGAACTTGATTCGGTTGGAGCCCAATTTCATCTAGATAATGATCAGGTTTTCATGAGTTTTATGAGGGTATAATATATATACTCTTTTGGTTGCCTTAAACTCATGTATTATGCAGTAAGTTTAGCAACGCACTAAGACGAATTAATTAAATAAGAGAATACGCTTATCTAAGCCGAACAAATAAGTAATTTTTAAGCATAACAAGATTCTAGAGATAAAAATGGTCAAAATGAGTGGAAGCGAAATTTTGAAATAAAGCTCCGAATGAAAGTTATGATATGCCGAAGTTTTGAGCGGTAATCGTAAATCTGAGCATCTTCATAATAAGTATTATAAATTCATCTCAAGTTATTATTAATTGAGATAAATAATATTAAGTTTATAAAACTCTTCGGGTCATTATAGCAAGCTAAACACTTGTATTTGAGATAACTACAACGTAGTCGTTGTGTTACCGGTTTAGAAACCCTGAAAAGAGGGTTTATATTGTATGATAAGGTTATAATTATGATAAAATATCCATATTAATAGGATATCAATCTGAACGTGAAAAAGTAAGGAAAGGAAGAAAGCTAGCAGATTGTGTCTTATTAAGCTCAGGTGAGTTCTTCTAGCACTGTTTAAAATGTTTTATCATTTTGGACTGATATGCATGTCATAAAGTTATTTTATGAAAATGATTGTATGTATGTATAAAGTTATTGTATGAAAATGATTTTTAACCTGATTATGGTCAGGTAAAGCATGTTTTCAGAAAAAGTATGTTTTCAGATAATGAATATGTTAAGTCTCAATGATAATTGAGAAATAAATGATTTTAAGAATCTCAGTTGAGATATAACGAATGTTTTTAAGTCTCAACTGCGGTTGAGAAAGAAAAGATTATTTTGTATAAGACACTCGACCGAGGTCGAGGAGGAAATGTGGTTTTGTCAGCTACGGTTGGGCAGAACTTGAGCACTGCGGTGAAAGGAGCCGCTTCTGCTTATGATGGTTTAAATGATTTAAACCATGTTATGAATATGAATGATATATGTAAAGAAGTCTTGTACCGGTATGAGCCGTCAACTTCGGTTGATGGATTAAGAGTCCTGTGAAAACACGGGCCTGCCGACTGTTTGTCGCCAGTTGATGGAATCTTATGCATGTGTAAGTTATCGACTTCGGGTTGATAATTAAGAGCCTTGTGCTACACAAGCCTGTTTGACCTCAGGGTCAGAAGTTGACGGTGAAGTTCCTTCACTATATGAATGATGTTATGATGATATGTATGTTATGTAATTATGTTATGATGTTATGTATGTGATGAAATTATGATATGAGAACATGTATGTTATGTATTTGGAATATGTTATATGATGACATGAAGGAATAAGGATTTTATAAGAAATAAATTTAGAACTCACCAGCATAAAGCTGATTTGTTTTACATGCATATCAGGTTGAATAGTTTGAGAAAGGAGACCAGGAAGATTCATGGCATACGTTGAAGACTACCCCTGGCATAGACTGGTTGTATTATATGACTGTTAGAAGAGTGAGTTATGTTTTAATATGTATACTTTATGTATGTAATCACCTTAAATTCCGCTTCTATGATAATATAAATATGGTTTACGGACTATGGGATGATGTTTGCCAACCGAGGGGCTCGGGGCCTCTCAATATATATATATATATATATATATATATATATATATATAGAGGAAAGATCAAATAAGAAGAGATTTTTGCCTAAGAAGAGTAAAAACTAATAATAATTTGAAATTTGTCATTATAATTTACGTATGACTTCATATTTTTTGAACTAGAATTTTATTTTTTATACCATATTTTTATTTTTTTGCTTTAGATTATTTTTTTGTTCTTCATTTTACTTGTACTAGATTTTTGTGTTTTTTTGTAATACATTTTTATTTTTTTGTATTGGATTCTTATTTTTTTGTACTGGATTCTTTTTTTTGTACTGGATTTTATATTTTTTATGTACTGGATTATGTTTTTTGTACTGAATTGTGCCACGTGTCAAATTTTTATTGCTTCTTACTCTTCTTAGGCAAAAAACTCTTCTTACTGGATCCAACCCCTATATATATATAGGGGAGGGATATTTTAAGAAGACTAAAAACCATGAGAATCGTGAGAAGCAATCTTGTCCCTTGATTTGTGGTGTTTTATGGTCAAGATCGCGCGGTGGCAATTATGTAAATAATATGGCGTTTGAAAGACGCGGGATGGGCATAATAGTAATTTGGTGTTTTTTGAATTAAAACTAATCTCCCCAATTTCTCTCAATCCCGTAAAAAAGGCATTTAACCTAGCTCGGTGGTGGATATAAATTGGTATTACAATGTATTTTCTTATTGATATATCTCGATATATGGTGTTGAACCTTTGTTATGGTGTTTTAATCTGAAAAACACATTAAATTCTAAACTACGTATATAACATGTATAAAATCAAGAAACAGAGCATTATTTAAAAAAAACACCATAAAATTTTAAAATGTAATGGTGATTAGGGCTTTTGGATTCAAAATAACTTGTAATACTTGGATTCAAAAACACCATACAATCCAAAAAACACAATATAATCTGAAAAACATTATAAAAATTGAAAAACACCATAATATCAAAAAACAGAGCATCATTTAAACGAAATATCAAACAACATACAAAATAACACCATACAATCTGAAAAACACCATACAATATGAAAAACACCATAAAATCTGAAAAACACCATACAATATGAAAAACATCATAGAATCTGAAAACGACAAAACACAATATACAATGCTAATATAAACACCATAAAGACAATATGAAGCTAACTGATAACGCCAAATAACATAATATTAAAAACACCATAACCTTGCGTCTCTTCTGTGTTCGATTCCATCACATCGTTACCCAAAAAAAAACAAAACGATCATTCGCAGATGAAATTAGAATCATAAAATCAATTACAATCTGTGATTTCTTTTTGTAATCGATAATTGATTTGGATTTTTAAAAAATGCTGAGCGACAAACATGGTATGTTTCCAAAATAACCGCTAACAATTATCAGAGCAAATTACGTAAATACCCATATCTATTAAACCTTTGAAAATACACGTGTATAGACATGATTACTTCTCACACTTCTCATGGTTTTAAGACTTTTTAGCCAAACCGTATACTATATATATATATATATATTATGTGTCCGATCCATATAATGATGTTTTAAAAATTTAGACATAAATCATCAGAAGTTTTTTAACTTTGAAAATTTATAAACAGAGATAAAAGTATTAAATTTGAGAGATTTGCTTAAAGATTTGGATTTTTCTTTGAATTCAAATGATTAGTTGCCGGTAAGACGGATTTTGTGAGTAATTGTTAGTTTTATAAAGAATTTTGTATGATTTAATGTATTTATGAAAATTTTATATAGAGTTCGTGGTTAGAAATTTGATTTTGATATGCAATTTATGCTTCTGCAAATGATATATAATAACCATTCTTGAAAATGTACCGTGATAACTCGCACTAACGCGCGTGGACAATAAACCTAGTTTCAATTATTAATGGGTACTTCCACGAGAAAGATAGACAAGAAAAACAACCATCACCCCTAATTCTAATATAGGAAAAATGTTCAAATAGAAAATAACTTACACTTAAAACGAGTAGAAAACAATTGCTAAACTACTTATTGTTTTTTTGATTATTTCATTTTAGAAATTACCCTAGATAAGTTCAAATTTCATTAATTTAATCTTAAAACAGAGTTTAACTCGCCTTAACCACACGAGGCTAAATGTTGGTCAGAGTAGTTTGGTGTACCAATTTCGATTATACAATTTGGGCTTAAGATATATATAATCATTATTTGTGAAACTAAATGATTTTAGCCTTCTAGGCCCACTTCTATGATAGCATTTAATATTAAACATTTTTATATATGATGGATTATTTACTTAATTGTTCAACCATGTTAAATTTCAAATTGTTTTTGTGGACGTTTGGTGATCATTTCAAATGATGAAATGTTCATGTTGAATTTTAATTGTTCAAGTTATAATTTGGGTCAACATACTCTACTACAAAAACTGGATTTAATATCCTTCCAAATTATTTAAATTTAGAACTCAACCTGAACTTTGATTAAATCTCAACTGAATCTTTTAAATTAGGATTGGTTGAAACTCTTTTGCTATTTATTTAATTTCTTATATTTTAGTGAACAAAATTAAAATTTTACTGTTCAATTTACAATACAAACTTTCAATTTTTAACAAACGATCACAAATTCATTTAATAAAAAACCTAAACCCTCAAATAATTTAAACACATATAATGTCATTGGCTTTTAATTGTTTATTGTATTATCCGAACAACCCCAAATTTTTGTTAACCATAATTTCAATCCGACTCTGTATCTAAATTGTTTTCATAATTTCATACTTGATTTGAACATATCTAATCAAGATTCAATGAATTTAGAAGTTATCATATATGATTTGGAGATAGTATTTTTTTGGATTTTGGATATTTTAAAAACACCTATATCAAAATTAGAATCCAACATCTAACATATGGTATCCAATATACATTTTTAGATTTGCAGCTTCAAATATATATCAACCTGATCCCATAAACTAAAATGGTATGTTTCAAACCTCTTGATGATTCAATTAAAATTTATGCTTAATGAGTTAGGTGTTTTTGTTTTTGAAGAGAAAGAACGTTTACGTCTGCGCGACCTTTCTACAGTTGCGGATGAAATCTAAGCAATTTGATATTAGTATGGATTAAACGTTTGTAGGATGAAAAGAAGACTGCTTGTTTTTTAAATTGCAAACTTTAAAAAATACTGAAATTTAAATGACACTATTGATTTTTAAACTAAGTATAAATATTCTTATCATCTGATAGTTACATTTGTCCAATCGTTGATCAAAATTGTTTAAATACTCAATCCATTGCTGAATTGATAGTCAAATTTTCTTTGATATTGATTGCCATATTTGTTCAATTAATTTGAAAAACACTGACATATGGTCTAATTTGTTCAATTACTGGTGACTCTGCATATTGTTGCATTACTCATCAAATCGCATCATCACAACATCATGTGCGCATCATGGGATCACATCGCATAACTGTCGCCATGTGATCTCATCGCAGTATGCTCCTAGTGCGTGTATTTTTAAAACGAAGGGTTAGATGCATTTTTCTTGGCCATTTGGGAAATTATGGAACTAATTTATATGCTTCTTATATGATTTGTTTTTAGTACCAGTGCCCTTCGAGGTATTTAAACGACCGACATGTGCATGCGATTAGAAGGATTTCGCGTGCGTCGGAAGTGGCAAGCGGCGGCTAGCGGGGTGCGTCGGTGCTGGAGTTTGGTCGGCGGCGGCAGTCCGGATTTGAGTGGCCAGCGGTGGTGGTTGCGATTTTCGAAGCTCTGGTGGTTGATGATTTGTGCGTACAACGTAAGGAGGAGAGGAGCGTGTTTTTTTTAACCTAAAGAGGTTTCAATTCAAGAAGATGTTGTACCATGTCTGCAAGAAAAAAAGGTTTCGCAAACCTTTTTTAATGAATGTCTTCGGAAAAACAAATACTTTTCATCTGCCGTGTGGTCTGCGGGGCGCAGACAAAAGATGTTTAGAAGCTCTTTTGCAGAAAAACAACGCCACCTTAGAGATTAAGCTATTTGGTAGCCATTAACTACAAAATCGTTACAAGTTTTTAAATCTCATTTCATAATTGTGTAAAACATTAAGGCTATAATTTGTAATTTACTAAAGCGCGCTCAAACTCTTCTTTCATTTTTAATTTACAACAAAATCCACTTATTTAATCACATATTCCCTAAGATCGATGATCTTAAAGTTTTTGTCATATATTGAATTAAATGTTGTGGACGCATGTTTTCAATACATCCAACAAAAATTTTTAGATTAAATTTATTTAATTAAGAGTAAATTACCTATATGATTTATTAGTATTTTACTCTTAATCATAGTTACTCTTGATTCATATATTTTATAAATTACTCATATGGTCTCAAAATTTATATATTTGTAACACAGATAGTCCTTAGGTCATCAAATTACTCTCACATATTTACCAAATTACATTACATAAGGACTATATATGTTAAGAATGTATAAAGTTTGACACTATATGAGTAATATGAAACCTATAGACTAAGAGTTAAATAATAACAAATCACATAGTTCGTATCATTAATTTAACTGTTAATTTAATTTTAATGTACTCTTTCCTCCCATACTAAAAGTGATGCCAAAAAGAGTATATAAATTAACACGCATGTAAATTCTGTTTAAGTAATAAACAAACGATGTTTCATTTTTTTTTTTAAATAAAAGATCAATTTAAAATAGACGTGTGCTTTCTATTGGTCTCGTCGTAGTCGATGCTTATTAAATCTACTCCCCCCCGCGTTCTTTGCAGTTACAAAATGTAAAATATTAAAAAGGCTATTTGATATCATCTTAATAGTCATTAAAAAGCATCTTTTAATGTTTTATAATTTCTGATAATTAAGAGGTAATTTTAAGTCCAATGGTTTAGATCGAGGTTACCTCTTAATTTTACATCTTAACCATTCATACTTAGATATTATTAATCATTAATAGCTTTATAAATCTTAAAGTTAGCATTTTGATGATCATTAAAAGGCTATAAATAACACCTTAAACCTAACGAATAATCTAATTGAAACAGATCATCCGGATTATTCAATGTCTACTGTTTACAATATAAAAAACCCACGTTTTAAGGCTTTTGTAATGAAATTGGAACCCCGGTCATGTATACCGAAGATTGTTTTAACTTTTTTGTTTTATATTTACCTTGTTGAAAAGTCACCGGAAGTTGCTTTAGATTTTAAAAGAACAAAGCTAAAATTGGTTGTGATCAGTAGGATCACATGATTAAATTGCTATTGATAATCCGTTAATTACTTTTTTTTAAATATTTGTGTTTGTTGTTTATGTTTGAGATGAAATCTTTTTGAAAGCAACGTCTTTTTTCTTTACATATATGTAAGATTTGTTTACTCTCCACCCTGTCAAGCCTTACAAATAATCATGCTATAAGTAAAATTTACTAAAAATGTTTATTGTTGTAATAATCTATATATCTTAAATATAAGTTGTTCAATAGAAAATATCTTAATATATAAGTTGCTAAATAGAAAACTGTCTTAAAACATTAACATATATAATAAAGATATGTGGAGAATTCAAAGATTTCTACCTAAGAGAGTTATATTTTAAATTTGGTCACCTAGTTCGATCGGAACCAAACTTTCATATAACCTTTTTTAATTATGTTTATCTTTTTTTTTTTTCCGGTTGTGTTCGTCTTCCGGTTGGTATTTGTATTCCGATGAGTTTTTAGGAACAAGTTATCAACTTAGTTTCAAAACACATCATTATAATCATCCATTACTCAAAATCCGAAGGTTTGTAGGTGGCGAAGGAAGAACCAATTTTTTTTTTTTACAGCAACAACCAAGCGTAACGTTGTGGCATATGCACCACACGCCAGCAGGCCTCGGAAGACCCCTTCGTCAACGATAGCCCGTTTTACGGGGCGCCACCCTCGGAAGAGTTGCACCTGATGCGCAGAAACCAGTTTATTTGCTGTAAAAACTGCGTCCCCATCGGTTCAGAACCCGATATTAAGCTCAAGATTTTTCCCCTCACCTGGTATCCATCAAAGTGTCGCAAGAACCAATGCGTTTGGATTCCACAACCAGAGGTGTTTCTGATAATCTTCTGGAGTACTTTTGGAATTAAAAAGATATTATATCATTTATTTGACATGTTTCTGACTGTTAGATTTATATATTTATAAGTCTATTAAAGCTTTAGAAATATAATATTTTTCCCATTTATTTTTATTAATTAATATTAATAGTATAGTGACTATAAACTCTATCAATTTATTTGTTAACAGCTCCCACCAATTTTTCGCCAGGTTCATTTGTGAGGTAAATGTCAATATTTCGAAAGTATGCTTGTTTAAAATGTATGTTTAATTATATTAATTAAGATAGTGGAAATGCTTTATTTTTTTATTTTTTTTGAACACTAGTTAAACTGTCTCGTCGTATTACCTTCAGTTATCCTGGAGATTGATAGCTAAGATCGATCCTCGATCTCCGACCTTGAGGCATGTGTGCCCCCAGATGCGCGGGAACCGATAGAATCCGTAAACGCTCGCCGCCCCCATTATGTTCGAACCCGGGATTAAAGTCATGATTCTTTCATTCACCTGGATATCTATTAAATTGCACCCAACAAGGTTCTAACCCAAGACCTACACTTTGGGAGAGTGAGCATTTACCAGTTGAGGCAATTCTCCGGATTTGAAATGTTTTGATTAATAGGGCAGATTTGTCATTTAATAAAATATCAAATGCGGTTGTCTTGATTAAATTGATCTTGCCCTTTCTTTGTTTAATTTATAATATTGTATCTTGCTGAAGTTTGCAAGCATCTAGTTGTCCAACGTTATTTTCAAAAAATAAAAAATAAAAAATAAAAAACAAAAAACAAAACACATTAATTAGGAATGAAAAAACAAATTTTGTTTTGTTCAATATTCCCTAAGCAGATCTTAAAATCATTCACATATGCCCTTTCGGCGGTGGAGAGGTTCATTGTATCCAACTAAATATTGTTCTTAAATGCCATGCCCTAATTAACAATCATATAATATTTTCTAAAAAGATAAATTCAAATAATATAAATTAGTCAATTTCCATAGACACAAACAAATCATTATTTTTAATAAATTTAAGTTTCATTTATCACTTAATTACTTAAGTTTCCAAAGAATATTCAGGTGGTAATGTGTTGTACTCTTTAACCAACTCGTTCTAGGTTTACATCCTGTAAATTAGAGAGTATAATGTAGAGTACCCCCTAATGTTTTGTGTTTGCTGAATTTAAAAAAAATGTTACTTATTTTAATTTTGGTTCCTTATTTATAATGAAAGTAAGGGTGAAATTAAAAAAAAAAAAAAAAGAGAGAGAATTACTTTTCCTTTTACTTTTGATTTTTAATTATATAGTATAATTTTTCCATCATTTTGAAAAGAATAAAGAAACCCATTACATGTCCCTATTTGTATGACACTATGAGTTATCCTACGTGATGCAATGGGAGGAAACATGCATATTATAAAATAAAAAGATTATTTACACTACAATATTTTGTTTAATTACACATGAGTGCCACTATATATACAAGCAACCAATAAAGTAGTTGCATACCCAAAAAGACATTGACATGTGTTTGTTTCAATAATTAAAAAAGTAATTATGTACCTTGTTATGATTTGTCACCAGATTGACCTATGAAAAATAGTTTAGACATTCACATTTGTGATCATCGTTCAAATCTATAAAAGCGAAGGAATCATGAGGTTAACTCATCTCAATATGTAACTTAAGCAATGGCTTAGGGTTTCTAAAATCTTTGGACTCCTAACTTGTACACAACTTTTCATATATAACAAGTTTTAGTTTTAAAATGTGAGCTTAAATATTCCATACAATGGGCTATGATGGAATTCATTCCACGTTACCCCAAAAAAAAAAAAAAGATATAATAGATAAAACTGGAGAGTTTAAACTATTAATTTTGAAAAAAAAAAAACCTAAAATATTTTAAATTATATGGGGCTCTAAATCAGTTAAGTCAAAACCTGTGCATGTGTTGTGGTGGTGACAACAACGGAGGAGATCGATACAAGGAGAGGAGGAGGAGCATGATCAAGGAGCTGCAACTTCACTAGTAATCTTTATTCTAATAAAAGATAGGAAGAGTGGACATAGGTCACCTTCTTAAACTTTAGAAATTTTTTTCCCCTTATATCTCTCTTATTAAATCTAATTGACTTTTATATTGAATTAATATTAATGATTTTAAATAATTAAATTATACAGTTGAATATAGAATATATAATATTCTTATAAGACAATTTTAAGTATATAATATCTTAAAATATAATTTTTGAATTTTATTATTTGTAATTTATTATATTTTAAGTATTCGTCATTTATTATTTTATCAACATTATTGTTATCAAACATACAAATCTTCATAAAAAAGTGTTATAACATATTAGATTTGTTCAACAATTATTTTATCAACAATTATTTTATCAAACAATGTAATACATGAGTTTCTAAGCTAGTGATTATTATAATCATAAAAAATAATAATAATAATCATAATTGTGATTGTTTGGTAAACCTTAAATATTCAATAGTTTGTTAAGTTAAAAAATATTTTAAGAGAAGATAGGAGGGGCACCACAGTTAAGAAGCAAATAATACTTAATTTCTGATACTTCATAGGTCAACTTGAACCGATCTCACCCCATCTTAAACAAGTTATTCGATAAACGCCATCTTCCAAAAGCATTCAACATTGGTTATAATTTATGAAAATAAAACTTTCGGTTTGTTTAAAAAATACAAATTATCGTCATTGACCCTCACAGCCCCACTGGAGTCAACTGCCGTTGACCATAATATTTTTATTTATTGATCTGGACGTTTGTGGAACAAAATACAAATTATGTCTGCTTCAAAAAATAATAAAAAGCCTTGATTTTTTATTTCTTACTCTTAATTACAGTCCCTATGACTAGATTTGAGCAGAAGGTAGAAAAATTGTTTCACAAAATAGTATTTTTAAAACATGGTTAAATACCAGTCTTTAACCAGCAAAATTACTTAATGGTTAAGGCTTGACTCTTTCTTTTTGAGATCGGGATCAAGTCTCACTGGTGACACTTTAATGGATACCAGGTGAGGTGAAGAATCTTGAGCTCAATCTCGTCATCTGAACCAATGGGGGGCGCCGGGGCGAGAGTTTACCTATTCCACGGGGTTCCAGCGCATCAGGGGGTACAATTTCATGGTCAACGATCGAAGAATCGATCTTAATTACCACCGCCAGAAAAACTGAATGTAACACAACGAAACCCTCAGTCGTTAAAAAAAATACCAGTCTTTAATCTCGTCATAATATATAAGAGCATGAAAGTTCTCCCGATAATCGAAATTAAAAGCGTTTCAAGCAATGACCAAGTGTAATTTTGAATGTCCTAGCTACTAATGGACATGTCTAGCGCAACATATATGACCTAATACATGTATTGAATATAAAATATTTAAATTATCATAAAATATTATATTTGACTTTTTTTTTCAATTCTTTTTTATTTAAGAATTGCTGTTAAATTTAATTTGATTACCATATTATAATAAGAACACAATATATTTGATAAGATTGTTTGAAATTTGTGAATTCAAGGTATTTTAATGAATTCGGTCAAGATAAACTTGTCACTCTGATAAGAAAACCATATTACAGTGCATATTGAAACCGCACTACTACAAAATAAGCCTAATGCAACCCTTTTTTGACACAAAAGGTTGCAAATATGTTGCATTAGGTGAAGTTGCATTAGCCTAATTACATTTTTATTACATAATGCAACATTTTTTAAAAAGTTGCATTAGGAAAAAGAAAGTTGCATTATGTAACAAAAAGTTGCATTAGATCTAATATAACTTCAGCTAATGTAGACTTTTTTTTACTATAAAGGTTGCATTATGATGATTTTTGTAGTAATGCGGTGTCATCAATGGTTTATTTTCAAATTTTATAAGCTTAAGTTAAATAAAATTTGTTTTCATCATATATGACTAAAATCCATTACAACACCCATAATAACCAACTACCATAACTTTGTAAATTCAATCCAAAATCTGAGTCCTTAATAACATATTTTATAAAATACCATTAACATGCATATATACACATGCATATATATACATAGATGGGCATGACCATGGGAAGCAAATCTTTTGAAGGAATCAAACAGGTGGCCATCCCCACCTGCCCAAGATATGGTAAGTGCACATGATTTTACAACTTACATCACCTCTATATCTTCTCACAATTTTTTGTGGCCCCTACCACTAGAATCCACATGCCCTACTAATCTTCTTTTTATGGGAAGATATCATTTTAAGGGTGATTTAGTTTCACAAATGATTTATTAAAATTATAACTTGTCTTGAATTGTTTTTGAAAAAACACACTTAAAAACTATTTATAAAAATTATATTACTGTAAAATTGATAAAGTAAGTAAATTTATCAAACTAAATAAAACAAGTCTAAACTTTTTTCTTAAGGTTTTTATTATTTAACTATTTTATAGAAATTAGAATGACAATAACGTAAAATAAATACTAGCAGGACTTTAGACAAATCAATAAATATTAAAATATGAAGTTAGAGAGCATTTAAGTTTACCGGCTAATTAAACAAAGATCATTCTGTTTTTTACATGTTATGATAAATTTGGTAATAAATTAAAGGAACAGAACTGAAATCAATTTTTTTCTAGTTTGAATAAAATTAATTTTAATTTTAGTAAAACAATATGAAAATTGTGATTTTCATATTGATTTTCATCCTTTTTTTGATGTGATAAATTATAAAATTATTTCATGCACTACACACACACACACAATATACTAGGTAAAATCTCGTGTATTACACGGGTTGAAAACTGAAATGTTATATATAATTTATAAAAAACTTGTTTTAAAATACCTGTTTTTATTAAGAAAACTTATTTTTACAAAATTTTATGTTCCTAAAACTACAAATTTAAAATAATAATTATTTTTTTTAAAAAAAAATTATTTATAGAAAATTTTCATATTTTGTAAACTTTGTTTAAGTGTGCTTTTTAATAAAAAAAAGATTTCATTTTTTATTTGTTAGAACTATTTTTTAATATGAAAAAGGTATATAAGGTCATTAGTCATTAGATTTAAAATTTTTAATGAATTAAAGAATATAATTTTAATTATCATTTAATATGAGAGAGAATGATTGTAAATATTAAAAAATGAAATATGACAATAATTCTTTTAAAATAATGACATGTGACAATAATAGCCTAATAAATTGACATGTGACAAAATATTTACTCTTTTATTAGAGAGTATAGATAACATTCTCTTATTATTTCATAAATAGATGTTTGTTTTTAAATTTAAAAACTCTCAATTATTATTATTATTAATATATATTGTTTGCATAAATACACTAACAAATACTAATGACTAATAACATGATAATGAATATCATCTACATTTAATGTTATACACACACATATCAAGAACATTTTTTTTATAAATTTTAATTTTTAAATTATGTAAATTTATGAAGACATAATCAAAAAAATCACATAATTTTTATTCACAAACCATGTAATATACATGGGTCTATAACCTAATTTAATATTATAAAATATTACATGCGCATAAATATGTTTATGAAAACATGCATATATATGTTAAGTATAAATAAGAAGCACACCAATTATAAAATACAAAACTATATCTTAAAATGATAAATTTAATTTCAGAATAATATATAGCATTTTTTAAAGAATCATATATTTGCTTCTTTTAATCTTTCATAAACATGTACCTAACAATATCATTCACCCATCTTCTATTCTTTTTTATTTTATACAAGGATACCTTTATGTCGTTATTGTAGCGAGTTTTGCTAAACGTAACACTTTTGGCTATGTTTGAAGATTAGAAAACAAATAAATTATAATGATTAATCACATAAAAAGTGACTATATTTAAGGCATAGAGATAGAAGAAATCAAGAAAGAGATAAAAGTGAGCAAAAGCCATTTGTCTTCTATTTTATAACTTTTACATTATTAAATGACTAAATGTTATATTACAAGCAAACATAGCATAATAAAAAAAGAGGGAGATAATGTATAATATTACACATGCTATATATGATAATATAATTTTTTACAAGAACAAACATAGACTCATATCATATTGATCCTAATTAAGTCTTCAACACAACATGCTTTAATAGGACTTAAACCTTACATCTTAGAAATACAAGAGAGACACCTTATAATACAGGAGCATCCATGGGCGAAGCTTTATAGGGGAAGGGGAGGCGACTGCCCCCCTCTTTTTCAGTCCATAATTTTAATTTTTCGGCCAAAATGTTATTTTTAGTTAAAAATAGTTGTTTCGTCTCCTCGTTTCAAAAAATATCATGTATTTTAGTTTCAAAATACATGCTCGACGTAGTGATGAATTTTCTATTCGTAGAAACAATTGCCGACTGAACCATTTGGCTCATATCGCTTGAATAACACAATTTGTTTCATGAGTAATTTGATTACTTGAGTAACTACATCACCTTATCATCATCAAAATGCCCTCTTATCGTAATAATAATATTAGCTTTATACCTACACTAGGGTAGCGTTTGGTATGCATGAATGAAATATGGAATGGAATGAGTCATTACGTTGGAATGACAAGAAACGTGTTTGGTTACCACATTGGAATGAAATGCACCATTCCATAAGGAATGTGATTCCTTCACTTTTGATGATTTTCATTCCTTAGAGTATATGTGTTTTTTTTTCATTCCTTCTCTTGAAGGAATGATCCGACCCATGTCTAAAACCATGACCATGATCCATGACCAAAACCATGAGCCGACCCTGACCCTTGACCTGACCCATAACCCGAACCATGACTTGACCCATGCCATAACCGTGACGCGAACCATGATTCGAGCCATGACCCGACCCATGACCTGAACCACGACACGAACCATGACCCAAAACATGCTCGAACTATGACCCCATCCATGATTCAAAAAATTACCCGACCCTTAACTCAAACAATGATCCGACCCATGAACCAAATCATGACCCGACCCATGACCAGATCCACAAACCAAACCATGGCCTGATCCATGAAATGCCTTATGATTGAACCTTTAGCGAAACAATAACCGACCAATGAACTGCCCGATGGTCCGAACCATGACTCGACCCGACCTATGACTCGAACAATGATTAAAACAACGACTCGACCCATAACTTGTATTACATTCCTTCATCTTCTCATGTCTACCAAACAAAAAGAAGTAATGAATCATTTCATTACCAGAGGTAACCAAACATGACAATGGAATGTAATGATTCATTTCTTTCCCATGTCCATTCCATTCTCTCATCCATTCCATTCCCTTGTCTATTCCATTACTTCATACCAAACAGACCCTAGAAGACTAAAGTCACAGAGGACTTGGTGTTGGGTGTATATTTAAGAAAGTTAAGTACTCATGTAACACTCTTAGTAACCATTTGCGCTAGAAACTTTATTAAGGTAGGATTAATTGAATAAAAAAAGGTGTAGTTAAGCTTCATTATAATTTTTATTTTATATATATGTGTGTGTACACATGTATATACATTTATATACTAATAATTAATAAATAAGTAATTGAGAGGACACATGTCATTTTATGATTTATTGATATCTTCTCAGACTAATTTTTCTTCATATATTTCCTATTAAATGAGAGAACATGAGTCAATTTTTTTACGCATTTTGATAGTTGTTTTTCTTGATTATTTCTTATATTTCATAATAATATTAATTAAAAAATTATTTATACATATATAATATAAATTTAATTATTTATATTTGTTATATCATTAAATGAAAATTACTAATTATTATTTAGTATTTTTCATCAACTCGTGCAATTACGGGTATATTTGTATGTATGAATGAATAATTATTAAGAATGAGCTGTTAGCTTTATAGTAATTTCATTATCAAAATTTCTATATATAAGTTGTTGTTTTTTAAAGAAGACATGAGATAAACACTTTAAAATGTAATTAATCGTCTAAAAATGACTTAGAACCAATTGTTTATTATCTAATAGATCTGACGGTTGAATTTTTTTATAAACCTATTAAAAAGTAAAGAAGAAAAATATTTTTGAGTATAATAGAAAATCTTTTTAACCATCTATCTACTTGTCTTTATAGTAATTGTTAACGAAATCAAAAGTTAAATGAAAATTGATTGTTGTTTACTCATTTAACACAACAATATTTTGAAATATGAATGGTTAGATGGAACCAAACTCACAAAGAATCTTTTGATTAGAATATAAATATTCAAGATTTTGGTTGTATTCTTTATTTGATTTTATTTGATTTAAAATTTCCCATTTGCACCCTTACAAAACTTTGCCCCTTGCTTGCCTTATAATCCAAAAATATTAAGAGGTGGGAAGATCTTTGGATGAAATCTGGTCAGATCTTGCTTTGTGGGTTGTGGATTTTGGTGCCTCCTCTTTCTTCACATAAAAACATCATCTTTTTTCCATTTCTATCATCAAAAAAAAACCAAACCCACCAAAAAAATCAATCTTTTTTTGTAAATTTGCTCATTGTTTTTGTAATCTTGAATCTCGTGCATATGGGTGTTGCAACAGATTCACAGTTTCATGTTCTTGCTGTTGATGACAGCATCATTGACAGAAAATTGATTGAAAGATTGCTCAAAACCTCATCTTATCAAGGTATTTAATTCTTCCCATGGTGATTTTATTTGGTTTCGATTCGATTTTCAAATGTTGGTGACTCAACAATGTTCATGTGATTTACCAGTTACAACAACTGTTGATTCTGGAAGTAAAGCTTTAGAATTTCTGGGATTACATGAAGATGATGAAATCAACTCAAATGAACCCTCTGTATCACTAAATATTAATCAGTTTGTAATTTATATGCAATCTCATTTTGTGCATAATTAAATTTTATTTTGAATGATTGATGAATCATTTGCTAACTGTTTTGCAGGAAGTTGAAGTGAATCTGATAATTACAGACTATTGTATGCCTGGAATGACAGGCTATGATTTGCTCAAGAAAGTTAAGGTATTATTCTTTAAGAAAAAAATATTCTCTTTTTTATTTATTTTAATAACGTTTGATTTGATTGAGGTTTGTTTTAGGATTAGAAAACATTACATATACGATATAACCGTTTGCCTACATTTTCTTTTTAACCATTACGACGAATGCCCTTAAGTAGATTTCGTAAGAAGGTAAACCATAAGAAGTCTATTATTTATAATAGAAAGATCTTAATAGAAGCATCAATAACCTACTTTAAATAATAATTGTTTTTTACCATATTTTAGCAACAATCTAAAACACTTTTAATACTGCATCATTATCTATTGTGTAAACGAGTACAGAATTGTTATAACTTATAAGAGTCTTTTTCTGTAATCTTTTAGATATTTAGACAGATTAATTATATATACATATTTTGGTACAATTTCATATTAGAATCATGGACTAAATCTTGAACTTTTAGTTAATTTGTGTAACTTAAGAGCGGCACTGATATTGTTTATATATTTATCTATTTATTTTATAGAAATCTTCATCGCTAAAGAACATACCGGTCGTTATTATGTCATCAGAGAATGTTCCTTCAAGGATTAGCAGGTAAAAACTTTATATTTTCAAATAATAATTATATTTTATAATTTTTTTCATTTTCAGCCAAACTTTAATTAATATTTTTTTTTGTTCTAACGTATGTTATATCATATTGACCATGTTAGATGTCTAGAAGAAGGCGCAGAAGAATTTTTCTTGAAACCAGTTAGATTATCTGATGTAAGTAAACTGAAACCTCATATGATGAGAACTAAAATCAAAGATACACATCATCATCATCATCAACATCAAGAAAATAATCAACAACATCAAAAACAAGATCAACAACACTGTGAAGAAAAAGTTACAGCAACCCCTGAAATTGAACAACAATCTAATGGAAGCAAGAGAAAATCCATGGAAGAAGAAACTCTTACAAGACAAAACAAAACACAGATTAAATGGTGGCCATACTGTAGATTTGACTAATTGTCAACTAGTTTTTTATTTTAATTTTGACTTTTTTTTCCTCCTTAAAGTTACTTTTTCTCTGACCAACTATTTTTTACTTTTGTAATACAAAAGGCAATGTAAAAAGACCATTGTGAGACAATTAATTAGACCATCTCAAGATTTATACATAGTTTTTCTTGAACATGTGAGGTCAACTTTCATATAATCACAGTCAACCTTTTTACATTTCGCTATATATTCATGTCTACATTCAATGAAAATGGATGAAAATAAGCATACACCTGATCATAAAACATTTCTATGATCATAAGATGAGATGTGGAAGTCAGCTAGTTAATTTTGAGATTTTAACCTCTTTTGACAATTAACTTTGACTTTGATATGGCCGTGTTGCATCATCAAGATTGGTTGAATGGTCGTTTAATTTGTTATGATTCTATTTTCAATTAATATCATATCATGGTAAAATTTGTGTATACCTTTAATCATTTTAAGGCTACATTATGTTTAATTATAGATCTTTTGACAACAAAATGAACTTTTAACCGTCATTTGTATTTCTAAACCTTTAGATGGTATTATTTAGCACTTTTAGATCAAATTTACGCAGTTGTGTCATATATATAAAATATTTTAGAGTAAATCACCGTTTCGGACCATGTGGTTCAACTCTTATAACTAACATATTCAGCCAAAAACAAAATCTTCTAACACTAAAGTCTCTGTCGAAAATATTCAACATCTATTTATAGATAATATCTTGTTATCGATTGTAGATGACATTCGACATGATTATTATAATACAAAAATTTACGTTAACCAAGTTGGATGTGATCAAAAGGCACAACCAAGATTTCCCAACATGTGATAAAACGTTTCCAACACGTCAAATAAATATTATTTATGTTTTCCTCAATCACGATATAAAAATAACAATTGATATCATATAACATTACATGATATAACATTATATTGTATGATATATCATATAACATTATATCGTATTATGTCATATAATGTTGTATTAGAATCTCAAGCAATACAATTAAGAGTCGCGTCAAAATTGAGAGTTAAAACTTTGCATAAAATATAATAGATTACAAGCCTAATGCCCCATCACTGATGAAAATAACATATCAACGTTTGGTTGGATTGATAATCTCTACGCTGAAAAGGTTTAGGTTGAAATCATACCATTCTTATTTTCTATTTCTTTTATAGCTAGACACTAAGCATAATAAGAAAGAGTTGGAGACAGATTTCATACCACAAACATTTACTCAAAAGTAGGAATTTACTAGGCATGTTGTTGTTATAAAGCCATGGTAGCCTGTTGTGTTAATTAAGCAAGTAATTATTTATTAGCTAAAAGTTTTACAATGTGAGAATTTAAAAAGGGAAAATTACCAAAAGCATCAAAGTTGACCAAGAAATTCCCAAAATAATCACACAGATTCCGGCGTCTAAGACGCCCATTAGACGCCCAATTAGACGCCCATTTTGTCTACATTTTCACAACATACGGGCCCACATGTCGGCGGCTTTGTCGGGTGTCTAAGACCCCTTTTCTACCGGCGTCTTAGACGCCCACTTAGACGCCCACTTAGACGCCTTTAGACGCCCATTTTGTCTACTTTTTCACAACATACGGGCCCACATGTCGGCGGCTTTGTCGGGTGTCTAAGACCCCTTTTCTACCGGCGTCTTAGACGCCCACTTAGACGCCCACTTAGACGCCTTTAGACGCCAGAATCTAAGTCGCGATTCACAGAAAAAATGGCGTCTAAAGGCGTCTAAGTCGGCGTCTAAGTGGGCGTCTAAGACGCCGGTAGAAAAGGGGTCTTAGACACCCGACAAAGCCGCCGACATGTGGGCCCGTATGTTGTGAAAAAGTAGACAAAATGGGCGTCTAAATGGGCGTCTAATGGGCGTCTTAGACGCCGGAATCTGTGTGATTATTTTGGGAATTTCTTGGTCAACTTTGATGCTTTTGGTAATTTTCCCATTTAAAAAAATAAAAAATCAAAGTTAAGAATAAAATCACCGTACCAAAAAAACCTTGTATTTACACTAGTAGGTCTAATACGAAGCACTAAAATCATGCATAAATTGTTTAACAGAAGCTGAAAGGTTGGTATTCATTGGTCATTGAGGTATAGTAGTACCTCTTTAACTTAACTTCTCATATAAGTGGTTTTGAGTTTAAGTTTCTCTTGGAGCAATCGTTTCTAGTTTCTAGATGAGCAGAAGTGTGAGGTTGCTCCTAAATGATGAAATGAAGTTGTCTGTTTGTCGAGTGACGCTTGATTTAACAGTTAAAGAAAAAGAATCTGGATAAACAGAAATATGAGCTTCCTTCTAGATGCTGAGATCAAGTTATTCGTTTGCCAAGTGGTACTTGATTTAACAGTTAAAAAAAGATGTAAATATTTAATATCTTTGATTTGAAAAATAAAACTCTCATGTTTGGGGTTCATAATCAGAATGGGCTTTGAGGGTCCAACACTCCAACCGTCCAACGGTCCAAGTGATATTGAATTATTGATTAGGTAACTGAAGGGCCTCCTGTATTGAAAATTTCAAATTTAAAGCTTTTGATTTCCTTCCTTTCCTATCAATTCGTTTCAACGCGCAGACGCAAGATTGCAAAAACAAGCTGCTTGTCAAAGATCTCCAGATTTAGGTGTAAATGGTGAGTGTCCGTGCTTTCATTTTCAATCGTCTCAATTCTGTTTAGTTTTCTCGTATATGTTCAACTTTTGATTGTTTTCTGCGACTTTGTGAAATCAAAAACTAACAGTTTGTTCGATCACGTCTTGTTTGTTTCATTGACCAAAATTTTTGTAATGGATGTTGATTTTTGTCAAAAATTGAACAATTTGAGTTTATGATAGATGTTACAGTTAGTATTTGCTGATGTTTTGGCAAATTAGGGTAGTAAAATTGGGGATTTAGGGTTTGTTGATTAACAGGCATAAATAATCTGATATGACCTATTGGATTCTCTTTGAATCTCGAATTTGAAAACTGGTAGAGGTGAAACTAATACGATTATGATGAGTTTAAACCATCTGAAACCATCGATCTTGTAGACTTCTGTTTGAATCTCAAATTAGCAAACAAGGAGAAGTGGACTTATATGATTATGACGTAAAACAATCTGAAGAATCGATCTTATGGCTTCTGTTTGAATCTCGAATTATCAAACAAGTAGAAGTGAAACTATTATGATAATGAGTTTAAAGTTTTGACAATCGGAAAATATTTATCTTATAGGCTTTGGTTTGAACCTCGAATTAGTATTCTTCATGCAGAAGTGAAACTAATATGATTATGAGCTTAAAATAATCTGAAACCATCAATCATTTAGGTTTCTGTTTGAACTTGAATTCTTGAATTAGCATACAGTATACAGGTATAAATCAGACTAATTTGATTATGAGTTTTAACAATCTGAAACCATCAATCCTCTAGGTTTCTGTTTGAATTTTTAATTGCACAGAAATGAATGTTATTTTTGTTTATTTTTTCTTTTGCTTACTCTTGCTTGCTTTGAAATTGAGGGTTCTATAGGGTGTTTATGGAGAACAATTAAGGAGAGACAAACCCAGAGGACGTCATCATGGGTTAACTCAGCAGAAAAGGCAAGAGATCAAAGAAGCCTTTGAGCTATTTGATACTGATGGATCTGGTATTTTGTTAATTCATGATTGTATGCTATTTGAGTGAAAGTTATAATTTTAGTGGTTTAATTTCTTTATAATATAGGCACCATTGACGCCAAGGAGTTGAATGTCGCAATGAGGTAAGAATTTAATCTAACCATATATTTACTGGTGGAAAAACTGGCAGGGAGAATTATGTAATGGGTTAAAATGGGCACTTGTTGATATGGAACCCGGAACATTTTCTGTCAAAAAATTACGAATTTATAATCTATTGTTTTATTACAGTAGTTATCTTGTTTCAGTAAAATTCTATATTTTAGGTTAAATTGATTTAGCTGGATGTTATGCTTTCAAAATACACTACAGGTGAATATTTTAAAATACACTTTGGGTGACTTTTGATCTCATTGGCGCATATTGTTTTAAGCTAATTCTTTTATTTTATCAATTTTAACCTATTATAATAAAAACATAACTAAATCAACAAATTATAAAGTAAAAGGGCATTGTGATTGCCACTTCTACACACTGTTATCAATAGCAAGCATAGCGCCCGCTAGAGCGAATAGCCCAGCATAGCGCCACCTTACCGCTAAATGGTTTTAGCGACCAAATAGAGCCTAATAGCGCCCAATAGCGATTTTTTCTTAACTTTTTAGCTAGTTTAGTGGTATTTATTGATTATAATAGCTATTTTGGTGGCGTGAATGTTTATTTATTGATTATAAATGGTATTTTTGTTGACTACTTGAATGTAAAACATTTAAAAACATTCTACTACCTTATCGCTAAACATGAAATAGCGGGCGCTATTTCATCGCTATCGCTATTCGCTACGTAGCGTATAGGTAGCCTATCGCTATTGCCCGCTATTCGCTATCGACATCTATGCTTCTACATATAATAATCATATGTATGGGTTTACGCATAGTCGCAAACAATAATATTTTAACTTGATTGTTTTTCAGGGCTCTTGGTTTTGAAATGACTGAGGAGGTAACATCTAGCCGTCTTTGATTTTCCAACCTGATTGACCCATTTGCCCCTGTTCAATAGTGTAAATCTTTCAATATAACTATTACCAGGTTGTGTGCATTAACATTTTCTTTGTTTAACTTCCAATCCATTTGACCTGTCTTTCTAGTTTCATTCCCATTTGAAACGTTTGTGAGTAAATAACACACAAATTGATCTTTTTATAAGTTAATGCATTGATATTGCCCCCCTACTCTAAATCTATTTGTTGTAAAGCTTCATTGAAACATGTTCTTATTTTGTTTTTTTTTTTTGCAGCAAATTAATCAAATGATAGCAGATGTAGACAAAGATGGCAGTGGTGCGATTGATTTTGATGAATTCGTGTACATGATGACCGAGAAAATTGGTGAAAGGGACACCAAACAAGAGCTTACAAAAGCATTCCAAATCATTGACCAAGATAAAAATGTGATCTTATATATTTTTCACATGCGTTTTTTTTTTAAATTTATTTATTTATTAATTATTATTATTACTATTTATTAGAAACTAATATTTCTGTGATGAATGCAGGGGAAGATATCAGTTTCTGATATTAAAGCCATTGCTAAGGAATTGGGTGAACATTTTACCGATGCGGAGATCAATGAGATGGTGGAGGAAGCAGATCGTGATCGTGAGTTTGTTTAGTTTTAATTAAAATACTTAAAAAAAAAATTATGAAAAATTTAAATCTAGTGTTGTTTTATTATAATTTTATTCGAGAATTGAAGATTTTAAATTTTTAAATATATGCTGCATTGCATAGCATATTTATACCTTGTTTGATTTATATATATTGTTTAGGTGATGGAGAAGTGAATGCAGATGAGTTCATGAGGATGATGAAGAGAACTTCATATGGATATTAGCCTATTATTTTGATCATATGTTGTTTTTCTTGATTGTGTAATATGTGTTTTGATTAATGTAACTTTGACCGCTCAGATCATTAGGCATTCAGTTGATTTATCAACTGTTAATTCTTGTATATGGTAGGTAACTCTAATGTGTTTTTATAGGTTTTGTTCAATTTATGTAATTTTTTTTTCTTGTTTGGTGGTTGTAACGAATGTGTGCTTATTTAGGCTGTCTGATTAGCGGTTAGACTGCATGCAACAAACCCCTGTAATAAAAAACTTAAAACATACAAGTTAAACCCCGCATCACTTTGGTTAGATAAACATCAGATGACATAAAATGAAGAGGTTAGACTGCATGCAACAATCATCCCCTTTTTACGCTAAATAGTTGCCACGTAAACAATTATTATCATCGTCTCCTCTTTAGATACACATGTGTAAGTGTGTAAGAATCACCCCTCTTTACATGCACATAACTCACCTATCACCCACCCATAACTTCCTTTCTCTTCCTCACATGCCTGTGACTATGGTCACCTCTAACCCATCACCCACCTGTCACGCCCCTCGTATAATAGTGTGTTGGGCGAGACCAAGGTGTGACACGCCATCATCTGGGTGCTCACAAGTCACACCTCACTACACATAGTCTTATCATTAGATTCATTTAATTCATATAGTTAATGAGGTTATAGTAAGCCTATTTATCTTATACACATTTTATAAATATCAACATTTAGATAAAAATTTTTATAAAGCATGAATCTTAAATTCATATGGCAATCAAAAATCGCATACAAAATAAGTCACAATACTAGGTTTTTTAGGACGTGACTTCGATTGGATTTATAAATCTTTACTTGCATAAAGTTATTGACTACTCAAACATCGTTGACATATGAGAAAAGTTACCTACAAAGAAACGTAACTCTTGCAAGCAGAGGTCGTGTGTTCTTCCAAAATATTTGAAAACAAGCCATCTTACAATGAGAAACTTAAATTTGAACAGACATATATAATAACAACGGCATCGGTGACGGTGATTACCACTATACGTTGTTAAGATTAGACACATATTTGTTTGTTATTGTTGTCATGAAAATTTCTTTATTTGTCATTTGTTATTTCTCGAGTGTTGTGACAGAGAATTCTTGACTAACAGTAAACACCTTGTATAGGGGCTGTTCGGGAATTCCTGAACAACGGCATCCAGCCTTGCAAGGTATCGTTGTAAAATCAAAAATCATCAATAGTAAAATCATGCTTTCATGTGTTTTTGTTGAAATGAAGCGGAGGTCATGTAGTAAATTAGTCATTCATGCATAAAACAAACATGAAGACATGCTGACAGTTGAGCATGTGCATCCAAGATATATCAAGCGATCTTAACATATGACATCTATCTACAAGAAGCGCAAACACACATATATACACAGTACATTCTTACTTTTAGGTAGGCTCTGAGGAAAAGGATGAAGAAAAACCTTACCACTGTCATAGTTGGGATAGAGATGTTGCTCTGAAGGAGTCTCTCGCACAAAGTTATCGTTTGAATTTAATCATCCCAATGCTTTTAACGTTATTTTCACAAAAGTAAGTAAAATAATGTTAAAATCAGTGCAATTTTACTTTTGTCACTTAAGAGCCCATACATATATACATTATATGCATGCATCGCAAGGAGGCTTATCTATAAGAAACACAATAACGATAAAATGAATATAGCACCGGTCAATCACTTGTTTTTGATTCCAACTCAACAAAAAGATTGTGTGTATATTCACATATTTGCTTTTGTTTGGGGCTGAAAACATTCTTTATAAATCAAGAATCTATCTTATGCACGACTGATGTGAGATTTGACTAGGATATTACATAACCTTTTTTCAAGTAGGTTTTATGAAAGGCACAAAATGCAAATGGGTAACCAACTTTCAACTTATTTTAGTTTTTCAGGTACAATGAGTTAAGTGCTTTGATGACCAATGAAACCATATTGAACAACATTCTAATGAGTCATGATTGTGACATCTTACCATCATCATCTTTCTTTTTTTTTTGAACGGCTAAGTTTACTATCACATAAATACACCATAATTACACCCTTGTATAAGATTGAACCCATGACCTTTCATTCTAAGAGGCAAACCTCTATCAAGTGAGTCATCATCATCTTTCTAAACCAACAAAAAATTTGCGTTGTCCAAATGTGCAATCGTCCGTTGATTTATAGCAAATATGATCAGGCTAGAGTTTTTGCATTGCATCTAGAACAGCATGTAATAATTCATTGTAGTGTTAGCAAAATAATAATATTGTTTTCAACACTAATTTATCTTTAAAAGGCGTACGTTTTTTTATATAATTTCAAGTTAGTCGGGTATTGAGGGATCTAAGGGTTTACCACGCAAGTGGGCTCTCAAGGTTATAGAAAAAAAAAGTTGAAAACCCTAATCAAATTAATAATTGTTTTAGTACTTTCACTTTACGTTTAAAACGTGAATTAAAATTCGAAGGATAAAAATGAAATAACCTACATTTGTTTGTTGATTTTTTTGTGAATAATTCAAGTTTCACTTGTTTTTTTGAATCGAACAACTTCTGAACTTTTAATCATTTTTTGCAAAAATAACCACACCATAAAATAGAAAATTTTATTATCTTTAATTTGAGTATAATATTGTAACACTTTTTTTTTTATTTTTTTCGTGGTCCATGATTATACAGTTGTTTCTTGATCATGTGTATTAAAAGACAGTTTGTGTCTTTGTGATTTATATATAACAAGATCTATGATCATAGGCCAATGATTATCCAGTTGGTTTTGATTATTCATATTAAACGACGGTCCGTGATTTTCGCCCAGACGATAGGTGTCAAATCTGAAACAGGGTTGTATATATAGTAATTGCCCAGAAACACTCAAAGGCTTGTGCATTGTCCATTTTTGTAAACTTATTAGGTTGTTATAAAGGCCTTTAACACGTGTGCATACCCATTTTGATGTTTTATGTTTTTTGTGTTGGGTTTGCATGTAAAGTGAGCTACCTGTCTTATTCTTTAATCCTCCAACATCTCGAATCTTCTTCTTTGCAATCCAGATAAAGCTTCTTTAATCCCCTCCTATCGTTTGCTTAGCGACAGATTTAAACCTGCTTTCAAAGAACGAGCTACAGATTCAGATATAATGGTTCGTCTTCTTCATTTAATACCAATTCCCTAAAAAAATCTCTATCATATACCTTCAATTTCTTTTTTCTTTCTTTTTCTTCCACCAAAAAAAGCATTTCCTGCTGAAAATTGGGTTTTTTTTTTTAAAAAAAAAAATAAGGGTACTGGTTAATGAAATAGTGTACAAGAACAGTGAAATTGGGGACAGTTGCTGTGTTTTTATCAGGAATAATTGAAGAATATTTATATTATTTGTTTTAAATCTTTATTTTTGTTGATTGAATTTAATGCTTACAATTATCAAATTATCAGGATTATCAGGGGGGTTTATGGTGAATTAAAGAAAGCAACCCTAGCGGACGTCATCATGGATTCACTCAGCAGACGAAGCAGGAGATGAAAGAGGCCTTTGATCTATTTGATGCAGATGGAAATGGTATGCTATGAACTATGAATAATAATATAATATAATCTCAAGCAATAATAATACTAATAATAATAATTATTATTATATTATTATTTGTTGTATATTTTAATGTAATTAGATGTTAAGTTTGCACACTCGTTTAAAGAATTTTGAGCTCATAACCAAACAGGATTTTGGCCCGTATAAACACCCGCCCAACCAACTTACAATTAACTGTCACGCGGTTGGTTGGTGTTAAACACATAAATGACATGAGCAACAGAATTCATTCGAAATTTGTATCTAAAACATCATCTATTGGATTATCCCTTGATCATATTTCTTGAACTCGAATAGGGTAGAAATATTGATTTTTGATAGTGATTTTATACACGACTCGATAGATTTCCAAGTTTTTATTGACGAATTTCACTAACAATTTTGTTGTTTTTTGGTATGTTATTTAGGCACCATTGATGCCAACGAATTGGGTAATGCCATGAGGTATGAGCTTCATTATTCAATACCAGGAACTCTTGTTGAATCACCTCATTGTATTTATACTTTAATTAGGATATTATTGTTTACTTTTAAAACTCGGCTGATGTGGTTGAATTATCATATGATAAAATTCCATTTAAATTGTATATTGTTCGTTAGGTGTTCGGTTTATGTTCATTTATAATATTAACGAACAAACGTAAACAGACACATACTCATTTACTAACATAATGAACATGGACAAGAAGATACGTATGTTCAAGTGTTCATGTGTGTTTGTATGCACGATTAAAGTTAAATGAATGAACAAGAACATGTCATGTTTTTGTTCTAATGAATATTATTAACTTTCGAAATCCGCTTCATTTCAGGGCCCTTGGTTTTGAAATGAACAAGGAGGTAACATCAATCTGCCCATAACTTCCCTTTTTGTTGTTTAAATCCAAATTTTCAATCCCAGTTTGTATGTATTCAGCAAATTAATGAAATGATAGAAGAAGTAGACAGAGATGGTAGTGGGTGCAATTGATTTTGATGAATTTGTGTACATGATGACTGACAAATTTGTGAGAGGAACAGCAAACAAGAGCTTACAAAGGCTTTTAACATCATTGATCATGATAAAATGTAACATTTTTGTACCAATTAAACACTTTTTTTTATTTTTTTTTTAGAATTGGAACCAATGTGTGTGTATGATGAAAACAGGGGAAGATATCAATTCCAGACATAAAGAATATTGCTAAGGAGTTGGGTGTTCGGTTTACAGATGCAGAGATCCACTCAATGGTGGAGGAAGCCGATCGCGATCGTGAGTTTGTTTAAATTTTTTTTTTTCGTTGCATTTTTGGATCATGTTATGGGTCATGGGTTGGAACTCGGAATTTATTATATTCTTATTTAATATTATAAATGTATTTAATCAGAGCCGGCCATAAGAAACAAAAAAAGATTCTAGGACCTGGACGAGAAAAAAACGGGCCCTTTCAGAGGCAGCCCTAAGAATTAAGGTGACCAAGATGAACCAGAAAAAAAAAGACCCTCTAGCGATTAATAATTAATATTAGGGGTGTTCAAGAAACCAAAAACCAAACCGACCGTATTCGTAACTGAAAAAACCGAACTGCACTCGTAACTGAAAAAACCGAGCCGTATTCGTAACTGAAAAAACCGAACCGAATTTCGGTTTTTTGTTTGGTTATCGTTTCAATTTTTTTTGAATTCGGTTTGTTTGGTTAACCGATTAAACCGAATTCAGATTTAAATTTATTATCTTATTAATAATATATGAGCTTGAATTCGGTTTATTCAGTTTTTAACCGATTTATTTGGTCTTTAATTGGCTTATTCAATTGAATTCGGTTTATTCGGATCGGTTTATTTGATTTTAAATTGGTTTGTTTGGTTTTAACTGAAACCGAACCGAACGGAATCTCAAATTCGGTTCGGTTTTTGGACAAGGAAAAAATTGAAAACCAATTAAACCGAATTGAATAAACCATTAACCGATTCTCTATATACATATATATCAAAATTTTGTGCCTCCTAAAAAAATTGGGAAAAATTGGGCCTGGGACAAACGTCCGGTTTGTCCCTTCCCCGATTGCTCATGGACCCTTTTAAACATTGATGTTATATATTTCTTATATAAATTTTTGTATATATAATATATAATTTTTTAAAAATTTTAGACATAAATTGTTGGGCCCGGGGCGGTCGCCCATCCCACCCTTCTCCATGGCCGGCCTTGTATTTAATATGAAAGATACTAGAAATTAATGTGATAATGCTCTTTTAATTTGACATGTGCATAACATATTTTTTTATTTATTAGTACAAAGATAACTTGAATTGACTCGTTTGTTTTATTCATTGGATTAGACAACATAATTAATTTGTGGTTTTAATTTGATTGAATAATTATAAATGTTGTTGTTTAGATGATGGAGAAGTAAACGTAGAGGAGTTCATGAGAATGATGAAAACAACTTCATATGGATATTAGGCGTCTCTCCATAGATCCACCGGTTTGTGTATGATTGTATCTATAATCCCTATCATAAAGATGTTTATTATGCAAATTTGGGTTTAATTCTGTCCTTGTAGGTTCCTTTATTTTGTTACCAACTCTAAAGTGAACATATGTAAAATAATTCCTTTCACTCTGGTGAGGGATGTTTACTTTTGAAACTTTTGTTTCAATTGATTAGACGATGGGGTATGCCCGGTGGATGAGGAGCCTTTGGGCGTGGCTGGCAAGTGGAACCCCGCCCCCCTTGGGCGTGGTAGTCTTGGGCGTGGCCATAGCCACGTTTCCTTTACCGTTTGAGACATTAATTTTTTGACCGTGGTAGTCTTGGGCGTGGTAGTCTTGGGCATTTCCACCACAAGTGATTAAATGGGTGGTTGTGGTGGATGCATACGTGGCGCCTAGATGGAGTTTACCGTTTGAGACATTAATTTTTTGACCGTGGTAGTCTTGGGTATGGTAGTCTTGGGCATTTCCACCACAAGTGATTAAATGGATGGTTGTGGTGGATGTATACGTGGCGCCTAGGTGGAGTTTACCGTTTGAGATATTAATTTTTTGACCGTGGTAGTCTTGGGCGTGGTAGTCTTGGGCATTTCCACCATAAGTGATTGAGTGAGTGGTTGTGGTGGATGACTACGTGGCGTCTAGGTGGAGTGGCTTCAACCATAGGGTACACCTCATGCTCTTACTTTAAAGCCTCGTTTATATAGGCATTTTTTAAACAAAATTGACTTTTTTAAATGTTAATATGGTATTTTATTTTGTTTTGTTTTAATACAAGTGTCTACATCTAAATTACTTATCGACGTTTCATGCTAACATATTAGTTATGCATTTCTAAAGCTTCAAGAGCTTTAAGGGTAGTTTGATTTAAAATTCTTTTGAAAAATTAACATTGAAATTAAAATTAAAACCTTAAAAATGGGTAGTAGGATGGTTGGTTGGTAAACTTATAAAATGAAAAAAAAAAAATCCATGGGCACTCAAGTGTGCGATGATCCAGCCTTTGCATCATGCCTTAAGAGTACTATTTGAGTGTGCTCCTGACTCGATCATTTGATGAGAAAACCATTAAAAACTATTCAAATAAATTATTTGTTTAGTTGCAATTCATTTTAACTTAAGCGAAATTGATGTTTTTTTTAAAACGATCCATTTAAACCCAAACTAATTTTGCTTAAAACTCATCATAGCCCACACCCGTTCTGACCTATTACCCAAGCCAGCCGAACTTGCCCATTTTTAATGAAAGGGGAGTCACTATGATGTTAATGAAAAGCACGAGCTTTCTTTGATGAATAAATATCGAAATGTCAAAAAAATTAAAAGAAAATTTTACCCTTTTATCACCTCCCTTTTTTATATCATGCCTATGGGTACATATGAAATGATCTTGTTTTATAAAAAGTATATTTCAAATGATTTAAATTCTTGGATGATGTCACTTATGGAATTCGGTTTCATATGATTTTAATTCTTGATTTTCATATGGGTTTCAGATGTCATGTTTTTTTTTTTTGAACAGCAAACGCCCGGTTACCCGGGATCACCCTGGCAAATAGATCACCCTTCCGCCCGAATAACAGAGCGTGGTGACCTGACCCACCTGTCCAGGAGGAAACCTACAACTAGGAAAACCCCCTGGCTCACCCAGAACAATATTTGCTCTAGGTGAGACTCCAACCCAAGACCCCTCATAAGAGAAGTCAAGGGGCTACCATTAGGCTTAAAGCCCTTTGGTTTCAGATGTCATGTAAAAGAAAGAAGAAAGAGGGGTATTTGTTTATAGAAAGGAAAGTTGAATTCCCATAAGTTAACAGTAAATATTTTCCAATTTCAATTTCCATTTCTTCCATGACAAGCAAACACAATTTTTTGTATCAAATATATAGCTAGCCTTTATTAAAAACTACATCAAAATCAAGCATGTAATAAGCTCAATTTGAACGCCGGTTCAGACTCATTTCAATTCTAGTTTTATACAACCAACACATTTTAGACAGATAGGTAGTGATTGTTAAAACATGCCTATCATATGAACAATTATCCTTTGGTGGCTCACTCTGGGTTCAAAACATTCATCACAATTGCTCCAATATAAACAAACAACAAGGGGAATGAGTACAAAACCAGATCTTAAAACCTACTTTGAATAGGTTATAATCATTTTGAAAGCACGAACATAACTGCGACTCACCGATCATTATGATCATGCCATCTTTCAAATATAATATCCACTTGCAAAGAGACTGAAATCATCACAACCCTGCAAAGTGAAAGTAGTTGTCTTTTATGAAAGAATAACTAGGCTAAAAACTTGTGTATTACAAACAGTTAAATAAAGAAAAAATAAATAGTTCGTAATTATTTTAACTATCATGCAAGTAATAGAACAATAACATTGAAAATAAAAGGAAGGGGAAAGAAGAATCTTGGGGAGGTAGATTTGCGACAGATGGCCGTATGGGTTGCTTATTTATTAGAAATATAAATTTTGAGGATAATAGCTATTGTGCATCAAGGGGGTGCTGCAACCAAAAAGAGGATGATTACTATTGTGCATCAAGAGGGGTGTTTGGATTTGTGTCAACTGATTATCTGCATTTTTACCATGTAACTGAAACAAAACATGGTATTCAAGAATTGCATATGGCATACATCATCTTCAAGAAGATAAGCTGATGCATCAAAGACCATATATATGCACAAGATCATGCTGAACAATATGTTCAAAACTTGAAGCTGATCTAGAACATTGTAGTCAAAAGCACACCCATTCCCAGGCGAGGGGCGGAAAAACCATCTTGGGTGCAGAAAGGCGCATCAAACCAGAAAAAATCCAGCCTGCAACGGCAAAAAACTTGTCTGAACCGGACAAAACTAGTTTTAGGCGGTCTGGAGAGACTGGTCCAACCAAAATCAGGCCAAAGCATTCTAAAACAGTTAAAAATGGTCTGGACTGGATGTGGCGTGTGGTTGGCTTCAGTGAGCTTTGCGCCTTCGAATGCCATGGAATCAATAGACTTATAGACTCAAGATAATTACTTTCAAGGCTGTAAAGCATCAGAATCACTGTCAGTTGAATGTGACATCACACTAGAAATGTAAGAAATGAATGCACAATTTCATGAATTTTTATAAACTGTAACCACAGAAAAAATATTGAAGATGGTATGATAACCGATTATCCAGATTACACATATAACGAGCACAAATTAGGGAACATTAATCATAAAACACATGAATTGAAACTTATCAGTTTATGATCACAACAGGAGACAAATTCAATCGGATTTAGGTTTTGGGGAAAGAATCGCTAACCTGATCAAAACGAAAAAAAGGCACCAAATTGGAAGCTAACCCACATGAAACGGACCGATATCGCCGGTCCGTAGTGAACCAGCGATGTGATCAGCAACAGTCAAGCACGAAATAACCCAACCACTGATCGCCATCCACACCATATTCGCCATCCACAGTGACACACTCCACGGCACTGCCATAATCGCAAATCCCTTTCTTTCCTTTTCTTCTTCTGCTACTTTTTTTTGAAAACTGATTAGGGTTTTGAATGATTGAGATGGTTATGAGTAATACCCACAAACAAAAGATCGATTCAACGAAAAACCCTTATTTTATCAAACATCTGGATGTGTGTAAACACCGAGATTAAAAACAAAAAACCCTAGTGATAGGATATGAACACATACGTCAATTTTAGGTGTAACCAGGAACTAGAGTGATCGTGGACGTGGTTTTGATTGGGAATTTTGGAGGAATAGACAGACGATCGAAGGAATTAAAAATTTTGGTTAAGAGATTGATTGTGTCATGATATTTATTTGGGCTTCTTACGCCTTCAAAACGTAAGGAAAATATAGGGGGACCCGGCTACCCGAAACTCAAACCGACAATTTGAACGGGAATTGAAACCTATCCTAACTGAACCAGTGCATATAGAGTCTAGGGCTGTTCAAAAAGCTCGCGGCTCGAGGCTCGACTCGAAGCTCGCTCGAAAAAAGCTCGAAAAAGCTCGGCTCGAAAAAGGCTCGGCTCGAAAAGAGCTCGGCTCGAAAAAAGCTCGTTAAAAACGAGCCAAGCCGGAGCTAGGGTTGGCTCGGCTCGAGCTCGGCTCATGGCTCGACTCGTTGGCTCGGCTCGTCGCTCGGCTCAATTTTTAATATATATATATATATATTAAATTATATACACACACACATATATATATATATATATATATATATTATATTACACACATACATATATATTATATATAATATATAACTAGTAAAAACGACCCGCGCTTCGCAGCGGGACCCAGGTTGATTGTTAACAGTAAACCTTAAGAGATCATATTTGATTTTGTTTTGAATCCACATGTCAATTACATGTGGATTCAAAACATTTGCGTAACCTAAAAAACATTGCTTGGGAAAGTAACTTCAAACATTGCATAACAACTATAATACAAAAGACTTTCAGACCTTTTTTTTAATTTTTTTTTCTGCATTCTTATCAGTTCGAGTATCACATTTGTTTGTTTTCTAGCCCGTTGTTGAAAGGATAGCCATATGCTAATTAAACGATAACTATATGCTAATTATTATGTACCTTCCTTGAAGCATTAAGAGTCGAATAAAACAATTAAATACAACAAAATGAATGAACTATTAACTAATCACATTATCACAATCTTTAAATTAGTAAAGTCAAAGAAGATTGAAAAAACATGATTAGTATTAAACCAACTGAACTTTGCATGTGTGCTGCAAACCCTCTGAATTTGAGTATATGTCTCTTATAAAACCTATGTCATATACAAACTCTTAAATAGGTTATTAAAAAAATCATATGAAAAAAAAATACCAATTGTATAATATGCAGAAAACTTAAAAGAAAGCATCGAAGAATTCATGGAGAGAGTTCTTGCGACCCAAATCCATAACCTACAAACAACATTAAGCAAATATCAATGATAATTTTATTATTACACAATTGCATGTTTATGTTTAATAAGTTAACAAATGATGTTTGGACTCTTCATTTCTAAATAAACCAAGTCATTCATGAAGCTCTTAATACAATTATATTATCATGATAACATCCAATAAAATTTAGAAATTAACGTAAAACCTCACAATCAAGCCTTGAAATTATTAGAAAGATATGTAGATATTAACATACACAAAGTATAAACAAAATTATCAAATTTAAAAAGATATGCAGATATTAATCTACACAGTATCTAAACAAAATTATCAAATCATAGTAAAACCCAAAAGGCCTGTGAGCATGCCCACACTTCTTCTCCATCTGCATCTATTTTACATGCTACTTTGCCTTATGAACCCGATGAACCGGTCCAAGTTTTTAGTGTACCCTACTTAAGATAAGTTGAAAATTTCTTAAAACCATAATTTTGTAGCTGAAAAGTAATTTTTTTGTGCCTCACTGTTCAAACTTAATAGAGTTTTTGAAATTATCATCTTGAACCATTTTGACAACTCTTTTACTCAATTTTTCTGTCCCCATAGATGAATTATATAGACTGAGCTACTCGTATGAGCTGTCAGCCTCCTATGGTAGCCCATGTCTACCTCGGTCACCAACCAAAGCTAGTTGCATGGCCCTCATATATGGTCAATTGCCTGGTTATCAACATAATGTTTAGTTTGTTATACCTACATATGAGAATGATGCAACATTGAACAATTTGTTTAATAGAATATGGTAATTTAATTACATGTAAAACAAATATCAACTTCAAATATTATTGCATAATGTGGAGTCCAACACATTTTTCATCATATTGTCAACATGTGTATAGCTGAGTAGTGTTGTTGACCTCCATGGAAGTTGTTCAAAAATTGCCTCCTGCATTACATTTAGCAAAGTTGGTACGTACAACTGTGCAGGAAAAAAAATATTTAACCTAGAAAATGTTAATTTCTTGCTGAACATTGATGATTACAGAAACATGGGATTCAAAAACGCTAAAATGACGTAGGTTTAGGTATTTTCTAGGGTTTTGGCACTGCAACCAGATACCTTCATATTCAAACATCCTAAATCTATATATTGTATAATTAAGTATTAGCCCCAATTTTCATCAAATTATAGTTAATTAAACGTAATTAGAAATGAAAATGGATCATACATTATGCAAACATGTACTCCATGTATCGATCGAAATAATCTCACAAACCCTAAACCCTAACACTGCATGATCTATCGACCCCACCTCGCTTGGTAAGTTTATCTCAAAAATGTGGTGAAGTAAAGATATATCAAATTTTTAGCTTTACATTTATATCCAATATTCACCTAATATTATTTAAGCAAAAGATGAAAAATCACCTTGTAAGATAAGCAAGGCCTCCATTTTTCATTTGTAAAAGTTTCCTAGCTTGCAGCTATTACTAACAATGATCAAATATTGCATTCACAAATCTAGAAACATGATTAATTAATACTATTAAGTGCTAATATGAACATGTCTCTTCATCTCCATCTACTATTGTCATGCTAGCATAATCAAAAGTTTTTATATCTATATTCAAGTGAAAGCATAAACGAAAATCCAACGAACCTGTCGTCGTAGATAAAATAAACAATTTTTTGGAATATACACCTGTCATTTGAATCGTTATAACGAATGCAAGAGTAAATCCCCAAACACATTACCACAAACAACAAAGTCCAGACCACCAATATTGTAAAAGACCCATTGCAAACCTTATGGTCACTGCTATGTCCAGAACCAAAATAGGAACAGACAAAATGTTAGAACACTGAAGGGAAAATCAAACCAAAGGAAAGTCACAACATTAGGGTTTTTTTATTTTTATTTTTGAATCCACGTATCTAGACAAAAACACAGTAATTATAACCAAATTGTCAAATAGCATACCTCTATGCTACTCCGATGGATAGAAACATAATCCTAGACATGTGATCAAAACAGGAGCTGGAAAACATAACATGAAAAACAACCCTAATCAAGAACCCTTTCAATTGCAAGTGGTGAAATAGGCGAAGAAGCCACATGTATAGAGTTGTAGGGTTTTTCAAACAACATACCTAAAAGATTCCAATTCTTGTTGAAGGCAGTATTCAAACAGGTGGTGCTTCGGTGTAAGTATGCCTTCTTAGATGTTTTGTTCAATTAGTGAAGAGGAAGGGTTTCGTAGATTGAAGGAGAAAGCTTTGCTAAAATCACAGGAAAGAAGTGAAGCAAATGAGAGAAGAAAGTATACATATATACCTAAAACCACCGCATAAACGACTCGTACCTGAAGAGCCTAAAGTTATTCTCGATCGATGTCGTAGGAACGTTGTAGGTGGATGCGATGTAGTCGGAGAGTGGAAATCTTGGAGTTGGCGACGGTGGGAACGGAGGTGAGTCGATGCTCCGGCTACCGGAAGAGTGGAAATCGTGGAGTCGCGAATCTGGTGAATTGTGTTTGGAGACGGTGTTTTCTGAAGGACGAAATCATATTGAGGTTTGGGAAAGTTATATGTTATTGTACGACATGTTTGAGAAATTATAAAAAGTGAACAGTGATTTGTGTGAGTGTCACCGACTTTGCAATTTAATATATATAATAATATATATACAATATGTATACACATATTTATATAAATATATATGTATATATTAGATTTTATATATAATTATAGGGGAAGGTTCCATTGTTAACCCTCCCTTATAGCGTTAACCGCTTAACCCTAGCGTTTTTTGCCCGAATCTTAAATTTTTTTTTTCATGGTTTTTATTTTGCAAAAATAAGGGGGGTTTCTTTTTTGTGTTTTTGCTAATTCATCACCGATTAGAAGTTATTGTAAGTGTAAGTTACTTACACTTACTTACAAAACCGTATCTGATGCAGTAAATGTAAGTAAGTGTAAGTAACTTACACTTACAATAACTTCTAAACGGTGATGAATTAGCAAAAACACAAGAAAGAAACCCCCCTATTTTTACATAATAAAAACCATGAAAAAATTTTTTTTAAGATTCGGGCAAAAAACGCTAGGGTTAAGCGGTTAACGCTATAAGGGAGGGTTAACATTATACATATATATTGGATTTTATATATATAATATAAAGTGGAGGAAAAAAAGAAAAAAAAACGAGCTGGCTCGTGGCTCGAGGTTTTTTACGAGCCGAGCTTGAGTCAGGATTTTTGGCTCGAAAGAAATTTCGGCTCGGCTCGAGCTCAGCTCGAAAATTGACGAGCCAAGCTGGAGCTAGGCCTGGCTCGGCTCGGCTCGACTCGATTACAGTCCTAATATAGACGGTTTCGGATTCTTAGATAAACGGGAACCGGTTTCATTTTTACCAGGCAAATCCAAACCGGAACCGGTTAAAAATCAAAACAGAACTAATTATTGATTTTGTTAACCTTAACCGGAACCGAAACCGGTTTAAAAAAACCCGGTATTCCCACCGAGAATACTTTGATCAAAAGAAAGGTGTGTGTGTCACTTCAGTCAGATCTCAAAGCCCTAAACAAGCAAACGTGAAACAACTAAAGGGAATAAAAAGCAACATCAGCCGTACCGTATTTACTTTATATATGGGCCATTATGCAGGACAGGATTCGGCCGTATTATTATTTAAAAAAAATTAATTTATCATTTTATCTATCACTGATATATTGTGCTTTGATTTATGTATATTTTTTTTATATTGGGTACAACAAATTAATTATTGACATGTATATCATTATATAACATGAAGCAACGTTTCATGAAAACATACTGTATAAATTATCATATTCTAATTTATTTCATCTTTTTAATTTTATCATTTTGTTTACAACTACATTTTCAATGGCTTTTGCAATTGATTAAACAACGAATTCTGTAATTGTTTAGTGTTTACAACATATTATTTCTTGACGTGTATATCATATATATATATATATATATATATATATATATATATTTTAAATTGATGAGTTATGAAAAACACAATTGTGAAAGAAAAAGATCGAATACGAAGAAATTTTAAAAAGGGTAGGAAGTTTAATTTCTAAATGAGTGAAAAAATGATTAATGCGTGATTAAACTTTTTTAACAAAAAAACTCAAAACTACTGATTCATAAAGTCTATAATTGTTGTATTGTTCACTCTTAATTTTCTATTTTGTATCAATTTAACAAAAGTTCAACGTATATAAAAAATTTGTTAAAAATCGAGGCCCTAAAATTTTGGAGGCTACAAGCCCTAGGTGTAACAACCTGTTTTCAACAATGACACGTATTTGAAATAATCGTTAAAATAACGATTGTGATTGATGAAATTTGAAAGTATGTGAGAAATCATGAACGTGGGAGAAAACCGTGCGCGAAACGGAGTTACGGATTGTCCGGAATCGCGAAACAAAGAAAATGACTCTTCGCGGTACGCGAAGGTGATTTTGAGGGTCCTTCGCGGTACGCGAAGCATTCTTTTGCCCCGCTTCGCGGTACGCGACGGGTAGGGCGGTTTGACAGATTCCTATTCTTATCAGATTGAAGCAGAAGAGTTTTTAAAAACTCTTTCTTTCGACTTTAACGCACCCAGGGACGATCTGATCGAATTTTTATCACCAAATCACAGTTTTGAAGCCATCCAGATGTTCAGATCAAGCTAGGGTTCGATTCTACAACTCCTGATCGTCGTTTTCATCCGAGAACTTCGTTCAAAAGGGTAACGATTCGATCTCTCCTACTAGTTTGATGTTCTATGGATTAAATTTAGTTTTGAATATAGTACTGTGATTATTGGTATTGATTATTGCCTAGTTAATAACTAGGGATGGTTAGAAACGAAGAATTTGATGTTTTGGTGGTTAAATCTTCGTTTTAAAGCCGGGATAATGTCCGGTTGTTATGAATCCCATATCATGATGGGATAACTAGTAGGAGGGGTAAATTGTTGTTTTGAAATATATATGGATTATGATCCATGGGTTAAATGATGATTTTGATGAATTGATGTTAAAAATTATTAACAGTTATGATCATAAATGAATTTTGATTAAAATAAGTGATTAAAGATCGTAACTAATATAACTGAACATCAATTATTTGATGAAATGCCTAAGGGAGGCATGTGGTATGATTAGTTATAATAATTGACTAAAACTTGCTAAAGACAGTAAGATAAAGTCAATTATGTGATAAATTGACTTTGAAGAAGTCAAACCAGTCAAGTGCGTTGAACTTGATTGTATGAGTTATAGGTATTGAATATAGTTGTATATGTGTGAATATGCAACTAGGTGTTGGTGGTGAAAGTCAAGTGACGATTCACAGAAGTGGAAAGGAGGTTGTAGGAAATGAACAACCGTATGAACCAAGTAAGTTACCCAACTTACTGTAACATTACATATAAGTAATAGAAAGAGTCTACTTGCGTATTTGATATATGTGAATAATGTTAAATTTGTGATTGAAACTATGGGATGAGAAATCATTTAGTTTGTGTTTGTTAAGTTTCAATGGGAAACGTATATGCAATATATTTGCATTAGAATAACCGGATGACCCGGTGATTGATTAATATGATTTGGTGTTTATAAAATAATGGGGCATAACTTGATTAATGAATCTAATGGAATTATAAGACCTTTGAGAAGGCATTATTAGTTTCAAAACGAATGTTATGCTTGTGTGGTGTGCATAATATAAATGCATTAAAGTTTAGCCGGATGAGCCGGTGAAATTGATTTAATTGTTGAACCACAAATGTGTGGCTAACCGGTTAATCCAGGAACTAAATTGTTGAACCACAAATGTGTGGCTAACCGGTTAATTCTGGAATTGAATTAAATATGACTCCACAATGGTGGATAGCCAGAGGTGCTGGCAATTGTCTAGATGGAACTACCGGTGGGCGAACATCTTAGACTTGATAAATATGACCCCACAATGGTGGATAGCCAGAGGTGCTGGCAATTGTCTAGATGGAAGTACCGGTGGGTGAACATCTTAGACTTGATAAATATGACTCCACAATGGTGGATAGCCAGAGGTGCTGGCAATTGTCTAGATGGAAGTACCGGTGGGTGAACATCTTAGACTTAATTAATATGACCCCACAATGGTGGATAGCCAGAGGTGCTGGCAATTGTCTAGATGGAAGTACCGGTGGGTGAACATCTTAGACTTAATAAATATGACCCCACAATGGTGGATAGCCAGAGGTGCTGGCAATTGTCTAGATGGAAGTACCGGTGGGTGAACATCTTAGACTTAATTAATATGACTCCACAATGGTGGATAGCCAGAGGTGCTGGCAATTGTCTTAGATGGAAGTACCGGTGGGTGAACATCTTAAGACTTGAATTAATTATGATATCACAAATGTGTGAATAGTCAGATGTGCTGATAAATAGCTATGGTGGAAGTACAGAAATGTGAACACCATAGTGTAATTTTGATTAAATTATTGTGAACAATAGTTGATGATTGGTAATGTGATATTATTACATGCTGAGAGTCAATTCGAATAGAAATGACTCAGTTTGAATATTGATTGTGAAAAATGTATTTATACATTTTGTTGTTGAGAAACCATTGGGGTTACTTACTTAGTTCATATGAACTAATTGTGACTTATATGTGATGTTACAGGTCAAAGATAGATATGCATTGGGCCATCAGATCGGGCACGTTGTGAAGCAGAACCAAACGTTATGTAAATCTTTGGTGAGATTAAATTTAAACACACCAGTTTTTATTAATCATAAATGTAAATGATTGAAATTAAGTGTGTTTAACTTATAAAAATGAAATTTCACGCTTCCGAACATAAATTTTTGATAAAGTTTAAATTGGGACCAAGATTAGACACGTGTAATCGTGTGTAAGGTTTGGGTGTTACACTAGGTTTACCCTTTATGTTTGTCGGACCACTCATAGTGAGAACTAATAGAATTTGAAAAGTGACATCATAAAAAATGGATGAAAATCTAGTTATAAGACCATCCTTAGTACTCATCCCACTGAAATCCCACCCCACCGAAATTTTTTGCTACATCATCACCCCACTGAAAACATTAAAACTCCACAATGGTCACCTCACTTAAAAAAATCTTCCCCATTCTGAGAGAGGAGAAAGCAGGGTGTGAGCGGGGGAGAGCGATGAGCGAGGGCCGCTGGCCTTCGTGAAGTGAAGCCGCCGTGGGGAGGGGCGGTGTTCCCGCCATGCCCCGTGTCACTGGTTAATCCCGCCCACTCTACGGGGTGAGTACTACGGATGGCCTAACATCTTATTTTTTGTGTTAGATTTTTATTTTTTTTTGTCTTGAATTCTTTTTTTGTTTTGTATTATTGTTTTTTTTGTCCTAGATTAATGTTTTGTTTCACTGGATTTTTATTTTTCTAATACTGGATTTATATTTTATTGTACTTGATTTTAATTTTTTATACTGTATTTTTATTTTAATGTTTTTACGCAAATTGTCTTTTTAATGGATCATTTTCCTAATATGTAAGACACAATGACAATATAACAACAAATTTATATAATATAATGAACACTAATTTTTATAGTTCCTTCTAGCTAGCCCTAGAAAAATAAGCCTTCGTCTAATACAAACATCAATGCATGGAGATAGACAGTGGCGAATCCAGAAATTTTCGTCAGTGGGGGCAAAAAATAAATAAAGAAAACGCCATGGCTAAAACAGTTAAAACATGTCAATTAATATAAGTCAAAATGAGTTTGTTAAAAGAGAGTAATTTAAGGTTAAAAGAATGTTATATACACTATAATCACTCTCGCAAAACTTGAACTGATAGTCAGTTAAATTTATAAATTCAAAACAGAACCTTTAACATCTTCGTCTACCTAGAATTCGATGTGAAATAACTTGTAGTTCAAATGATTTCAAAACTAGATTCTTAATACGATCTAACAACAAAATGAAGAATAACCTAAAATTTTGATTTTAGGGGCCTTTTTATAAAACTCAAGAGGGCTAATGTTTTTTAGTTTATTTTATAAAGAAGTTTACACCAAAAAATGTATTTTGAGTGGGTGCCTTGCCACCCCCTCAACACATAGTAAATCCGCCCCTGGAGATAGAACTCAAAAATAGCATAAAATAAATAAAAAATTAGAAGGGTATGTCATTTGGATAATCATAGAGAAGCAAATTGAATGGTTCAAAATTATGTATTTTAATTAATTGTTCGGAAAGCCATTCAATTGAATTGAAGTTTGATAACCATCAAATATTTGAATCATTTTTAACCATAAATCAGTCTCTTAAATTCCGCGATCGACTACTTCAATTACAAAAGAAACAAAACTTACAAATATATATTTGATAATTATCATTAATTAATTAATTAATTAATTGCTGCAATATAATTAAGATGATGAGGAAGATGAGTAGTTTTATTTTGGTTGTAGGCCTCCTCGTATCTTCCATATTGATGGTAAACATTGAAGCTGCCATAAGTCCTCCATGTGACCCAACAAACCCTAATTGTGTCATTGCCCCCTCAAGAAAGAGATCCAAAATCGTTGAAGGCACCAAAGACGACGAGTATACTGAAAAACAAAAGCCTGATAACACACCTGAAATTATTGTCATTGGTCACTAATTACATATATATGGACGCCGGTGAACTCAACTGCCTCGAAATGAATTCTCATCCGTTGAAATTCATCAAGATTAAATCACGATCCTTTAAATTAGGCAGTTACATCAATTTTGTGGCGGTTTTCAGCGGCTACCTACGGATCATTGACACATATCGCATGTTTTAACACATGTCACATGCCATTATTGTTTTATTTTTAAGTATTTTAAGAAATATAATTTGAATTTGATTATACCATATTATTCACATGTATAAAACTAGTTTAATTAGCTTTTCATGTATTCATGTTGTTATTATTACTTTTTTTTTCTACCATGTTTACAGGATAAAATAATAATTAAGTTTTAGTATTATTCTGATAAAGTCGCTTAGAATTAAAATACAAAAACAAAAACAAAAAAAAACTAAAGTTTTATTTGTTTCATTACTGTGATTATTTCATCAAATTTTATTTTTTAAAAAAAAATAACTTAGATGAAAACATAAGAAACTTTGTTATTATTTGGTATCTTTTTATTTAAATTTTGACCTTAATGGAACAATTAGAACACGTTATTATTAATTAACGATTTTTTTTCCTTCACGATTATCTTTTACTTTATGTCATGTTGAAAAAAAATAAACAAACAAATAATATTATTCAGATTTCATATACATATATATGCTCCATTTAGATCATTGAATTTACAAAAATAAGCATATGTAAAAAAAGAGTTTACAACAATACAACAATATTTATTTAATAATATATATATAGGGGAAGGTTCCCCTAAAAAGTCTATTTTGCCTAAGAAGGTTAAGAAGGATTTTTAAAAACTCAAAAATCGACCCAAACAAGCTCCGATTAAATTCATTTTTGCATCATTGGAACCGTTTTGTCGAACCCTAAAACCCAAACCTTAAATTATAAACAATAAGCCCTAATACTAAAACCAAAACTTTAAAAACAAACCCTAAACCTAAAGATAAAGCATAAAAGCTAAAAATCAAGCCCTAAAATATAAATTCTTAAAATAATTGTTAAATCTAAAATTTAAAAGCTAATATTGTAGGGTTCGATTAGACGGTTCCAATGCCATCGAAATGAGTTCAATCGAAGTTCGTTTGGGTCGGTTTTGAAGGTTTTGAAATTCCTTTTTAGCCTTCTTAGGCAAAATAAACTTTGTATTTGATATTTCTCCTATATATATAAATGCCTTAAACAAGCTGAACCGCTCATAAGTTACTCAAGATTAGTTTGGTTAAAGCTCATCAGTTTGCATATCAGCCATTAGTTAGGTTTATAAACCTTAAATGTGTTTGTGCAAAAACACTTATTTCAATTACATTTACAACACCTTGATTTAGACTTGGTAACTAATTTACCAGTTGTATTACAATTCATCCTTACCCGAATAAAAATACCGAAAAACGCAAGAAAAGTCTTTTTTTCCGTGACCCTCATCACAAAGCTTCGTGAATCTACACAACAAAATAAACAAAACCACCATGAATTGTCAGTGTTACATTATTAGACAAAATATGTATATAGTCTTTTAAAATGGTTAAAAAAAAAAGCAGGTTGCATTGTGAATAGATCTTAAAATTTCCAAAATGAAAATAAGTAATCGGGTAATTGAGCCAGGTTCCTGATGAGCTATTCAATCCCACCTAACTCACCAAGTATACTTTCAAAATGAAAATGTTACATTATTAATGCATACACACATTACATAATAAATGCTACACATATATAATTATGATAAAATAACTAAATAATTTGTATTGTGTTACGTATAAGGATAGAATTATAAACATATGTAAAAACAAATATGTATGCCGGTATGTGTATGCAAGTAAAATAAATAAATAATTAACAAATGATAAATAAGCCAAGCTCGAATGCTAGATACAAATATCAAAACCAACATATCTAGCTCAAGTGCTAAGTCGAGCTCTGCATGCGTATACCCCTTATAATAACGCTGGATTATCTTTTCTATTATTCAAAATAAAAAATATTATTTTGTTTTTCATAAAAAACAATTGTTTCTAGAAGAAAAGGAAAGATATTAATTCTTACACGTCTGTTGCTTGAGATGTCAATGGGCTATTTAGACCAATTTCTTTAGCTGATGTTAAAGCAAGATTCAAATCTTTAGCCTGCATTAATTAAAAAATAGTTTTGAAGGCCCTGCATTTTCAGAAAATGAAAAAACTGTCCCTAAACTTTAACTGGATGATAAGAGAACCCCACAACTTTCAGAAAAAACATCAAAACAACAGTATCTTGTAACTATGAAGACTACCCCTGAACTTCCCAAATGAAAAAAAATAGCTCCCCGGGCTTCAAAAATCTAAGAAATTTATAAAAAATCTTAACAAATTGATATAAAAATGCGAAAAGATTTCAACATACCATGAGTGCGGATGCAAATCCACCATCATAATTTCTTGAGGAGGGCACCCCATCCATCACCCCAGGTACCGGATTATATGTATCACTGACAAGTGTATGAATGATAATATGATACAAGTATGTGCGCAATTACAATTTAAAATAACAAACAAAATACATATTGTTCAAGCTAGATGAGGCAAGGAAACAATTCCGGATAAAGCGGGTCATTTTAGTATGGGTTGTAATGGGTTGCATCAGGGCAAGTTTAGATTGACCCACAGACTTTTTTTGTGACATTTGTATTGACAATTAATGTGTTGATTAAGATTACAAAAACAATATTATAGTAATGACTGAAAAAATATTTTAATAAAAACGATTAGTGAGGTTGTATGCATTAAAAAAATACACTTTGAGTGACTTTGACCATTTAAGTATTTAACTCATTCCCTGTTTAACTAATGGTTAAAAGGGACTCAATCATAAGAAATGAGTTAAAATTGCCACTTCTAGTTACAACATTCAAGTGGTTAGTAGTAATTTATCTGTTTTAAGAATAATGGTTTCCACTTAAACCAAGATTTTGTTTAACAAAAAGGGTTATATTGTAATTTAAAAATAAATTGTTACCTACTCCAACAACGAGCGGTTGAAGAGTTGAATATTTTTGTTAAAGTAGTGGCTGAAATGCCCAAAGACTGACCAAGAACAAAGGCTTCAGAAACACCAAGCATGCTTGCAGCCATTGCCAAATTGTTGCAAATCTTAGCTGCCTAAAATTGGTAGGGTCAAAAGTCAAAACTAAAAAATTCATAATAACTATTGTTATTAAATTATGATAAAAAACTACATAAGATATCTTATCTTGTATATAAAAAATTAGAATTACAAATATATATAAAGATAATTATAATTTATAAACGTATATAAATAAAATAACTAAATAATTAATATAACAAACGAGCGGAGGTTTTTTTTAGATCAAGCTTTGCTAATTTAAAAGAACTGAGCTGAAGCTTAGGTTATTTTTCTGTTCACCCCTACTTTCTAGTTTGAACCTGTATAGAATATCATGCATATCATGTTACTCTGCTCATGTTTTCATTTATATATAAGATATCTCATTATTGGGAAATGATAAAGGTTAAAAATGTAGATATTTTGTTCTAGGATGCACCTAACTATCATTTATTTACATAAAATCAACAAAAACTTACTGAACCAGTCCCTGCACCACCACAATATATTGCATTCTTTCCCATAGATGAAAATAGATGTTTTGCAGCCTTGTAAGCTTCATCTGCGCCACCAACCTTGTTAGCCATATATAGTCCATTTAGTTTCAAATATATGCCAACATAAAAATTCATTGACAAAAATTCATACCAAAGAAAAAATATAAATTTAAATACAAAACTTAATTCTATATTTGGTAACTCTAGATTGAGTAAAGCATAACAGCTGATGAATAAATCAAACTTAAAAAGGCATTGAACTTGACAAGACATTCAAAGACATGGTAGATTTAGTATAAATGAAGTGTTTGAATGTTTTTGTTTATACCATGAATGTAAGTGTTCCAGCCTCTGCTGCAGCAACACCACCAGAGACAGGAGCATCCAACATGACAGGTGTCACACAATGATCTATCAAAAAGATTCATTTCTTACATAGGAATTTAACATTTCAATTGCAAGCCATAAATAAATGGATCACATAATCATAGGTTAAATAGTTTTTTTATACCTCTTTTTTCAATCAAAGCACAATTAGATACAGCTAAAGATATCTTTCTTGTTGTTTGAGGATCAATTGTAGATGAGTCTATGAATAACCATGGCTTCACTGGATTCTCACCATTGAGTAGACCATTCGGTCCGGTATAAACATTTAATACCTGAAGAACAATCATATTTTTCTCTTGCAAATAAATCATCAAATTGGCATTTTTATGATAAACTACATTCATTTGATCAAACTTTAGTAAGAGACTAAAATTTTGATTTTTGAGAGAATGTGCAGCTTACATGGGACGGTGAGGGCAACATGGTAATTACTACATCACTAATTTCTGCAACCTCCCTTGGGGATCCTTTTACAGAAATTCCCTTGTCTGAAAACATCTTAATTACACTAAGATTGCTGATAGGAAAATATAATGAATGAAATCATGATAAAGGTAAAGAAAAATAATAAACTTTATCATGCAATATTGAATGGTTCATATATAAAAAATAACAGAAAAATACATGTCATGAACTGTAACATTGTATCCTGTTTTTATCAAATTATTCGCCATTCGGGATCCCATGTTTCCTAGGCCTATGAATCCGACCCTCTGTAATCATTATACAAGTCATGTTAGAAAATGGGATGAGTAGGAAAATGAATAACCAAACCATAACCAAAATAGCTGAAAAATCCAAACTATAACCGAAACCAATCGTAAGGTTATGATTTATTTTATAACCGACACACCAAGACATAGATTTTAGGTTCAGTTTTGGCCAATAACCAAGCATACCTATGCTCATCCGCGCTAAATATGTATATATACACATAAAAAATAACAAATTACTAGTGCAGGATGTTTTGATATACAAACATGAGATGTAATGATGCTTGGTCATTCAGTTTATGAAATTGGGGCTAAGATAACTGGATTTTGAGATGTTTTTATGTGTATATGTTAAATATTTGATTCTGATTCTTGAATATCGCAATAATAAACTCAAAAATCACATCCAAACGCCCCCCCAGTAATCAACCACTATTGATTTAGCATTATACCTTCGTATAAAGGTGTTTCTAATGCAGGGTGTTTGGATATACAAACTACTTAAAAAACCGGATTTAGATTTCCAAACTAGTTCATAACTTGACCCAACCGGTTTCCAAACTATCAGCTTAAAACCTGTTTAACCCGATTTCGTCCTGGCCAAAGCCGATCCTCAAACTCATCGAAAGGGGGTTTCAACCCAACCCAGTTCCTAAAAAATCCGGTTTGGACTTTTTTTTACCCTAACCAAGCTTTTTTTAACCCGAACCAGGGCCAACAACCCGTTTTGTGCATCGTTACGAAGGACACGTTATCTATACACCTAAATAAACGGCCAGCGATCTGCATATCTCATTATTTGATGTAAATTCACTTTCAAGTGACATAATCCTTTACAACAGGGAAAAACCGATAATAATCCTGCAAAATTCAAGCTTAGCAGACGCAGTATCATAAACAAGTATAATTACAGCACATAAATGGCGAATGCTAGTGATTAAAATCTTACTTCCAAGTGAGATGGGATGATCGATGAAGAAGAGATTGTACGAACTGAAAAGGGTAATTTAGCGAGTGATCGGAGCCTGTAAATCGCCATTGACGATAACGATTGACCGAATAAAGACTGAATTTGGAATTTGTGACGCCAACACATGAGATTCAGACAAATATTATAGAGAATGTATAGTTTGACGCATGATGTTGGAGGGAGGAAAATCGAAATCGGGTACTAAAATAAATTTATTTATTAACGAACTAGGTTAGAAACCCGTTTATTACACGGGTTGCAAAAAAAAATTACATATACATGTCTGTAATTAAACATTTATGTGACTAAAAAGTCTGTATATTGCATAATTTAACTAAACTCAACTTTTACAAAAATTGAATAAAATATAATATAAACTTAAATTTAATTAAAGTATGCGTATTCTTCTTTAGCACACTGAAATCAACTTGACTTAAAATTTATATTAATACATATAACTTGGTTTTTTTTTCAAAGTTCTTACTTTTTATTATTTCAACATAATATATTTTTATCATTCAAATCATTCATTCACATTAAAATTTTCAAATATTTTAAAATCAGTCATAAAAACAATTAGTATCATTAATCTTTATTTTCAAATATTTTTATAAATATAATTTGAATATGATTCACTGAAGAATTACAAATAAGTTGTTAAAGAAAAATATATGTATATTTAAAAGCTTCATAAATAATTTCATCTTTATACAATTAATTAATAATAAAGATAGAGAAGAGGGAAAAACAAAATTTAGGTGGCATAAAAAGATGACAAGTGTATTACACGGGTTGAAAAAATAATATTATATATATATATCGTAACAAAAAGTTATGTAACTAAAAAAACATGTAAATTGTATAGTTTAACTAAACTCTTGTTTTACACAAAAAGTCATCTAGATATGTTTAAAAAAATTTGATGTATAATTATAAATTGCATTTTAATAGCCATTGGGTGAACAGATGTTTACTTATAAATTGAATTTTAATTGCATTTTAAAGTTTACGAAAATAGCCATTTGTAATGTTTACTTATAAATTGAATTTAAACTTTTGGATTAAAATGACAATAAAATGGAATGCATGAGGACGAAAATAATGAAATTTAAACTTTTGAACTAAAATGACAAAAGTGAGCAAACCATAGGGACGCAAATGAAAATTTACTCTTTAAGTAATATAATTTAAATTTGATGATACTTGAAAAACAAAATAAAAGTTGTTAAAAAAGAATATAAGTTTATTTAAAAGCTACATAGTTAATTTCATTTTAAATCCAATTTATTAATAATATATTAATTATTATACATATTAAAATTCTTTATCCTTAATTCCTAACAAAATAATAAATATTGATAATTAATGAGGAGAGAGAAGCGGGAAACTAACTTTTAGATGGCCTAGAATTGTGCCATGTGTCACTCAAAGATTTTTATTTATTATATATAATAGATCTTATCTTTCTTTTGGACAACTATTTTTAAATCTCAACTATTTCAGAACAGTATTTTGAAATAAATTCATATATGCATGTTAAGTTGTTTTTTAATAAGAGTTGGAGGTGGGCAAAAAACCCAACCTGAAACCGGAACTAACAATCCGAACCGGAACCGATCATACCTAAAACGGTAGGTACAAATGGGTTCGGTTTTTCAGACAAATTAGAACCGAAACCTGAAAGTACCCGGCCAGAACCCGAACCGAAACTGGTCAAAACCCGAACCGGAACCAGTTCCAGAAAAAATCCGATTTGTGCACCTCTAATAAGAGTAAATTACTGATATGATGCTTGCGGTATGTTAATATTTCACTTTTAGTCTCTAGGTTTCATAAATTATCTATATAGTCCTAAACTTTAAATATTTGTAACACATATTACATGTGGTCCTTAAGCTACCAAATTACCCTCATATAATTGACCAAATTACCCTCACATAAGGATTACATGTGTTCCAAATGTTCAATATTTAGGACCATATGTGTAATTTTTGAAACATAAGTACCAAAAGTGAAATATTATTAGACCACATGAACCATATCGATAATTTACTCGTTTTTTTATTATTAAGGAGTCAAAATTCTTGTTTTTTTTGCAAAATTTAAATTATGCCATAAAATGAAAAAATTATGAATAATATTAATTATATGAATCATAAATAAATTATGTAATTTTATATTTACTTTATTTCGTAAACTTTCATGAAAACTTCTGATTAATTGTTCAGGCACTAACTAGTGTGTGTCAATATATTGTAATGCTGTATCATTTGAGCATCCTCTAGTATTGCAAAAATTAAATCAACTGATAACTAATAAGATTTAAAATGTAAAAAAGGGTAAAATGTGATTAAACCAATCCAATTATTTGAATAAAATGCAGAAAAGCAAACCAACAAATTAAGATTCAATTATTTTTCTTTTGGTGGATAAGCGTTGCATCCATGTCAGCATACAACAATCGATAATCACTATATAACTTACGTGTACGTAACTAATAGCTATAGAATGGTTTTCTCTTAATTTTAGTTTGATTTAAATATTATAATTACAGACAATAAATACATTCATAAATTTATACCTAATTATTTCTTCTTCTAGTATTTTACTGTCAAAAAAACTGAATAAACTTCAACAAAAACTCAAAATCGTAAAAAATAGCTAAAGATCTTGAGCTCTTAACAAAGTTTACAATCCAAAAAATATGAATCTCAACAAACGATACATATCTAAAAATGCAGAACAAGATCGGTAGCACATGCAACTAATTACAGATCTAAGACTACGAAGATCTGTACTTAGAAATTGAAAACCCTCAAATCTACATAAATATAAAAGATGTAGTCATGTAGAACTACATAATATCTTCTTCTTCTTCTTGTTTTTTTTTTCACTTACTCTAGTTCTCTAGAAGCCTCGTGTATATATCCAATTCTCCAACATAAGTCGGTTTAAATAAAACCGAATGAGTAAATTACGGTTTTGGTTCATGTGATTTAAATGTTTTAACTATTTTGGTCCAAAATGGAATCTTCTATCAATTTAGCCCCTGTGTTTTAGACAACTACTGGTTTTTGCCCCTCAAACTTAACTATTATAACGGTTTTGGCCCAAAATTTAACTATGGTTGGGGGCCAAAAACGTTAGTTTTTATAAATCACAGGGGCTGAATTGATAAAAGATTCTATTTTCGGCTAAAATAGTTAAAACACTTAAACCACATAATTCTAAATCGTAATTTACTCAAACCGAATTAGTTCCAAGCTTCTAACAGCCATCCAAGCCCAAGCCTTTCTTGAGTCCAAGCCCAGAATGCAGCCCAAATCCTCAACAAGCAATCGGAATTCGGATATACCAAATCACCAATTACCAAACTTTATCATTGTTGTATGATAATTTCAAGTTTTTTTATTACAATAAAATCACTTAATTTTGTTTTTTTCAATTTAGTCACTCAACTTATAGGATATGACCACTTTGGTTAGGATATACACATTAGCTATAAGTTAATAAACTAAATCGAAGCAAAAAAAAAAAGTTTGAATTATTTAGACTACCCGCAATGCTAAATACTGCATTTACTACATACGTCCTAATCATCACTGCCACATCAGCATTTTACTTTTTCTTTTCATATGCATTCCCTCTCCTCTTTTTAACTCCAACACATCCTTCTCACATGCATTCTCTCTCCACTTTTAAAAAACATTGAATTTTAATATGGTGGGCCACCTTTTTTTCTGCACTTGAGTACACTTCATGAAGTGCAAGTGAGTATAAATCCTTTTATCTCCAATGCATCCATGAGAAAAATACTTGTCCACGTGGGACGTGCACATGAAAGAAAATATGCATTGGAGACAGTCTTATATAAAGTAATAAACAAAAATATTTTTTTGCCACATGTCATGTTATTACACCCTAATTGCCATATTTCAACTTTTTATCAAATTTATTTAATTATCTCATATTAAATAATTATATTCTCTTTCATATTAAATAATCATGATACTAATAACTAATAATATTATTTATTTTTTAATTAGAAAGCACATATAAGAAAATTTTATAAAATGTAAAAAAAATTAATATTATTTTTTTAAAATAAGAAACATTATATTTTTAGAAAATCAAAGTCATATAGAATAAAATTTCTTTAAAAATGATTTTTAAAAAATACAATAGAATATAAACCGGTGTTTAAAACAATAAGAGTTTTTTATAAACTAATGACATTTTTTAAATTTATTTAAAACCAAAGTAAGAAAATAATTGAGAAAGTCACACTTTTGGTCCTTATATTTAACGTTATATATAAATTGGGTCGTTAAAATTAAATAATTAAATAAATTATATTTTTTACATTTCTGATTTATAAAAGTTGGTATTTAATAGAATACAAACTAAAACTTTATTATCAATTTGTTCAAAAATAATAATTGTTAAAAATCAAAAATATCATATATCATTTGTATAGTTATTAAAGTTTTTAATTGTTTTTTTTTATTATTTGAAGTATTCATTAATATGTAAATTAATCATTTTCTCTTAAAATATCGTTTTATAATTTTTTAGATTTTATTACTAACTATTTAATATTTTATATTAAGCCCGTGTAATATACGGGGTAATAATCTAGTATTAGAATAATTGTGAACTTTGGTTACATTTATGAACTCCACCCTTGAAAAAAAAAAAGAGTCTTTTTTGTAGCTTATCATACACAAACCATTGAAACTAATGAAACTGCTAAAAAAACAGTCGTTTACATGAGATGGTTTAGTTTTGAGGGGCTGATTTAGATTTCAGAGCTTGAAACATGATTTTAATATTGTTTTTTCTTTTTCTGTTTTTTTAAGAATGTTGTTGTGTATATGTATCAATGTATGTATCATGTTATTAACCCTCTTTGTAATTTTAAATTTTGTTATACAAGCTAACAATTTAATTTTGAAATTTTAAATTAGTAGTTTAAACCTAAATATTTGAATTGATAATGAAACAATTAGAAAAAGATAAGCAAACGATGCTTGTGAACCATGCGAGCCACTCAAGTTTAATGTTCTATTGCTATTTAATTATAATTAGATTAAATTATTAATGAGCATAGTCATAATGGAATTCAAATAAGCTGGAAGTCATGGAGTTCATGCTTGTTTGAGTTAATTATGATTTATGAAATTCAGTAACATCATTGGCACTTAAAAGTGAAAGTAATAGAGGTTTCATGGGAGCAACACTGGTAGCAGGGTCCAAAGGGAGAGAACCCTTGGCCAAGCGGTTTTGGATAAATTTATGTTTAAAACTTAACTACCAAATGACTCTTTTGGGCTACTTTGGGTCCTCATATATTGAATATGGTGTTTGTAATTTATAGCCAAACACAAGAAAAACATTAGTTCTCTCGAAAAATCATATACATAATCTTCATATTTTGTTCTTGATTAATTATTGAGTTTTATCTGATTGAAAAGATTAGATAAAACCATCAAATTATTTATGAAAGTGAAATGACATTCCTCAAATTAACAAAGTTTACAATATGCCTTACAGCTTGCAAACGTGACTTATTTAACTGTCTAATACTCTAATCTAATGAGACAACTTGGTAGTTATAGTATTGATTATTCATGGGTTTATGTTGCCCAATTAGGGCTTCGTACCACACCTATGACTGAAGTGCGTATGCTCGGATAGTCAAATGTGTACGAAATGCAGACAAATATTTGGACACGTACTTTAGTTCTCATCATATCTCTCAATCAATTCAACCAAGACCATCTTACGATCACTTGTTATTATATCATGTGTAGTGAGATGTGAGCTCCCAAGTGACGACGTGTGTCACGCCCAACACATCATTACACAAGAGGCGTGACGGGTGGGTGATAGATTTGAAGGTGGCCATGATCACGAGCATGAGAGGAAGAGAAAGAAGGTGATTGGTGGGTGACGGGTGAGCATGGTCGGCCCGGGGAAGAGGCAAACCCAACCCCTGTCCTGGGCCCATTTTTTTAGGGGGCAAAATTTTTTGACGTATACTTATATACATAGATTCAATTAAACGAAAACTAACAAATTATAGATAACGAAAAGAAACTATTTATAAAAACACGATTTGGTAGTTACAAAAAATAATTCTTTATAAAGTATAGGAAGTTGCTTATATGTCATTTAAATTAGTGGTGTTCATTGGTTTGATTTAATCGGTTTTCATTCTATCCGAAAACTGAACCAAATTCGGGAAGTGGTTCGGTTCAGTTTTGGTTAATACCAAACAAACCGAATAAACTGATTAAAAACCAAATAAACCGGTTACAAACCGAATTCAACCAAATAAACCGGTTATAAACCGAATTCAACCAAACAAACATGTTAAGAACCGAATAAATCAAATTTTATCTTATATAGTGTTATAAAATAATAATTTTAAAACTGAATTAGGTTTAATCGGTTAACTGAATAAACCGAACAAACCAAGTTCAAACTAAAATAGAACCGATAACCGAACCGAAAACCGAAATTTAAAATTCGGATACGATTAGGAACCTAATTTGGAACTCAAATATAATTGGAAACCGAACCGAAAACCAAATTCAAAATTTGTTTTTGTAGTTACAAATACGGTTCGGTTTTCGATTTTTTAACCCTCTGCTATAATATTTGTATTCACTAGGGGCCTTTTTTTTCCTGATCCGTCCCGGGCACCTCTATTCTTAGGGCCACCCCTACGGGTGAGCTATGTGTAAGATGTTATTATATGTGTGGTTTATGAAAAACTTTTTTGTTTAATAATAATTTGTGGACGATATATGCTCATCTATAAAAAGACGACTTATATATATAAATTTTATGCTATTATGAGATGATAATAATTTTTCATATAAGATATAAAATTTAATAATTAAAATGTATGTTTAATTTTTTATACGAATATTTATATCAATTATATGTCATATGTGATTATGAATGAATAAATGATAGGGGTAATTTTGTAGAAACATAACCAAGTTTTAATTTTGTTTCAATCAAGTCACTTAAACTTTTTTTTTTGTTCTAATTTGATAACTTAAGTTTATTTTTATGTTTCAATCTTAAATATGTGACCTATATAACTTGTAACTGTATTTTTATTTTTTTATATTTTATTTTTATTGTATGATAACATGAAAATAACATTGATTTTGAAAAAACAAATCTCAAAATATTTTAAAAATTGCAAAAAAAATTTAAAAATTAAAAAATTTGTGAATTTTTTTTTAAAAATTATAAAAATATTTAGTTGATTAGAAAAAAACACAAAATGCCCAAATGAGTATAAAATACGTCTAAAACCTTCAAACATATCCTAAATTCATCTAAAAATTCACTTATAAAGCCTAAACGAACCAAAATTACATGTTGTCCATGTTTTTTATATAGTATTAGAACATAAATCAAACTTAAGTTACCTAATTGAAACAAAACAAAGTTTAAGTGATTTAATTGGAACAAAATCAAAAGTTGATTATGTTTCTATAGCATTTTCCCTAAATGATAATATAAAAACTTGATGTTTAGATTTCTATATGAATATAATTTATTTTTCAGGGCAATCATCGTATTAGTTTCAAAATATTTCATTCGATATCACTTTAAGCCTTTAAGGTCATCTCTAAAAATAGAGTCCTCATCACTTTACGTAGACGTCACATAAACAATTAACACCATCACCTCCTAATATTTCATGTCATCACCACATGTGTTATCATCACTTATTCATCAAGCTCCCACCACTTCTACCTTTTTTTTCCCTTTTTTTCTTCCCTCACTCCGTGACCAATGCTTGGTTACGCCCCAATCAAAGGCATTGTGTAATGATGGAGGAGGCGTGGAGTTGAGGGGCTCACTTGGTGGGGGTCATGCCGCACTACACATACCTCAAATGTAAATAATATGTTTCAAAATTTGATGTAAATAAACAAATCATCTTTACTAATAATTGATTCCAAGAAATGTCACATGGCATTCTCATGTTATTCCAAAAAAATGTTATTTTTTAATATAAAACTCACATTTAATGTTATTAATACTATACATTGTTTACATAAATACACAAAATTAATGCTTGATAATAAATATAATCTATATTTAATGTTATATATGTGTGTATTAAAAACGTTTTTTTATATTTTTTTGTATTTAAAGTTTTTTGATATAAAAAAGGTACAACTAATATTATTTTTTTGATATAATTATTTAATAAAAAAGAATATAATAATAAAGAATTATAAAATCAAATAATTTTTATTCATAAACCCGTGTAATACATGGGTATATAACCTAGTACAATATAAAGTGATGCAATTTTGATATAAATAAACAAATTTTGTTTTCACTATAATTTTAATTTTTAATTTCTAGGAATTTGATTGATTATCGATATAATTTAAAATTTTGTTAAAAGGAAAATTGAATGTAATAGAAAGATAATAAAGTTATAAATGCTAAAATGTTGTTTAAAGTTAATACATGACTTATTTATACAACTTCATTTATTATTATAGCCTTGTAATTTAAAAAAAGAAAAAAGAAAAAGGAAAGAAACAGTTTAAGAAAAAAAAAAAGGAAAGAAAAGTAAATCTAGAATTTTAAAAATTATTCAGAGAAGTTTCATATATATTATACTAGGTTAGTTACCTGTGTATTACATGGATTAAATAAAGAAATATAACGAAAATTATCAATGAAAATTTAGAAAAAATATAAAAGATGATTTTTAATACGATTACAACTTCATATGATTTAATATTTTTAAGTATAAAAATAATATTATTATTATTGTAAACACTAACTTTTTTTTATATTTTGTTTTTATTTAAACATTGTGATTCAAATAATTGTTTTTGAAAATTTTATAATATATAAAAAAAAAGATTAAAAAAATGTGTTTTTAATATTAACATATATTAATGTATTAAAAAATCTTTTTTATTTTAAAAATGTATAAAAAATATATATTTAATATTTAATATTATTATTTAATAGGAGAGAGAAGCGGGAAATGAAGCTTGAGATGCTATATAAAAATGACATGTGGCACTAAAACCTTTATTTATTAGTATATGTAGATGTAGATTGGATAAATTCGTAAGGGGATATTTTGTTTTTGAAGGTGTATTTTTGCAGAGTAATTCAGAAAATCAGTTGTTTGAAAGAATCGTTTTTTACCTTCACGAATAAATAAAATATCCTTTCTTTATAAAGACAAACAAAAAGTTTAAAAATGTAAAATTGCAAAAAGACACCTTTTAAAGGGAAGTGATGATGCCACAGGCATGTGAAGCTGGCATGAAAAGGATTTTTCTTTCTTTTCTTTTCTTTTCTTTTCTTTTTTTTTTTTGAAGGCTTTTACCCATTCCTTACTTCTTAAAAAAATTATTTTAAAAATTTTAATTAATCCACAATAAAATACATAAATGGTCTTTAATTAATATTTAATTTAAAGAAAAACATGTATCACGTTTATGCTATACAATATCCTATATTAGCATATTTTTTTGCAACTAAAAGATATATAATCAAACCACCACAACTGATGTAAACTTGCTTTTGCTTAGGAGAAAATCATATCGAGTAATTCCGCAAATCATAATCACTCAAGAGTCAAAGACATGTTGCCAAATTATCAGATAGCTAGCTAGCCCCCGTTCATCCATGAAGATTAATTTGATAGCCACATTAATATAATAAAATTCGACAAAATATATAACCAATGGCGAAAAATCAAACAAAAAGCTTATTTGCCTAAGAAGGCTAAAACCTTTAAAACCGACCCAAACGAACTTTGACTGATCATTTCGTCGGCATTTGAGTCGTCTCATCGAACCCCACAATATTAGCTTTTAGGTTTTTGGCTTTAACAATTACGTTTAGAGTTTACGTTTTAGGGCTTGTTTTTAACTTTTAAAGTTTATCTTTAGATTTAGTGTTTGCTTTTAAAGTTTTCGTTTATTTATTATGATTTATTGTTTATGATTTATGATATGAGTTTTAGGGTTTGACAAATCGGTTCCAATGATGGAAAAATAGATTCTATAGGAGTTTGTTTGCGTTGGTTTTCGAGTTTTTAAAAAATCCTTAGCATTGTTAGGCAAAATTATCTTTTTAGGGAAACTTTCCGCTCGCTATAACCAGTATGTAAGATCTATATTTATACTATATAATAAATCAAAATAAAAAAGGATACAAATCATTATTTTATATTATCCTCAAAATAATTTTCCTACTTCTCTCCTTTTTTTTTTTGAACCGTAGAGTAGTTTTATTAAAATAGTAAACAAATATGCAGCCTCCAACAATAGCAAGATGCTAAGGAAGGAGGCCCCCCAATATTCTCCGATTATACACCGAAATCAAAATTAAAATTACACCAATCATGCCATAGAAGGTTTGAACTATTAGATCTAAATTTTATACAATTGAAAGTGTTGGCTTTAATCTCCTCAACTGTGTTGTTCGTGCTTTTTATCCTGTTACAGAAAATCATGTCATTCCTTGCCTTCCACATAAACCAAAGCGTGAATGAGATGATGCATACTTTTTTTAATATTAATATACTTTTAATGCATTAATAGCCCTTATTATTAATTTTATTGTTATTTGTAGAAACAAATGGGTACAAGAAATCGAGACTTCAATTTATTTCATTAGAATTAGTATATTATTAGTTTCGACACGAAGTATCTTTTAGCATGTACCTTTTTGAGAATTACAACTTTTATTTGAATTCAAAAAATTGACAGGTATTTTGGAAAATTTTAATTTGAATATTTTTATACTTATTTGACCTGAATCAATTAGCAACTACCTTGTATATGTAGAGGAGATAAGGTAGTTTATTGTTTTTATGAGACCAAATATTTTTTTATGTATCATGGATAGAACTAATATTTATTTTTAAGATCAAAATACAACTTATAATTTATAACTAATTATAATGTTGTCTCTTGTAAACGATAATGATTAAAACATTTCTTCTTTTAACAATGAACTTAACAAGTTTGTGTTCTCAAACCCCCCACACATAGTATATGGTTTTGAGATCGATCCCGATCACTTGTCCTTTGTCTTTTTCATATAATTTTTCGAGAAAGCATATCAAGTAGTCCAATTTATGACAAAAATTTTTACATAACCAGTCTAAAGAATATGTTGATTGGTTGTTTCTCGATACTGAAAAAAAATGCAAGTAGGGTGTGTGTGTGTATATAATGTGGAAAGATTGATTTTTAAAGTGTTCTTCAATATTAAAACTCATGCACCATGATCGTCAAAAATATAATGTAACCGTCGTAACCCTCGAAAATCGTCATGCACCCGTTGTAACTGTCGAAAATCATCATGTACCCGTTGTAAATGTCGAAACTATCATTTACAACATTTTTCTTCTTTTACATGTATGTGTAAATTCATATTCATTTAGGAGTTAACATCGGTGTATGTGTTTAAATCTTATATTAGTGTAAGTTTTCAAATAAGAAACTTACATTAATGTTGACTCTTAATTAACATGAGTTTACATATACATATAAATCAAGAAAATATTGTACCCTTTTAATAATGATACTTGAAAAAAAAAGGTTTGTACTAATCTTGGAGTGTTATCACTATAACACACACACACACATATATATAGTTTAAAATACAATGAAAGTTTTGTGTTTGAAGTATACAAAGTTTATGTGATTTTGTCATGCAAATGTTAATTATTTTTGTTTGATAAAATCATTTAAACATAAAGTTATCACACACACACATATGAAATTTTCAAGCAGATGGTTTATGCATGATTAAGGCCGCCAAAACGGGTCTTAACGGGTTTAACATGTTTCAGACGACGCGATTAATGCAAATATAAAACATGAAAGCAACTTATTTAACACTTGGTTTGGTGATTTAAACATGACATTTCAATATTCTATGTAACAAAAAATAAAAATGATGAAGTCTAACTTCTTAATTTTGATTATTTTAAAAAAAAAATCTAAAATCAAATAGTTAATTTTTTGTTAAACAGGTCTAATCGTGTCTTAACAGGTACTCATTTTGCCAGTCCTATGCATGATATCACCTTATTTATCGTGCACTGAAAATCAACGTTTGCGAGATAAAATCAAGCAAACATTATACACGTTTACACATATCCCTTTGAATAAAATAATTTAAATGAAGACACAACCATACATAACATGGAAATCACAATTGGAAAGATTGGACGCTTAACTAAAACAGCGGGTACTGTAGTGAAACTGATTGCAAATAAAGGGAAATGGGCCATCAATTCTTTAAAGAAGAAAGTTTTTCTATAGGTAGTTGGTTGGAATTCAAGAACATTTTGTTAACACCAAACATTCGGTAACCTGGGATCACCTTAACAAATAGATCACTCTTTCGCCTGAATAATAGAGCGTGGTGTCCTGATCCATCCGTTCAGGAGGAAACCTACAACTAGGAAAACCCCCTGTCTCAACCCAGATCAATATTTGCTCTAAGTGAGACTCCAACCCAATACCCCTTATAAAAGAAATCAATGGGCTACCACTAGGCTAGAAGCCCTTTTGGTGGAATTGAAGAACACTTAATACCATTATATCTATCTACTTTAATAAAAGAGTATTTTTAAGAGATAAAACTAAAAAAATTCTCATCTCTCTCTCCTAAAAAGATTAATAATTTTTATTAATTAAATTATACTATTAAATATGCTAACCGGATCTATATTAATAAAAATATACTAAATAACTAAAAATTAATAAAACTCCAATTATATCTTACATGTATATATAACTTTGAAATTATTAAATATTTAAAATTAATCGTTATTTATACTTCTTAAAATATTTATATTTCTTATTTAACCAACAATTGGTAAATGTAATGTATAAATATTTATATAAGTCATTGTTTATATATTATATTTGTTTAACCCATGTAATGCATGGTTTCTACTTTCTAGGCTAATACATACACACACACATTATATTATGTGAAAACCCGATCTTATATAGACAATCCTTAAACCATATCTATAAAATACATTTGAATTTTAAAATAAATATGTGGTTCACATTAATCTTGAACACTAAATTGGATTTTGATTATACTAATCTATTTTAATATTGTTTGATGTGGATCGCATATTTATTTTCAATATTTGGAATAAATTATTCAGATAGAGTTTAAGAGGTTTGTCTTTAAGATCGAATTTTCAAATAATCACAATCATCCCCAATTTTTTTCATTTTTCATTTTTTTTATTATAAGGTAAGAAATACAAAAAAAATTAAAAAAAATATTTATTTAATGTTATTACAGATATGTAACTAGTATATATAATTTATATGCTACACGTGCTAGTTACAAATATGTAACATTTTGAGTTATATCCAAAACATTTTGATTTATATATACGTAAATTCGTGATTAATATAGTTTTATTAAAGAAATTTCGTTATAACATTTCTTCAATATTTGAAATGAAGGACCTTATACAGTCTCTGTATATATAGAGGTTCTAGGCCGTTTTTGGGTGAACCGGCCGGTCGAACCGATGGTTGAACCGTTTTTTATCTATTTTATAATTTTTTTTGATTATATATATATATATATATATATATTTATAAAATGTATATAAAATCATCCGGTTCTTAAATACGGTCCGACCTTTGTGGACCGGATCGACGTACGATCCAGTTATGAAAACATTGTGTATGTATGTATCTGTGTGTATGTATGTCAAATCACTGGATTTGTCAAGTACAATAGTTTCTTCTTTAACTTGTTCTAAAATCTAAATAACATTTAGGGATGGCAATGGGCCGGGTTTGGGACGGGTTTGACTAATCCCAGTACCATACCTGTTTATAAAAGTATGTCCCATACCCGTTCCAAAACCCATCGGGTATCGTGTATCCCGGCGGGTTTAGCTAAATATACTTGTTGAGAACAACTGACTTAAATCACGTCGGGTATTAGGTAACTAATTATAAATTTATTTTTTTATAACTAAAACTATATGTTAAATATGACAAGAACAAACTATTAATATATCAAATAACATGAAATTTCAAAATGTCATAAGTTGACCATCGTTCAATATAAACCAAAAAAATAGTAATTAACAAAATGGTTAAAAAAAATATTATAGTTGCCAAAAAAACAAAGAAAAAATAAAAAATTCTATGAACAATTTATAAAGTTCAAAAAGAATAAAAAATAAACAAATTATATCTAATTCAAATGTATATAAATGAGTATTTATAATCGGGTAAACGGGTATATATAATCGGGTAATCGGACCGGGTAAACGGGTATATGAACAAATCCCAAGCCTGTCCCATACCTGCGAAAATTTGAAAAATTATTCCTATACCCGGCCCAATACTTATCGGGCTTGGGATTTGGGAATACCCGTCCCATATATAGTGGGTTTCGGGTAAACCCATCAGGGTTTTTTTTGCCATTCCTAAGAACATTACATTTTGATTTCCGGTAAATTTTCAATCAAACTTTTCTATGTTTTAAGTACTTTGATTTTGGCCTGCGTATATTTTTGTCAATGCTGATTTTCTTAATATATTAAAGTACTTAATAATTATTTTTATTAAAAAAGGTCCATTAGTAAAGAAAAAGGTATTGAAAACTAAAAAAACATGCTTATTTATTTATATAAATTGATAAATATTAGACAACACACACGAAGTTAAAAAAAAAATAAAATCATACACAACAATCTAACATGGTTCTCAATATATGAAATATCATCATCTTTTTATTAATGGTTTTTTTTTGGGTTCTCATTACATCTTAAGTTATGGTGTTTAGTTGTTATTTTTTATGATAAAAATAACAGTATTTTTAATAGTATACTTACAGAAAGTTAATACCGAAGTTAATTTTTCAGTATTATAACTTGTTTTGTATTATTTTTCCATTATTAATTATTATTACTTGTTTTGTATTATTTTTCCATTATTATTACTTGTTTTGTATTATACACAAAATTTAGAAGTCAATTGCTTCTCCCAACCAACAATCCTCATTAATTTCTCATTGCTTCAGTTTCTCTCTCTTCAATTCTATCATCTGCATCATCCTCTCAAATCATCATAGCTTCAATCCACCTCCCTTTCATCAAACCCTAAATTAACACCCATAACCACAAATCAAGACTCAAATCATCACAAATCACAGTCTCCACCATTTCAATTTCAGTTCCAATTTCAATATCTACGATTCAAATGGGTTGTTCTGCTTCCCGTCCTTCCCAGCCCTTCCACTTCACCACCACCATCACCACCACCGTAAACCACCAGAACCCACCATCAAATTCCTGTAACTCATCACCTTCACACTACCATTACTGCTCCCCGTTCTCCGATCACCATTACAACTCATCGTCAACACAAACTCCTGTTTCTCGCACCATGTCTCTACCCACCCCATTAATCCACCACCCACCGATTCATAAAGGCGATTCAAACCACTTTGTATCACTCACTTCCACTACCTATGGCTCCCTCACAGTCGCGGGGGCCAACACCACCGACACCACCACCGGCGACACTACCACCAAAACCCTCGAAGAACACCCTGTATCGTCCCCAGATTCTGTAATCAACACGTGGGAGCTCATGGAAGGATTAGATGAAGAATTTGAGTTTGAAATGTTGAATCTTGATGCTAAGTCAAAGAAACCCAATTCGTACAATCGAAAATTGATCAATCAATCGAACGAAAAAGGGGAAAGTCACTACGTTTCATTCGGATTGGGTGGTCCGTACGAATTGGTTGAGTATGCGGAAATCAAACCCTTGTGGAAGCATTTATCAGAAGAATCACTGTTATCAAAAATGGATTATAATTTGGTTTCCAGTTACAATCAAGCATTGTCTTCTAGACGTTCAGATCATCATAATTCGAAACCAGTATCTCGCAGTGTAACTGAAACCCCTGATTCAAAACTGGTTTGTTGTTTATCTGGTTGTGAAGACCGAATCGTTTTGTATTACACAAGTTTGAGAGGAATCAGAAAAACTTACGAAGATTGCTGTGAAGTTCGATTGATCTTAAAGGGGTTTCGCGTGTTTGTTGATGAACGTGATATATCAATGGATTCAAGTTACAGAAAGGAGCTGCAGACTGTGTTTGAGGGCAGAGGATTCACTCTGCCACAAGTGTTCATTAGGGGAAAACATGTTGGTGGTGCAGATGAGATCAAACGACTCCATGAAGAGGGAAAATTGTTTGAATTTATGAAAGGGTTTCGTGTGATTGATCCTGGGGTTGTTTGTGATAACTGTGGGGATGCAAGATTCGTGCCATGCCCGAATTGCAGTGGAAGCAGGAAGGTTTTTGAGGAAGATGAAGGGCGATCGATTAGATGCCCGGATTGCAACGAGAATGGGTTGATCAGGTGTGCTATTTGTTGTTCTTGATTGCTGCACAATTACGCGTACATATTTGATTTTAGTATACTGATTGTTGATTATGATGATAATTTGAAGATTATGATGGTTGCACTGTTGGTGTTTTAAGTTCTTGAAACGAAACTTGTTGATTGTCAAGTAATAATAAGATGATATGATGTTTATGCCCATTTTGTATTCTTGATTTATCCAAGATGTTTTAAAGTTGCATTCTTTATGATGGTGTGTTTTTTTGTGAAATACTCATGCTTAAGGGTTCTAAGATGTGCTTGTTGCACAAAGATGAGAACCATAGTTATGGCTCACGTCTATGGTTCATAACAAGACTAGTTACAATTGAAAAGTGGCATGGGTCGTGTGTCGTGCTAAATTGGTGGTATATATGGGTTGCTAGAGGTCAAATTCAACTTGACACAAACACGAAAGTAGTCTAAGCCATATAAAACCAAACATGACATTCATATTCATGTTTTGGCTTGAACATAATGTGTATTAAAATGTTTAGCTCTGTTAAACTTGAATATATATATGTGTGTGTGTGTGTGTTTTCTCAAATGTTTAGCCTCGTTAAACTTGAATTTTTTTATTTTCTTTATTTTTGTTCTTTTAAATTTGATATAAAATATTTCATCAATTTAAGTTATTACATCAAACATGTTTTTATATAACCTATTAGAATAAACAGTGAAACCTGCAAACCTAACAAGTTGATATAACGATCCACTCTTATTGAGTATGTTCAAAACCCACCGAATCGGTTTAAGTTAAACTCAAGCCTATGAATTATATTATTTTAACCTAGTTTTTGCCAAAATTTAGGTTACTCGTTTTTTAGTTCATACTGAAAAAGTTTATATCAATGGGTTTTAGTTTCCGACGTCTATTCTTTCTACATCTAAACTCACATCAATTTTATGAGGGTGATCATGTATAATATTCCTTTTTAACAAGTGTTTTGGTTGATTACTATTCTGCTTGTAAAAAGTAATCTATTTCCTTTTAAAATAAGTGTTTTGGGTGCCTCCTATAACGCCCCATTTGCGATGCACGCATCTAATGTATATATGTGCGGGCCTTTAAGGGGCAAAAGTAAAAGTGCACTAATTTTAACGTCGTTTTAGTTATTTGGGAAAATAACGTTAAAATCATTGGGATGATCAACTTCAAACAATAACATTGAGCCGGGGGCTCTTTCGGAGCAGCCTCTCTATCCCAGTTGGGATAGGGGTAAGGTTTGTATCTATCCTTCCCCCCCAAACCCTACTGAAAAGTGGGAATATAATGGGTAAGGTGGTTGTTGGTTGCCTCCTATATGGTTAGAAACAACTGCTCACTGGCTAGGACCAACGACCGAGCCAAGCATTGGATAGGACCAAACCCAAAACCAAGTCGACCATTGGCTACGACCGACTGACTGAGCCTTGTGTGCCACCAGTTTTAACAATTTTAACCTGAGGACCAAACAGAAGGAACTGCTGAAGCATATTCATTAACAGACTCACAGATCATGTCCATACTTTCATGGTTAAAAAACATAAAACAGATCAAATAATCAAATAACTGACTCATTACATCGTTTATCAAAGCATTAAATTATAGAGAAAGAAAAAATAAAACAAAAGAAAACAAAACTACATATAAGACACAACTTTTTTAAACTCTATAAAATAAAATCAATAAACCATTAGCACCATCATTAAACCCCCAAAATATCCTCTTTTGTTCATTGTTCATCTACCCTCTGATTTCACCAACTGTGAGAAAACCTTGCTCATAGACACACCCGAAATATCATCACCGCTCGACATTTCAAACTGACCGATTCCTGTGTTCGTGTTTTCATCACCGGTATGAAAATCATGAATTTGTGGAGATAACTCACCGATCACATTCGTGCTGTTTTCGTCCGGGTCGTGTGGTAGAACCGCTTCTTGAAGTTGAAGAACGTATTCAAGATTCCACAAAACATCACCCATTGAAGGCCGATCAACCCCAAAATCAGACAAACATTTCTCTGCTGTTTCACCAAACTTTCTAAGGGAATCGGGTCGGATCTTTCCCTTTAAAGTAACATCGATTATTTGATCAAGCTGCCCGTTTTTCTGCCATTTCATCGCCCACTCGGCTAAATTCACCTTTTCTCGAGGCAGTGAGGGGTCGATCACCGGTCGTGCACATAAAACTTCAAATAAAACGACCCCGAACGAGTAAACATCTGATTTTTCAGTTAACTGTTGTCGTCTAAAGTACTCTGGATCCAAGTACCCGAAACTCCCTTTGACTGCGGTACTCACGTGGGTTTGGTCAATCTCAGGCCCGGTTTTTGAAAGCCCAAAATCTGCTACTTTAGCCATGAGGTTTTCATCGAGTAGTATGTTAGCAGACTTAACATCTCGATGGATCACAGCTTTTGAATAACCCGTGTGGAGATAATGCAGCCCACGGGCTGCACCGATGCAAATCTCGAGCCGCTGCTTCCAACTCATGCTTGGGTAGTTTGACCCGTAAAGATGACTCTTTAGAGTCCCGTTTTCCATGTACTCGTATATCAAAATCATTTCGCTTTTCTCATCGCAATACCCAATCAGCGACACTAGGTGTCGATGACGAAACTGTGAAAGCATCTCGATCTCGGTTTGGAATTCGGCTAATCCTTGTTGGGACTTCGGGTTACCTCTTTTAACAGCCACTTTTGTACCGTCACTTAAAACACCCTTGTAAACTTTACCAAAACCACCGATCCCAATCACCCAGCTTTCGTCAAAATTGTTTGTAGCTTCTTGAATCGCTGCAAACGGGCACCGGTAGTTAAAATTAGAACCCGCACTGATCGTCGTCCCGTTTGAATACTTGCTTCCCATCGTTTGCGAAAGCCCGTTTGTCGATAACGGGATCCATATCTTTGATTGGTTCAATCGTTCTTGTTTCCTTCGTTTATGCATGAAAAACAGAACAAGAATCAATAACACAACGACAATCACACCCACAACTACCCCGATGATCACACCCACATTACTCTTTGACTTTTTGCTTGAAACTGGAATATCTTTACCCGAAAGACTCCCATCCGAGTTGTTCATCTTCATGATCTCGACCCCGTTTAGTATCGCATTAGGGTAAGCGTTGTTTATACCAGAGGGACCAATGCTGATTCGAATGTTACCCGTGTTCATCGAAGGTGTGACAAAGTCTGAGTAATACGCGATTGCTAGAAGGCCTGCATTTTTCGTACTTAGATCGAAATCCGATAACACGTTAGAGTCCTGAATGTAAACATTGAAGTAAAGCTCATTCGGAGCCGAGCTCACAATATCACAAAAATGAAGCCGGATTAAATACTGAAACCCCCGGTCCACAGGAAACTCCCAGGTAACATTAAAGTTACTTTTCGGGTCGTTTTCTGAAGCCATCCTTGAGGCGGTGCCATAGACGCTCCTAGGAGCGTCATCTTCTGTGGCACCACCTGAAGCATAGCGGACCGAGTTAACATTTGACACGTTGGATTCCAGATTTGGGTTTTTTATAAAAGCTAAATCTGGAACCCAGGTTCTCCACAACGAGTCATTTCTTGATGTGACCATCGGACCACCCATGTTAACCCGAGCCACCGTCTCCAGAGCCTGATTTAACAGACCCCGGAAGTTCGCCGGAGGGACGACGGAAGCCGCTTCATTTCCGATCAACGGATCCGGAACCGAAACAACTTCTAGCCCGTTAACAAACGCAAACGACCCACCGGACGGTGTAAATGTGATTTCCAGATCACCGGCGGTGACGTTAACGGAATATTCCTTGACGGAAGCATCACCAGAACTGAAATCGGATAACAGAGAATGATCACGAGTTGAAACGGAAAACGTTGCGGTTTTCAGATCGTAGTTACTGGCAGAAAACGGGTAGAAATAGATCCGGATCCAGTGACGACCCGGTTGATTGATCTTGAAAGTATAAGTTGATGTTTGTGAAAAAATTCTTGCTGTTTGATAGATCTGAGAATATTCCGATGACGGGATTGAGTTTGCAGAAGCATCTACAAGAACATTTTGTGGGGTTGATAGATAACTGGAAGCTAAATTATCAGCCACGAATACACGATTTCCGACGGTGGTGTTGCTCGGAGATCCACAATTGATTGAGTATTTATCAGTAGGAACGAATTGGGAATAGCAAGATGATGATAAACACACCAAGAACACAACCCATATGCGAAATAGCTTAAATCTTCGAAAACCCATCATAATCCCTAAAAATTATGAGGCTTTTGGGCTGAAATCAGTTAAAATTAGGAAACTCTGCAGATCTATGATTGAAATTGAAAGAAAATAGAGCACCTGACAGATGAAGAACAGGGCATATGATGAATAGTCAAAACAAAAACCCAACGATGGAACGTAAGAACAGGTGGGAAATTGTTATTTTGGTGCTAATCATAGCATAAATCCAGCCAGGCCGGTTTGAACTGGATGGCCAGCATTAGATGGTGACAGATTGATAGATTCTTTAGGTTTTACAGAAAGATTTTTATAAAATATAAAATTGGGGTCAAAATAAGGCGAGAAATTTTTGTTTTTTAGGAAGATGATGATAGGGTTTTGTTCTTGGGATGATGATGAATGTGAGAGAAAAGATACAAGATCTGATATTTATGGGAGCCTGCAATCGATGAAATGAACAACGGGGGTAATGAAATTGTTTCAATTAGCTCCCATTAAGTTTATAGCTGTACTATAGATGTCCCTTGCACTAGTACATATATATTAAAAATGCATGACACCAAAAGCTTATAGTTTAACAATACCTTTTGATATTTTTATAAGAATTTTTGTGTTTAAATTCGGATCAAAACATATTTGTTAAGTTAAAGTTAGGTAGTTTACCCAGTTATAAGTTTCCTCCTAGGTCAACTCGGACTTATGCCCCAGGGCATGACCATCTTATGCGTCGTTCTACCAAGCCGATAAAAAAAATATGCATTACCTAATGTATACAATTGTATCATGAATTCAGAGTCTAGCCACAAGGTTTTAGTTAATTTACATTTGTTACCCCTTTTATATGCATCAATGCATCACCACAAAACCCACACCATATCACTTTTTCAAGTGATTTTGCGCCCTCTTATATGTACCATCATAAAACCCACATGATATCACTTCTCAGGTGATTTCTTGCCTTTGATCTCCACCATCGTCAATGCATCTCCACATGTAGTTGATTAAAGAGGGAAGCACTTACTATCAGTTGATGCCTCCACTGCAACCATTTATTGCAATCACCTACAGTTGCATCAATCGAGTTCAATAACCAAGACCATTCTATTGTACCCTTATGTATTGATCATGGTCGCCTTCGCTTCCTCTCGAGTTCTCAATCTAGGGTTTGAAAAAATTGCAAAGGCATGTAGATATGTTCCCACCACCTTATCAACACTTCCTTTAGCCCTTCGGAGAGGAACCCAAGCTTGGTTTCTTTACTCTCATGTAATCATCAAAACCTCCCTTCTTAATGGGCTTTTGGATGACTATCAGATTTTGCGCCACTGATTTCAAATCAATTGATTTAATTTTGCGAGCTCTTATATAAATATACCTGTTTTCTCCACTATTTTTTTTCTTTTTATTTTTTTGCAAAAAAACTTCATTTTGATGGTTTTATCTGCTATCATTTTGAACGAATCAAGATCTTTTGAGCTTCATAAGGGTTAAAAGGCAAGACAATTTGACGTAATTTCTACCATTTCACCCTCTATTAATTTTAAAGGTTCAAGTTTTATATTGAAAGTGATATTGTTGCACTACATTATCGATTTCCATTTCAAAAACATAATTTTGAGATTCAAGAATGAACTGGTTGGGTTTCAATTTGCATTTTCAGTAATTCATGGCCGAGTAGAAAATTAGTCTACAAACAACAAGTATTATACTATCATAGCACCACCAAACCCTTGTTATTATATTTTTTATTTTAAGTTGTTTTATGGTTAGGATTTCATGTCTCATCTTTTATATATTAGTTTGTAAATGGATGTTATTTAAATGCAATTGGTTAAGTTTATTGGTATTAGTAAATAGATTAGGGTAGCCTCCTAAGTTCTCATCTGAATTATTTGATTGTTTGAATTTGGATAATGATTGACGATTGTTAGGCAATTTCTATAAAGCTTTTGTTTTTGTTGATTTTTGGTTAATTGCATTCTAATAATTTTTTTTTTTGGGAATGTACCGATTCATCTAGTTCAAATACTTAAAAAATAAATTACAACAATTATTTTCTTTATTATTCTAATTTATTTGATAAATACGTCAGGTTTGGATTAACAGGTTTGGCTTATTTAATAAGTAAGGCATATACATCTAAACAGCTAAACTTAAATGCATTAATTTTTTTAAGGACAATATTATCTTACTTATATTTCTAAACCACTCTCAAATACTATATATTTGCCTGAATTTGAACTCAAGACATTTTTAAAAGACGATGCATCTACTAAGCGAGATAGTTTTACTTGATAAAGCTAAAATGTTTTAAAGCCAAAGTGTCTTTTTCATATATATATTTTTATTGTTTAGTCTCTTAATCTATTTATTACTTGTTTAGCCTTTCTTAAAACTAGACAACCATTTTTAATTTGCTTACAACTAATTGACATCACATCAACTCGTTTTTACTTATCAACCCATTTACATAAACATGTTACATGAGTTGGTATTTGAGTTAAATAGATTTCTTTGTTATGATTTTCGCCTCTAACCCATTATGTGACTCATGAGTATGATAAAGTATGCTATTTACATTCATGATACATGAAATTGTTTGTGTACATGCTATATATCATTTGTCATTAAAGATATATTTGAATGTAAAACTAACCTTTTATAAAAGAACAAGTACACATCTAAAAAAATTAACATGCGACATGGGTATTACAAATGTAAACAATGGCATTGGTGAATGGTGAGTAAACTTGAATGGAGGAATATTGTAGATATTATGTTATGCTTTAAGAAAAACAGAAGAATCCTCATTTGATGTCACATATGGCGTTAATGAAAAACAAAAGCTTGCTTGATCAACAAATGGTGAGTTTGCTTCCATAGGAAAGTTATTAGAGCTTTATGAAATTGATGAGTGCTATCCAATATGCAAAAGTTATCACCGTTAATTAGACTTGTCACAAGAAATGGGTTCTTCCTTTGACTACCTTGGGCCTGTTTGGGATTTCATTTTAAAATAACCAATAAGTTAAAAAACTGTTTGACAAACCTAAAATAACTTTTAAAAATGTTGTTACATATGTTTATGTTAGGCTTTGTTGAATATTGTTGTGAAAGTCAAAGGAGTAACCGTTATGGTCTTGAAATCTCCGTTGGATCTTCTTGGTGTATATAACATGCATTCCACACTCCAAATTACAACCTTGTGAGAGAGTTTAAAACGTCTTAGATCCTTGTAGACTCCTATATCTTAGGAGGTAATTGACCTAGTTACATCACTTACAAGACAGGTTTGGTGTTATATCTCTCCAAATAAATTCTAAAAGCAGATTGAATATTATATAACTAGATTATTACCTCGTGTATTACACGGATTGAGTATAAAATATTAAATAATTAGTAAAAAAAATTTAAAAATTATACAATATTTTGTTATAAATTAATAAAATTAAATATTAATGAGTATTTTTACTAATAAAAATAATAATTAAAATTTTTAATAACTAAAGAAATAATACGTGACATATTTGTTTTGCAAGAATAAAGATTCTTAAACTAATTGATGTTAAAAATTCATTAATTTTCTATCAAAAACTAATTTTTACAAGTCAAGAAGATAATGTACAATTTGTGTAATTATTAAAATTTGATTACTTAATTTGGAATATCATTAAATATAAATAACTAAAGTTTAATTTTTCCTAACATTTTAACAACTTTTGGTTTAAAATAATTAGTTTTTAAGCATTTCTTTTTTAAAAAACATCATTTGTTTACAAAATTCTATTATTTGAAAACTATGATTTATAGTTTATTTAATTTTTTAAAAATTCTTTTTTTATTAAAATTTTATTTTCTAAAGATACTAACTCAAAATATTTTTCTTACTTTAAAAAAATAATTGTTTAGAAAATTTCATATTTTATAAACTTTTTTAAGTGTGATTTTTAATAAAAGTATTTGAGTTTTAAAGTATTAAAAACTATTTTCTTGCATGAAAAAAGACAAATAATATTTTTACTCATTAATATTATAAATATTCAATAGGAGATAATGTGATTCATTAATAGGATAGATAATTGAATAAGTTAGTAAAAAAATGACAAGTGACAACACAAGCATAAGAATTTGACAAGTGTCAAAAATTATTATTGTTTATTAGAATAGAAAGATTATTTTTTAAAAAAACTTAACCCAAAACAATCAATAACGAGTGAATATATAAAAAAATTGACTATGATTTTATGGTGTGATAATATATGTGATTATGTGAATGATTGGTCAAACACTAGCGCTAATAAAGGCGAGTGGGGGTATGTTCATATTTATTCTATTTGACATATGGCAATGCATGTGGCATGGTGTGTGTATAATATATATACAGAGAATTCCTAGATTGAAAACAACACTTAGTTTAAAAATCGTAAAACCACTCATGTAACATGTAGATTTTTTTATTTTTTATTTACGGATTAGTAACATTATTTCGTTAACTTTTATAAAACAAAAAACATCCAATCAATTTTAATTTTTTTAGTGACATTTTATAACATATACGTATCATTTGTGCGTAAAATCTGGGTCTATGGTTACATATGTTGTGTATGGTGTTTTTTCATTGTTTTTTTACTAGTTTTCACAACCTAAGATAATTTTAAAAATATTCTTACTCTACACACATGTGTATGTGTAGAAAATTAAGGATTTTAGTCAAACATGGCAATTCTATATCTCTTAAAATGCAATGTCGGTGGTGGCCTCTAAAAGACAAAAGCAAACTTTTATTCTAATATATATATATATTTGTTTCATTGCAAATCATACAAATAACTTAGAGGAGCTGGTTAAACCGTTTTTGTTTTTTTCAAAGGTCCAAAGATCGAATCCCTTTTGAGACAGCCGATAGCATCACCCTTTTTTTTTGCCTGGAAACTAAAGATAGGTTGAGTTAGCAGAAGTGGTAACCTCACCCTTTTTTTTGGCAAAAACTTGAGGAACCATTCTCTTCTTAGGCGTCTTTATTTTTTTTTATCATTTTTAAAATATAATCTTTTGATATAATTTAAAATTAATGTTGTAAAGTTCTTTTGATACCTACATTTTAATATAAATATTACTCAAAATAGAGCTGCTTTTGGTCTCGCTAACTATAATTTATTTTTATTTTATACGTTTTGACATAAACATTAATTAAAACCAATTTCGAGTGGTTTACATACGATATATTTTGACTTTATTAAATATGCTTTCAGGTTTCGTATTGCAATGACATGATATTTTAGGTACATTTCGATTGTGTTTGCTTTTTGTCAACATATTATTATCACGACATAACTTATTTATGATTTTCAAGTGTACCGTTGTGATGTGTTTTGTAAGATATATAATTTATCTCTTACATTATATACAATAGTAATATCTCATTATTTTATAAATGTTTTCTATATATGTTTCAGTCTTCAAAATTAAGGTGCAGTAACTTTATACATATATTTTATATACGTAGGACGCGTCGTACATAACTAAATTCATAAACAACCTGTTTCAAGCGCTTTTGTTTTGATTTGTCTTATACCCCACTTAATTTTTATCTAAATTCATATACCACAACCAATAGAGCACAATAGTGTTATATAGTTACGTTTCAATTCATTTTTAAACTTCATATACCGCAACGTATATATCAGAATAATGTTGTATGTCTGTGTTTTAATATTCTTAACTGATCAGCCATAACTCTAAATGTTTCTTTTAGTTAAATCACCAGTATAATACGAGAGTCTTAATCGTACCACACGCAGCGGAGCGCGTGTAACTTTTCTAGTTTTATTTAGTTTCAAAATGAATATTTGGATATCATTTAAATCTGATACAAATTTACTTTGTAGGTTCTTTTGTTAGAAGGAATCGAGAATAAGGATGAGGTTTATTAGGATCCATCGAGCAAACCTTCAATGGCGTCTTATCGAACGTCATGTTCAGAAGATGATCGCACGACGTTTTTTCGAGCTTTAAAATAGTAAGTTATTTTTCTTGTTTTTATCAAACACGAAAGATATAATGAATTAATAATTTAATTGATTACGCAAATATATATCTAAAATCAATATGCCTTAATCATCTGGTAATTAAATATCACTGTCGATTTGCTCATTACGCCCAATTTGTGGTGCACGCATATAATGTATATATGTGTGGGCCCTTAAGAGGCAAAAGTAAAAGTGCACTAATTTTAACGTTATTTCAATTATTTTGTGAAAATAGCGTTAAAATCATTGCGATTATCAACTTCAAACGATAACTTTGAGCCGTGGACTCTTTCGGAGCAGCCTCTCTATCCCAATTGGGATAGGGGTAAGGTTTGTATCTATCCTTCCCCCCAGACCCTACTGAAAAGTGGGAGTATACTGGGTAAGGTTGTTGTTGTCGATTTGCTCATTGAGATATGCATATCGTATAGGGTCTATGCGGCTATATTTGTAACGATTATACACGTAAAGACCAAATTTGCAATGACTATATATTTTTTTAACGGCGACGATCCTACATACCACGTATGTTGTCTTAACATGGCTCATCAGGCAGAGGTAAGACGCAGCCAAACCAGATGTACGGGAACCCCTTGGAATGGGTAAACCCTCGCCCCCCATTGATCCATAACCTGAGATTAAGCTCAAGATTCCTTCCCTCACCTATATGTCCTTTAATCGCCAACAGGGCTCGAAACCATGACATCTCGGTCACATGATGAAACCCCAACCAGTAGGCTGAATTTGCAGGATAAAAATAAGCAATGGCTATATATACTATGGCTATTTTAAAAAATCTTATACATACCCAAATTTAAGATTCACTTATCAACTTTATAAATTTGAAATATATTAAACACATGAGTTAATATCTTTTTTGATTCAAAACCACCTCTAGAGGATATATCGAAACCCTCTGGTATTGCAACTTGGTTAACATATAAAGGCCAAAACCCAAATTGTCTTCAAATTAGAGGATCCATAGGATGATGATGAAAATTATGTGTTTATATAAACTAATAATACATAATTTCAAATAATTTGAATGCATATAAAGAAATAATACATCAACTAAAATAATCCAACTTTTTTTAGTACTCGTGATTTTTGAAAGCAAAAATATATACATGTAATATATTATAATAAATTAATAGATATTTATACGATTCGTGTAACGATATACAAATGATACGATTTGTCTAGTTTTTAGTATTATTCAAGAAACAATCTTGACGTAACATGGCACTAGAGAAAACGGTTGAGAGAGTCACAAAAACAAAACCTATGATTCCATTTTGACGTTCAAGTCAGAGAGTCAAAAATTCAAAATGAGATTGAAATTCATGTTTAAAGTTATTACTTTTTACTTTTTAGTGGTTTTGGAAAATGATTGCTTCCTTTTCCATCTTAGCCGTTCATTTTGATCATATGGTGTATATTTCATGTTGATATCATATGGTCTACATTTCATGTAGATTTTAATCGTTGACCGTGCCATGTTAATAAAAAACCTATTCTTGTTATCAATTTTTTTCCGAACAGCAACAGTCGATTAGTTGACACGTCCTATGTAGGAAGCTTGTACATCAACCACATCAGCTATATCTCATCAATTTAAGAGGAAATTTATCACTATGGTAAACTCACCAGAGTCAGGACTAGGATTTAAGACCTCAAGAGATTCAAGTTATATCTATTATCCTTCGGCTTCTAAGATAGGAGAGAACCTGACCAAGTTGTTGATTAAAATATTCTATTGGCCCAATGGATATGCCTAAAGTATATTCATTGCAGGTCAATTCAAAAGGCTCAAGTTATCCACGGTTTTGGGCCGGGTCAAATGTCTTATTCTCATCCGTAAGGATCCTGTAGGGTAGAGGTGCGTAAATCGGGGTATTTTTTGAACCGAAACCGGTTCCGGTCTGGTTCGGTGTTTGGCCGGGTACAGGTGGAACCAGTTTCGGTTCTAATTTGTCTGAAAAACCGGACCCCTTTGTACCCATTGTTTCGGATATGGCCGGTTCCGATTCCTTTTTTTGCCCATCGGCCACCGCTACTGTAGGGGAGTTAAAATGGTATGAGTTAGAATTTTTATTGAATCATGCATTCCTTTGTTATAATGTTTTGCTTCAAGCCACATGGTTCAAGCCTTCCGAATCACATCCTTACAATGTTTTCTGTCTAGTGGGTCTAAAGTCCGTTCTTGATCCTTACATATTTAATTATCAAAATAAAAAAATTGTTGTTATCTATTTTTATTAACTTTAATATGTCTTAAAATAGTGGTAAGATTTTTTCATCTCTTTACCCAAAACTCACAGTAAAATTTTACCTGATACATGTTGTTGTATTAAGTTTAACATATAAGTTTCCTTTAAATAAAAATTGAATGCATGTGTTTCTCATTAAAAACTACAACATGCTTCTAATTTTGCAAATATATATATATATATATATATATATATATAATAATAATAATAATAATAATAATAATAATAATAATAATAATAATAATAACAAAATATTTATATTACTTTTATCAGAGCATTGTAGAATTAAATAATATTGTGATTTTATGTTAAAGATAATATACCAATATATGGTGTTATTAAAGAAACATGGTTTAGGTTTCAACTAACCACGACATCATGCATATGACAACGATGCCCCATCTTCTCTTCTATTAAATTGATTTTTTTTTTATGTATTAGTCTTAACTTTTCTTTTTTTACTTCTCTTTAATAAAATTCATCTCATATTAAATATTAAACATATATTTATATGTTAAAAAACGTTTTTTTTAGTATATTAAAAATATACAAATCATGGGTGAAACTCTTCAAGTGTCGGGGGAGGGGGGGCTCCTCTTGTTTTGTCTGTAATGTTAATTTTCAATCGAAATGTTATTGTTAGTTAAAAATAGTAATTTCGCTACTATTGTTTCAAAAAATTAACATGCATTCTGAGTCCGGTTAATTTCCACCTCCCTCTCAATATGCTCAAGCTCTGCCACTGATATTAATATCAAAAAATACATTTTTTTTAAAACCAAATTATAATAAAATATAAAATTTCAATACGAAATATTTAAATAAACAAACTTTGAAAAATTAATGTTTAAAGGAATAATATTATTATTTCATTACTTAAAACATTAAATTATACGAAATTTAAATCATATTTTATATTAAAAATCGTCTTATATTTTCCAAATTTTCTTTTGTAACAATTTATTATGTCTTTTTATTTAACTCGTATAATACACGAAATACAAACCATTTTTAAATATATACATGTTTAGGTACAGTCTCTACATCAAAAGCTCTCTCTCATTAGACGTTCTTTCATGGTCGTCAATTCAAAATAATAGATTTATTGAAAACAATATTACAATAACATGGATCGAATCTCACGTGATTCATTTAAATGATCGGATTGAAACGATTGATTTGAATAAATCGGTTAGAATAGATAGAAGCTCACATAATTACGATTATATATAAATTGGAGCAACATCACATGTACGATGGGGTTAGAATTCATTTGAACCGTTACTTGTACACAAAAACTCGTCCCACATTACCTTTAAATCGGGTCTATTTCCTTTGTGGATGAACAAACAATTAATGAGTCCTTGATTATTGAAGGCCTTTTGGAATATTAAGTGTTTTTTTATGGTCAATAATAAAGATATAAATATATTAGGCTAATTAATGCCCATGTAACACATGGGCCGATAACCATAAAATGATATAACTAAAAAAAATATATACACGTCTCTTATGAACGAGTATACATATCCCGAAAACTGATAAAATATAAAGTTTACAATTAAAAAATCATGAATCTTTAAATATAACTTGTTTTGACCCAAACTTGTTTTGACGTATTGCTCATCTCATTCATATCCACCTTTACTATAAGCCTATAATAAGAGCATTGACCAAAAGTTCTATCTCAAAATTTAAAAATGCAAAATAAACAGATATAATATCTTCCACTATTTCATCAACTTGTGCATGCATATCTGGAGCAAGGCTACTTGCACTTAACTTTGATTTAAGAAACTTCAAATGCTAAAACAACCATTTTATTGACCATTTTTACCGTTTTGATCCACTATATTCACATATTTTTTGATTGTTTATCTTGATTTATATTGTGTTAAGGTGTTAACCATTTTTAACACGTTCTGTATTATGGTATTATCAATTTCAATTCCAAACAAAATAATTATTCACCCAAATCAACTTATTTATTTTGCTTTAAGTCAAGATTACCACCCCTATAATCATTATGTTAAAACACCACATGCTGCAATAAAAAAGTGAAAAACTAAGGTGGCATGCGATTATGGGAAAGTGATTTTGTCTAGCATGAATGTTAATAAAAATCTTAATAAGAGTATATATAGTAAGTACTAGAATTTATTTTATAAAATTGCTTTCTACATCATAACTTGGGCATTAGAGAAGATAGAGACTACCATATGGGCATCATAACAAATCATAATATCATATTTTCATCTAAGTTCTCAATTTCTTTTCAACATGTATTTTTGCTTATGTATATTTGATTAAATTGATTAATGATCCACTCACGATGTTTGTTATGTTTAAGTTTTTCAAAAAATTTTAGGTGAGTTGAATATAATGAGTGGCTAAACCGCATGTTACACTGGATGTGCGGAGATTTGAGATACTTGGTTTTTACTACTTTGACATACTTTATTCACCAACTGAATGGTACAATTTTAACACCCCTAAAGGTGAACAAATCGGATCCATTCCCGGTTTTTCCGGTTCCGGTTCTAATTTGTCTGAAAAACTAGGCCCGTTTGTACCCACCGGTTCGGATACGACCGATTCTAGTTTTTTTGCCCACCTCTAATTACACCCATATGTTTCAAACCTGTAAAGTACATGGGCTTTTATTGGGCTTCTAATGATGTGACGTTGGGCCGAAAATTGGGCCTTATCAGCTAAAGCCGAAGCCCAAACGCAAGTCGCAACCATGCAGTTAGCTAGGAGCCCAGTAGTTACGAACTTACAAAGCGTAATTAAACAACAGCATCATTTAGTTGTACTAAAATATATACAACTAAAATATATGATTTCGTTTTCAGATACAGTATATATTTTACACGTATTAAAAGAAGGAAACACTCGAATAAATACCGTATCTAGTAATCGCATGGCTCACGCTTTTGAGATTTCATCTATTCCACACGTATTAAAATTACATGAGTCACAACTAGTGCATTATTAAATTTATTTTCACTCAATTAATTGAAAATGAATATCAAGATCATGTACTCCAAATATGATGGTAAATCTCATTTTTGCAACAAACCAATAAAATATATTGTGTGAGAAAAAAAGTTGCATCATTATGTTAATTAGCCTACTTGAAACTTATCATTGCTCTGCTAACAGATAGCTAGAAAGAAGTATATATATATTGAAAAACCAAAAGATATAGAATTTCATGAGTCAGTTGTGAGAATTTGTGAATCTTAATCGAGTAAAAAAACGGTGACCATGTAATATTAAATGATGTGTAAATCATAGTAATTATATGACTATAATGTTGCAAAAAAATATATGCTTTAAGTAATTAACTATAAGACTACAGAAATACATAGCATCTTAAAACAAAATAGTTGCCTTTCTTAATTTTCTCTTGCATTTGATAAATTACCAGTCAATTCTTTGAGTTTTATGTGACAATTATAAAACACTGTTTTTTCTTCTTATATGCAATCTAGAATGATACGTTCTCGAAGTGAATATATGAATGTGATGTCATGTAACTTTGATATATTATATGCATACCAACATCATAAAAATAATTACTTTTCTAATTTTCTCTTAAGATATAATATCCCATATGTATAATCCAATGTTTTCGTTACCAAGCCAGACATTAAACCCTACAAAACTGGATGACATCATACATACTTAAAAATACCAAAAAAAACATAGAGTTATAACAATATTTATATAAACATAATTAATGTTGAAGAAGACCTAATCATTCTTAAAAAAAATTAAGATTTTAATATTTTATTATTTCGATTTTAGAAGGAAAAAAAGGTTCAGCTAGCTCTCGATTAGCTTGTTCAACTGGTATAACCGGTAACCGGCTGATTCAACTAAAAACAAGTGAGATGCATCAAACCAAAATGATCACATCACTAGTTTTTGATCTGAACGGCCGGTCTGATCCGATCACAAATATAAACAAATAATCACATAAATAAACATATACCAATGAGGCATTGCCTCAATAGTACCCTCGGGATTCTTTCAAATAGGAGGTCTTGGGTTCAAATCTCTCTTGCAGGGAAAAAAGGGTCTGAGGGGGTCAGGGAGTTTTCCCAGTAGGGTTTCCTTCTGGGGTGGTTGTGGTGGCTCATGAGAGGTTTAGGTAACTAGATCTTGGTGACATGGTCTAGAAACAGTAAGTTTACACGATTGAGACATTCGCCGTTAAAAAAAAAACATAAATAAACATATGTATTTAATAAGGTTGATGATTTATACCTTCTAGAGTAAAACGGCATGTTATGTGCTAGACTCGTTTTGCTTGAAATTAGTAAAAACCCATCTTCAAACTCCAAAAAAACATCGACAAAATTTCACGAATTTTGAATAACACTTGCATACCCACTATCTAAACTTCGATTACAGTGAGAAATGGACGAGAACGGCGGCGATGCGATGGAAACGGAGATGAGCAACGGCACCGGCACCGGCACCGGGAAGTGTTTGAGCGGCTTTGTGGACGAAGGTAGCGTTGAGAGTCACCGGTACTATCTTTCACGTAGAACCCTGTTAGAGATGCTCAGAGATAGAGGCTACGATATCCCCGATTCAGACATCGATCTCACTCTCCGCCAGTTTCGCGACCTCCATGGTAAAGATATAGACGTGGATAGTCTTCGAATCAGTGCTTCTCATGTATCTGATTCTGAAAATAAGGTATTTGATTCGATTCTCACATTTTCCCCAAATCAATTTGAAATTTTGTATTTGTGGTCGGATTGTTTGTTTGTGGAATTCCTATTTCGTTCTGGTATGTTTTGGGGAGTTTGATGTTTTGATTTACAGTTTGAAGCATGAATTTGTGAAAATTGCATGTGGATTGAGATCGATTTTACCTATGTTGTGATCTTGGTTATTTTTGGTAAATTGGTATTTCAACCTGTAGTTTGGATTATCATTTTTTGGAAATTGCATGTGATTTTTGATTGATTTGCTCTATGATTCTAAATTAATTTACATGGATTTCAAGGTTTTAGGGAAATTCTGTAGATTTATGTTAAAATTAGTTAATAAATTGCTGCAATTTCTAAAAACTGGTCCCTTTTTGAATTAGGTTTCGTATCACTTCAAGTGTTTGACAAAAAAAGTGATTGTTATTTCCTACATTATGTAAGATCAAAACAATCAGATATCTAACCATTTCCAACTGTAATATGATTATCCAAAAGTCTAAAAAGAACAAAAAAAACCAAAATTTTATTAATTTCCAAGTCTGTGCTTAATTGGAGCCCGAATGAAGGAACTTAGCCTGAAAATTTTAGTGCTAATGGGCCATAAGTCCTTTCAATTTAAAGATTAATTGTTTGAAAAGATATTTTCTTGCTAATTGATGTGAAATTAAAATCTTTTAGTAACATAAATATCTTGTTGTTTGTTTTTCTAAAGTACAGGTTCTAGCTGTTTTTTGTGGGACTGGGGTGGTGAAAGTGAATGCCATCCGTTGGATTGCAACACAGATTATGAATAAACAGGATTTAAGCCGTCTGATAATAGTAGTTCAAAGTCACATAACAAACCAGGCTATGAAAGCCGTTGATCTTTTCCCGTTCAAGGTTGAAATATTCCAAGTAAGTTTTTCACTAATCTTTGTTTGGCGGTTTATTTAAATAATTATAATCAGTTTATTTATGCTTGTCAAAATCAAGAACACTTATATCTTATTCGACATTATGTCAACTTAATTTGGAAAACGGATAGGTAACGTAAGTTGTGCAAACTTGATTAATCTTTAATTCCCATGCAATAGTTTAGATTATGGTTGTAATTTTATTGATTACGGGTTTAAAGAACAAATTAGCTCGAGTTGAAATGCTTTCAACTTCATAACCCTTGTACTAGAAAGATATATTATCATTTTATAATATAGGTTTTATTCAATTGCTATAACTATACATGAGCTTAATGTTTCACATTTTATGTTTTTATTTATTTATATATTTAATTTTTTTTTTTTGCAGATAACTGATTTGCTTGTTAACATCACAAAGCATGTGTTGAAGCCAAAGCATCGGGTCATAACTGATAGAGAAAAAGAAAAACTCTTGATGAAGTTTAATTTGGATGAGAAACAGGTTCACATTTATGTTTGGATTTTATGATTTAGAACTGATAAAATCTGATATGGCAACTTTCACTTCAGAATCAAATTTGATGAACTCTCAAACATCAAGTTTGTACAATTTCAAAAGACAAAAGTGCATTAAAATACTGTCTTTTTACACCTGCTTCATTAAAAAACTAATAGTAATTCAAGTAACTTGAAATAGATTATGTTGTAAATTTATAATCTTTATGGGATTATACACCTTTTATTCTTGCTTCATTTTTCACATTTTGCAGCTTCCAAGAATGTCGCAAAAGGATGCGATTGCTCAATATTACGGGCTGGAGAAAGGGCAGGTGATTGAAGTCACATACAACGGTGAAATAACTGGGCTGCATGTTACTTACCGTTGCATTTGGTGATTTAGTTTGGTAATAATCTAATGACTCTGTGTGTTTGTATGCTAATTAGCTTCAAGTATTATGTCTGTAACATTTTCTAGGGACTAGTTTGTTGACAAATGTATGAGCTTAAAGAGCTTGATAAGTCGATTTGGGTCGTTAAGCAAATAATCATGCATGTTTACCGTTTATGCAAAGAGGTGTCAAAATGTGAAAACATGATTTTAGAGATAAAACTCATAAACTTTATTTGAGCCGTCAATTTGAAATCTTAAAAATAAATATGTGTTTTTTATTAAACCATATTAAAGTTGATTTATTTATTCAAATATCAATTTTTGTATTCAACTTTAATATAAACCAAATATTTATTTTTAAAATTTTAAATAAATGATCCAGTTATGGTTTAATGGTTTTTTTTTTTAAATTCGGTTTTAGCAAGATATAATTCCTCAATATATGTATGTCTTTAATGGTAAAATTTAGTTTACTTATAAATTGCACTAAATTAAATTATTTTTTTCTGCCTTTTTTTATATATTTAAGAGATAAGGCTTGGTAAATAAAAGATATGCATAAAGATTGTTTTTTAAACTCGTATACCCAAAGCTGAAAAAAAGCAATTTATTGAGCCTTTTGCTACAAAAGAGGAATCTTGTTATTCAAAAGCTAATGACATGTATACTTTCTTTCTGATATATTTTTTGAGAGCTCATAGAAAGAAATAAAGATTCATTTCAATCCAAATAAAACTAGTGTTTGATACATATTAAGTTTTCTAAGCATAATTATTGTTCTGAAAACCTTTAACTACTCCTAATAAAGTCAGCAATACCACTCCATAGACACAATTAAGAGTTCATTATTCCTCATAAGGTCATCAACACTACTCCAACATATTAAACACTATGTAATTCTCTCTTCTAAAACAGTCAAATCGTGATAGTTGTATTTGAGATCTCACATTTCTAATAAATTTAACAACTAATGTGACATTCGCATGTGGTGTTAGATCATTAATAGGTCACCCGTCACCTCATACACATCTTCTTGATTGTCAAAGGAGCATTTCCATATTTCTTATTCCTAACTTGTAAAATTACACGCACTGTACATTATGTATTGAAAATTTGTATCTTAGAGAAATATTAATTTTTCAAGTTAGAAAGAGGAAATACATAATTCTCTCATTGTTAAATTATTTTATTGATAACTCTAAACAAGTTAACACTCTATGAAGAGCACGAATTCTTGATAATCACTTATGATTATGCCTGTAAGTAACGTTTAAGAAAAATCTTGTAAATCATATGTTGTATTTGTTGTATATTATTTAAACGAAAATACTTTACAAATACTATCTTAATATTTTTATTTATTAAAATTTGTCTTTAGAAGTTTATTAGGATTGAGTATGAAAACAAATAAAAAATTGTGAGCGCTACAAAGATTAAGTGAGGGTAGTGTTTTTTTTCCCTCCCAATGTTGGGGTTTGTTATTTTGATGAGCTAAGTCTCAAGTCAATAGAGGTTAAAGATCAGGTAACAACGTAGATTTTGGTATTGTATACACCAAAAGAAATGAATTATGGTTTGTATATGCTTACAGTAGGTCAATCTAAAACATTGTAATAACCTTATGTGACAACTTAGATGTTTGAAAACTATATCTACTCATATTAACATGCCTTATTTTATTTATTTTGTTTTGGCTAGCCTTACATGTCCTTAAAGGCCTTAAGGGGGGGGGGGGGGGGGGGGGGCGGCAGAGGAGTTTTTTTGGGGAATGAGGTTTCATGATATGTAAGAGGCCTCTATAGATGCATGCCTTACATTTTGGCTACCAAAATACATGCCAACAGTTTCTAGACTAACAAATTGTAAGAGCTTTTTATTAGTAAGGGGGACAACTCCCCCAATGAGTTCATAGCAAAACAAAATTCGCATCACTTTTTAATAATCAAGATTTAAATGAACGGTTCTCGATCACCACAAGAAGCTTTGAAAGACGATTGCGCGTCATTTAACTACCAAAAGGCATGACAACAATCTCTATAACAAACGCACCTAACAAGTCTCACTTGACAATGAAGCTTTTAGTAGATCTAGAAAGAACAGAATATAAACAAACTTATCTTTTATCTAGAAAAAGAGACTGATTCCAAAGAATTTTCGAGCCTGACTTTAATACAAACAACATATAAGTAATTTTTAAAAAAGTAAGAGAATTATAGAGGTTTCATTAACAAAAGATACGATGAAAGAATAAATAACAACCAATATAAAATCGTAAAACAACACATACGCATAATATACAACTACACAATAACATATGAAGTCCATTAGAAGTGTCAAAAAAATCTAAGCTTTTAAACACAACGAAACCATCATCCCTGACACATCTTTAACCTTAATTCTGCGTTTTCACAAACTGCTATCTTAAACCATGACATCAAAGATGTGTAAGTCAAATAAATGTTGACGTTTTTACAACTTCTTTGGAGAGTTGATACTCTGTTATGAATGACCTGATTATATCATCCTCATGTCTTAGCAAAGAAATGGTAACAATCCCTCCTTTTATGTTACAATAATTAATGAACTGATAAAATTATTTTGGCTTTCAACAAAAATTGCAACCTTTGGAGAACAATAGTTAACATTTTATGTCCAAGAAAAATGTATCTATCAAACCTATGAAAACAAAATTCGACTATACCGTTAATTGGTTTAATGTCTTATATAACACTAGCACAACATGCTTACCCTGATCTTGGTTCGGATTTCAGTCGATTAGTCAAGTTAGAGAGGGGTTGGGGGTGAGGCCACTTCGTGTTCGAACTCTGTCTATAATCATCTGCCTGCCAGATAAATCTTCTTCATAACCAACAACCTGCCATTATTTCATCCCACATTTATGCAAATTCTGGAGGTGATAATTTCAAACAATTTGCATTTATATAAAAACAAACAGTGGCTAACCACACAACACGATAATGATCAGGCTATGGGTATGTCTAGCCTAATTGATCTTGTTAATTAAGCGAATCGCGTTTGAGTTGTGACCTGTTTAATTCCTATTTGGGCCGACCCTAACAAATAAAGAGAGAAATTTTGGTTTTCGCCCATCAGGTAAATCGGAAATTGCTCCTTTTATCCTTAAATATTCATTTATAACAAATAATCCTTTATTTTTAGGACTTGTCACTCATTTCTGTCCTCTCCACTGACCAACGTTGAAGTTGCTCATAAAGTTATGTTAAATGCCTAATTTACCCTTATCAAGAAGGGAAAACTTCATAGAAATGTTACCAACTTTTCATTTTGTTCCAATCAAGTCACTCAAATTTTTTTTTTGTCCCAATTAAGTCATTCAAGTTATTTTTGTGTTTGATTCTATGTTTTTAACCTGAATTGTAGGTAATACATATTAATATAAGCTTGAGTGAACATTTTTTTTTTTTTAAAATGACTAACTTGAATAAGTAATTATTAATTATTTGTTCTTTATCAGATATTAGTTAAAATTAATAATTATGGATTCAAATCAATCATTTTTTTAAAAAAAAATTATTCACTTAAACTTATATCTACATGTATTACCTACTATTCAAGTTAAAAAATAGAATTCAAACACAAAAGTAACTTGAATGACTTAATTAGGACAAAAAAAAGTTTGAGTAACTTGGATTGAAACAAAATGAAAAGTTGGTTACATTTCTACAAACTTATCCCTATCAATAATTGTAAAAAATGGAAACAATAACAAAAAGAATTGCAGCTAAAAAGCAGGGAAATGGGTTTTAGTATTTTTAATTTCAGTTTTTGTTCTTTTGATTTTATAAGAAAGGGTAAAATGTTCATTTAATATGGATTTTAACAGTAATTGATAGAAGAGAAAATAAAAAGAAAGATACGTGTAATTAATAAAGAGAGTACTCTAATAAAGATGAAAGGTGCAATTTCCCACATACATAAAGAATGAAAAGTGTAGGTTTACTTCAAATAAAATTATATGGTTTGTAAGACCAACCCATTTACATTTTGATTACAACTCGCTAACCCGACATGATTGCAATGCCTAAAGGAAGCGTGTCAAAAGCATAAGGTAATTCAAAAAAAAGAAAAAGAGGTGGCTAATGAGTAGATGAGTCAAATGTCTATTTTTTAAATAATATGGTTTTCTAAAAAAATATTATTTACAATAAGGTTTGTATTCATCTCCACCCCCCCCCGGCCGACCCTACTTAAAAGTGGGATTTTTCACTGGGAATGTTTGTTTGTTTGAAGTTAACTGTTTTTATCTTGTTATCAAAATAGCAGGAAGCAGAAGACATAAACCTGAGATTCTGTTTGAGTTTCACTAAAACCTCCATAAATGTCGGCATTCTTTTCTCCCAAGGGGCTGGTGATGTCAATTTTTTCATTGGACCTAGAAAATTAATAACAAACAAGAAAAAAGTATCAAGGAAATAACCCAAAAGCAGTTAAAAGGAAATCGACATGTCAACTCACCTCCTTGTCCAGTGCTTAGACAACCCAAATGTTGAATGAGGATCCTCACCATGAAGATCCGGCCCGAGCCTTGAACAATCTGATGCAAACACCTGCTAAATTGCCAAAAAAAAAAGAAAGAAAATTAAAAATTAGTTTAACATGCTTATGATTGGGTCTATTTGCATCATAAGCCTGTAAAAAATATCAAAAGACAATATAAAAATATATATATGATAGATATTGGGTATAACATTGCTTTTATAGTCATGTTCTTAACACACTTGTATAAACAAAAAATATTAGAGAATACCATGTTCTTAACACACTGGTAGAAAATACTTGTTTTGGCACATGACGTTACGCAATGGTACAACCCACCATATTTGCCACATTTAAGAGAATACCAGAGAAAGAAATATTTGAACACCAAGCAATACCTCAGATACGTTCTTATCAGTAGCTGTTCTATTTGGAGACGTCTGATCATGAATCTACAAACATACAACATAATATTAACAAGACATTAACAACAGCCACTCATAAGTCAACATCTAAAACAGTAGTTCTTACCTTGCTCGTCTGCTCTAATAAATCCTCAATAGCAGATGCAACATCAGGGGCCGACTTGGGAACTTCCTCACCATTTTTAGTAACTGGGTTTTCGGTAGTTATATTCTTGAAGATTGGATTTGGGGGAATTGATCCAGAAGATCGTCGACCCCTCATGCTGCCATCTTCAGATAACCTTTGTTTTTTACTCTGCACAACAGAATTTTTGACCTCTTTCCTTACGTTGCTGTTATCATCAATCTGGTCATCATTGATTATGGGTATCTGGGGTTGACTAGTTAGTTGAGATTTACCAACTGCAGCAATAGTTCGAGCCACTTTAGTTGGATACTGGGTCATGGTGTACATTCCTGCTTCGCGGTCACTCATAGTTGCTTCTTTTGGCAAAAATTGGCTCGAAGCAACAATTTTGTTCTGTTAGATGGACTTTTCAGTGAGCATGAAGGCATAAGAGCTAAATAAAAACATACAGCTAAATAAATTCTATTACATAAAATGATTTAGAATGTCATAAGCATGTGACAACATGCTAGTCAACTTTTGATCCCTCTAACCAGTTCGATGAGTCTGACACACATCATATTTAGTTAATTTTTATATATTACCCATTTGATTTGTCATCCAACAAATACAAACCAAATGGACACATTTTCATATAAATGGGTTTAAATGGCCACATCTAGAAGAAACACATCTAATATATCCACAATTCAACATAAGGAAGCAGAGTAGGAAAAAGGCTTTTAAAGAAACACACCTGTTTAACACACTCCCAGATCCACTCAATTGTAACTGCCTGTATCCCCCATTGGCAAGCAGCCTCATATTTTGGACCTTCATTAAATTTGCATATTAAATACTTGACCTTTTTGGTCAACTTTTTAACCAATCTTCCTCCAAGAACATGGCATAAATTTCTCAGTAGCTCTCTATCCCTCTCCTCATAATGGGATACACAGAAGTTAAGCCCTATAAATCCAGGTAAAGGACATTGCATTGAAGTGGAGAGAAGAGAATGTGACTGCTAACATCAAGCACATGCCCATCCTTCACCATTATAGTTAAACTTTAATTAATTGATACAAATGATGGTAATCAAACTTCACTAGACAGGAAATCTCCTACATAGACATTCTTTAAAAATACTATCAAATAATATTGCACAATTGCCTGTAATATTTAGATACCTGTAGACATGACCGAATCCAGTGAGAGGATACATTAGTAACATCAGTTACTCGTGTTGAACTGCATAGAACGCCATGGGCTTCAACTGTGTAATTAACATTTTTTGAGGTAAAAGAATCCACCACCAAGCCACCCCCTTCATGAATCCAATCGACAATTTCACCTCTCTGAACAGATAAAGCAAATAAATTAACAGGTATATATAACTACCAAAGAAAAAAGACCATTCTTTCATGTAAAAAGATTCTAGGGTTTTCAGTACATAAACTAAATAGATCATATGCTGCAGCCTGCAAATATGATACGCATCCAAAAAATCATATTTTAATTTCTTCCTCATCATTCTCATATTCTTATCCAAGACTTGATATCCATAAACATGAATTTTGTGGGTTGGGAGTTCACATTTTATATTTTCATTTGGTTTCAGTAATTAAATATGTAATAAAAAAGGTAGATGGAAAATACAAGAAGAAAATGGCAACAAAACTTGAACACCTTGTAAGTTTTGTATCTATATCAAATGAATGAACCAATGATCAGCAAAAATTGGCAATTAAGTCCATCCCTCCCTAAAGGATAGGTACAAGTGTTAACGTGGTTTTGTAATACCCCTTTTTTTATGTTAATGTAACACATGAAGTAAATTGATAACAGTAGGGATTGGCTTGAAATGAAAGAAAGTCAAGGGGACCAAAGATGTAAAAAATTAGATGCCCCTCTCTGTTAACAGTTTTGGGCTGGTGTGCAACTATGCATGCGTTAATGAATGTGTTATGCAAATGTTTATGAATATGATGATTACACCACCTGTTAAAGAATGAATGTTTAATGACGATTACATATGTTAAATGGTATGATGTGTGTAGTTAAACCACATGTGATGTTTATGATGTATGAGTGTGTAATGCAAAAATCTTGCATGGTTTGAACAACATCAACGGATTTGACAGATATGAAGTCTTGGATTAATAACTATGCTAGTTCAAGCTTTATTGTAGCGTCCTGGGTGTGACTTTTCAATAGATAGTCATTACGACTATATGGTATGGAGTAGTGATGATCATTTATGAGGTGAAAGTGACCTCAGATGGTACGGTTGTCAGTGTATATAAGGACAACAAATGATGTAAGGTTGTCCGTCTATGAACATAGAGCCATAGGGGAAACATATGGTACGGCTGTCGAGGGCATCGTATGATGTTATATATGCTTGTCGGCTTGATTAGAATGTACGTCAAGTAAAAAGCTAGAAAGTTTACAAGTGTTCCAAGGGAGCTGCCTAGCATGAACAAGAGAGATAATTGTATTATGGACTGGCATTGCATTTACTTTGTCTTAAGTTTTAATGGATTTATATGTTAAATAACAATAATGTAATCGACTTGATCATTATGTTATAATGTTATTCTGTTGCATAAGAATGACTTCAAAATTTAAAATCTATTCTTATGATGTATGAATCTAACCAAGATGCCTCCTAGGTTTGGGGCTTTTCAGGTTCTCAGATTTCACAGTAATTTGGCCCTTCCAACATGAAAAACAAATTTATAAATTATAAAAGAAAGAAAGGTAAGCATACTTGAACATCTGGGAAGGAACTGGAAAAACAAAATGATCGGCCTATAAATACACTTGAGTTTTTGTCCTGTTTTTTGTTGTTGATAACACATTGCTTCTTCAATCGATCGTCACTCAAACTGCCAATATTAGAAAACTTGGGATAAAATTTATAACCCAAATCTTACATGGGACTATGGGAACACTTCTGTGTTGATTATAATTTGGTCCCCTTCTCTTCTATAAAGACATCAGAAAACAATAATTGAAATACCTTTGGGACAGATCATTAGGCAAAGTTGATTGAATGGTTGAGGGGTTCCCTTGTTTCAAACCAGACATGCCACTTACAGATCCCTTATTATAGGATACGGAATCTACAAATCAAGAATCGCATTTAATGAAAAAATATATGTAAAACAAATTGAGACAATATGCCATAATATCATTGTTTTAAAAATCGGCCTGGACGGCTGTCAACTTCTTTGATTTTGACTAATCAGCAAGACAACCAGAAATTGGCCGAATCCAGCCTAGATTCCAGCAACTTTTCAAATTCCAGCCAGCAACTTTCGAATTTCGGTGCTTTTCCGGCGACTTCTGGGAATCCGTCAAAAAATTGATATTCCGACAAGTTATATATGTATATCTATGAGGCTGAACATTTTTATAAAAATTATATAGAAAATTTGGTTAAATATATTTGAAAAATTACAGATAAAAATACCGATTTGATTATTCCCTAGTCCCTACCTCACCGTTCGACTAGCGCTTAGCGATTTCTACAACTATGCATAATATAATACACCTTTTGGGAGGAGCAAATCATAAGCAACATATCTCCGGAGCACAGGAATTTCTTTCTTTTCACGTTCACAATCTCGAGCCATACGGTTTTTTACCACATTGATGACACCCATGGCAGAAAGGCTTCTTACTTCTTTCTTCTCACTGGAATAAACATATTATTTTCATATAACCTGTCTTCAAAAGATTTCTAGAATTTAAAAGTGATTATTTTATTCAGACAGAGAAAGCACAAGATTTCTAAAACTCAAATGTTACAACAATTACATTGTAACCTTTGCATAGTAATGCAACCTAGTCATATCTAAGCCATTTATATTTTAAAATAGAACTTCAATGTAAGAAGTTGGGAGAACTTTATGAAGTAATTTGATACGGCGTATGTTGTATGAGACAATTACAAGGCATGCTTTTATTCTACACTCAAATTCAACATAATCATGTGTCAATAATCTTTCTTCAAAGAAACCGATAGTTGAAAAGAAAGTGCAATCGCAACGAGTCTTGTAAGTATTTCCTTATCAAATACATCAAATAGTCAACCTGTTAACTTTTTAATTATTGAAACAAGGAGATAACTAGCAAACAACAGAAAGAATTTAAAATCTGCCTCATAGAATCAATAAGGCTGTCAATGATATCACCAATGTTATAAACATTAATCTAAAAATTTAATTAGATTATAAAAATACTAATAAGCATGAGAAGATATATACCTTTCTGAAGGAGTTCCAACAACAATGTGTGTTAATTGTTCATTGAGAGACATATAACGGGACCCACATCCTCTGCGAATCATGTTGACCAATCTACGCATTTCAGAAGCATCAAAACAAACCAAATGAATTTTACAATTTAACAAATACAAATTGTCTTCAGATTGAGAGTCTTCAGCAACACTAGCATCAATGTTAAAAGAAGTTTTCTGCTGTATGCAAGGTGGCGTATTGTCATCGCTGCCTTGGACAGAAATATCTGAAATAGAAGCCATATTCTGGGGAGAGAGTTGTTTGCAGGTCAGC